>JAVIWC010003376.1:0-460272 GCA_031894815.1 Creontiades dilutus | reverse complement strand
TTTGGAGTAATATTAAAATTCTGCAAAATCGATTAGATTCTGTTGGGTTAGTTTCAAGTCAGTTGTCAAAGATTTCCTGCGTAACAAAAAAGGTCCCAATTACAAGAAACTAGCGGAAACGCGGTCATATCATTTCAAAGACTCGGCTGGAACATGAGAGTAAAGGTACATTTTTAAAGATATTTAAATATTGAAAATTCCGTGAGAATCGTCTATTAGCTTACAAACAACGATCAAAATCTTCCAGAACAACGATCAAAATATTCCAGAACGCAGATTTGTGTTATTTGACGCTACTCTACGGAGTCGAGGAGTGGAGGCACGACAAAAATCATGTGAGTTCTCAGACCGATAATAACACATTTTTAATACAATTACATTTGCCTCCAACAATATATTGGTGGAGACAAACTCCCAGATGAGAATTATTGGAATTATTCATATTCAGGAGCATTGTCATCCAGTGGCTGGGAAGTGGAGAGAGAGAGACTGCATCATATGCCAAGTGGCTGGGGAAATAAGAAAGATATCGTTGCCATCAAGTCCGATGGGTCTGCCATAATCCTGAATGTCCAAGTTGTCAGTGGCATCATGGACGTGGAGCAGACCTGCAGGGCTATGAAAAGGAAATATGATAGAAACGACCGGAGGCAAGCGGTATCACAGCTAAAAGGAGTAGCACCTAGCAACATCAAGGCTGCAACCCCGTCATGGCGTGGAGTGTGGTGCGGGAAAAGTGCTACTTAGTTACTCGAGCAGAGCATCTCGTCAGGAGTACTTCGTGGTATCACCACCTGCGTCACCCGAGGCTCTTACTCAAACTGGTGGTCCTTTTATAGTCGCACTTCATTCCATTCCTCTCTCCCTTCTCCATCTTCCTCTGTTTCCCAAATCCCAATGTATAGTAAACGTTTCAACTCAAAAAGTGCTGTACTAAGCACTCATTCTTTCTTATGCAATATTTAAAGATCCATTGGCTGGGACGGAGAGAAAGAGAGAAATAGACCGGAGCAAGAAACCAGATATATGTACCATTAAGGCCGAAGGGTCAGCTAAAATCCTGGACGTCGAGTGACAGCTTGTGCAAGAAGCAAACGTGGAATATTATAGAAACTACCTGTTCGCAAGCGGTATCTGAGCTAAAATAATAACATCAAGGTTAAGGCTGCAACCGTGTCATGGTTTGGAGTATGGTGCGGGAAAAGTGCTACTTAGTTACTCGAGCAGAGCATCTCGTCAGGAGTACTTCGTGGTATCACCACCTGCGTCACCTGAGGCTCTTACTCAAACTGGTGGTCATTTTATAGTCTCAGTTAATTCCATTCCTCTCTCCCTTCTTCATCTTCCTCTATTTCCCAAATCCCAATATATATATATACACGAAAATTTATAAATTAAAGCAATTAATAATACATGGACTCACGAGTGAACGTTTGGTTTTGAATATATGTATTACAACCAAAAAGATCTTCCCCGTATCCTCATATTTGAATGACCTCTTCAATACAAAAAGACGAGTTGGCGTGCTTCCTACCGTGCTATGTGTGTATGTAAGTTCATTTAATTTTTAGCAATTAGTGTCAATTGCTCATTTAAATTGCATTTCATCATTCCCTTCTCAACATCTAACGATGAAATGCATAAAAAGGTGAATGGTTCTTTATTTCTGTTATTCATGAGAAACTTTGAATAGGTTACGACTTAGTGCTATATCACTCAATGACTTTTCCAGAGTATCCTTGACTTCACCCGTGAGCTTGTCAACATTTTATGTCAACCGTGTCCTTGCAATCGAAGACATAAAAATGAAGATTGTCAAGCTCGTGGCGTTATGATGAAGTTCTATTCACACTTACCTTCCCTTCAAATCAAGTTTCCAGCTGGTTTTCTCGAGTAGTGCAAATAAAGTGATAGTTATGAAGCTATTTGAAGAAGTTGTTAGGCGTAACGAAGGTACAATAATGCTCCAACTTCATTAGCTCCTCTAATACGTCAATACTTCAGTCAACTTCATTCTTGGGTCAACAAACGTTAGATGGTACAGCTCAAACACGAGGCAATTCTTCTTAAATACGTATTCGTGTTTGTCATTACACTCGGTGCATCGCGTCATATACAACCTTGAAAATTGGTTACTATCCCTTCAATCCTAGTTGATGTCACATCATATTAATAGAAGTATGAATAAAACATTTCTTTGTTGGAAGTTTCTTGGCACGCACAACTTGGTCGTAGCTTTGAAAGATTATGAAACTTGCAAAGAATGTACTTTCCTCTGTTTTCAAACTAAATTCCCATTTGAGGCGTTTGAGTTCACCTCATAAGCATTAATTGACGATTCACTAAACGCTGTACCGAGAAAGGAATTCACTGAGCTCACCTGAACACATGTGTGAGTAGCGGCTAATAGCAGTGTTTTCTTTACTTCCGAAGGTTGTTGAAGAAATAACTTCTTCTAAACTTTATTTTAGCGTTTCTGTGTTGAATGAAGGAATTCCTAGTGTCTGGGTGTCACCTTTCTCGGGAAAGAAGCTAAACAAGATTACAATCCAATTATGATGAAAAATCCAAAATCTGGGTTTGGAATGTGAGCGTATGAAGGTTTCCAAATCGAGAAGTTTTGGAGAATTGTGTTACAAATCCTATAGCTGACCGTCAATGACTACTACTCAAAAACAAATGTATAGAAGCGTTGATTGTCATTGCTATACGTCCAACCTATTCGAGCTCAATGTTTTGTACAATTTTTGAAGATCATTCAGCTTGTAAGTTGTCAGTATCCCATAAGCTTCATTCTGTTCCATCGAATCTCATCTTACACGTTTCTCAGGATCCAAGAGATTTTAGTTAGAAAACATGGTCTGAACGTGGCTGCTTACGAGTATAATTGTGTTCAGATCAGCAAAAGATTACAACTCCAAACTTAATGTCATTGTCAACTAAAATCACAAAACTACTCGACCAAAACATTTTAGGGATTGTGGAAATGGCGGGACATGAACCTTGATTTCTTTGTGTACCTTCAGGCAGAGTACCAACTTACTGACGTTGGATTCCATTCAGGTTGTGGAATAAAAAACTGAACGGGAAAGTATGAATGAAACTTCAAAAAGTGTAAAATCGATAACTAGAAAGCTTAGTAAATTCTTGGTTCGTGAAGTTTAATTGATCGACTGTTCATTGAACAGTGTTCAAGTTTTCAATCACCTTGACACCAAATAAATCCAACAAGTAGTCCATTGATGACTTCCTTTCATTAAATTTCGTTACGGAAACTGGTTCATTGAGACTCGCTAACGCTTTTCACGGGTGACAATCTTTGACAGGGGGTTGTAACTCCCTCTTTTTTCACCCTATTAACATTGTTCACCACTTGTTGGTAGTGATGGATGGTTGTAATCTCGCGATACCATTTTTCAAATTCTGGATGGTACATACGTAAAATCAAAAAAACAATTAGTTGAGCCAAAACCTCAACAAGAATGGAAATATTGCTTTCGAAATCGGTTGGGATGTAGTTATGATTATCAACAATTGTTCAGTATGTATTTATGAGTTATCTCGCATTATCTTATGTCTTTATTGGTGAATGGAGTATTGTGCTCATATCATTAGCTTGTTAGGTTACCATCATGGATACAGCACATAACTAGGAAGTGATGGAATGGACTAGTTGACCCTTACAAGGGCTGAGGCGATATACACGCAACACCCAGAGGGTAACTCTGACGCTGAAAACGTCAGGTTTACGCTCATTAGTAGCAGTTACAAGAAGGAAAAGGGATCCATATCCATCACACCGTGGACATTTGAGGATACGAACAATGTGTAACCCTCAGTTTTACTTTCCGCCCAAGTCAAGAGGAAGTTTGCTGAAGTCCATTTGTAGCAAGTGCGCATGGGAAACGTCTATTTCATGGCCAACTATTTATTTCTCACTATCTATTGATCAATATTCACTCAGCCTCGGAATGTAGACGGAGGATGTTTTCAAGGCGTTTACCTAATCTCATCGGGATCGGAGTGAAATCTAACGAGACGCATTTGGTACGTACTAGAATTCAGCGTTACCTCCAAGTCTCCTTCAGTGTCCCTCGTCGTCGGCCTATTAGTACCCGCCTTAAATCTAACATTTCACTTATTAACACTAACGTAGCTTACTATTCAGGGAATCGTTTAATCCCCTTTCTCATAAACTGTTTCAATGGATTCAGCAATTAACGAGCAAGATATGGTGGCCAAATAATTTGAAGAGCGTTGTCGAGAAAGCAGAGCTGTTGTGAGATTACGGGTGCTAGGGAAACCACTCGTGCTTTTTCAACCGCGAGTATTCGAACGTGTAGCAAGGCCGTTTGAACGAGGGCGGGGATTATCGTTGGAACGGTAAATGGACACGAGAAGGTGCTCACCTACTTAACACTTGGCGTTTTCTATTTGTGGTTTTTTGCGAAATTCGGAGGTCATCGGTGATTTCGGGTTCATCGCTACACTATCTGAGGGACACTGAACCTCCATGAATGTCTCCATATAACCTATCTAATATTTACTTCCTACAGTTTAAACATTATTCTATTTCTATTGTCGCTTTACGTAAGAAGGAATTAAATATGTAATCTTCTTAGATCAGAAAGATAAGAAACCTAGTCAGGCAGCGTGATATATGAGAGAATTTCCCAAAACTAAGGTTCCAAGTACACGTATATTAAATTGAGTGTAAATTTCAACACATTTTATGCAACATATTTCCAACTATCAATGTTATTTGAAAACACTTTTTCTTAGTAAAATTGGTATGTTCATACAACAATTTTGGTTTCCTTAAAAGAATTTTCATCCATTTTCAGCGCATTTTAATAAAATTTCAGCTATTTTTTCCATAAATTTGAGCTCCTATTATTAAATGACCTTTTCATTCATTTCACTGTTGATATATATATTTTTTTATAGTTACGCTCCACTAAAAATATATATTTAACGGTTTTGCTTTTTTTGGGCAATATTTGTGATTTTTTTTTTTGGTATAGTTCTTGAGATTTGACCAGTTTAATAGGCTCATAAGTGTCGCCCAACGAACTCATCCTTTCGTTAGAATGTTCGATTTTTAGGACCAAGATCAACGTTTTTATCTCAATTCTATCGAGAGTTATTGTCAAAAATGATATGTATGTGTCGCAGCCATTTTGTCAAATCCGTAATTTTATTACGTGCCTAGGCAAACTGTTAAACATCCGTTTTTGTTGGAAGAAAACACACATTTGGCAGATTGTCTTGGCATTTACCGAAATGACTAGGGGTCCACCAAATTGTAAAATTGGCGAGTTCGTCAATATCTAGTGTTTAACAGGACTTCATTTTATTTTCATGTTTTGGAATCGTAGCCGTCGATTTTTTTTAATCTTTTTACTACAAGGTCAAGAAATCCAAGCCGATAAAGCCAATTATTCACGTTATATTATGATTTTAGGCTGCCTCTGAACAGGTCACCCCCTTCAAGATGAACCACGAACAGATCTTTTGTAAAGAAATGGACGGAGATTTTGTAGAAAACCCGTTTAAATTATACGAAATGATCGATAAACTAATGGAGTTGCGAAATATGAACAGAATAACGGATTTTGATCAAGGATTTTTTCGAAAATTTCTATTTTCACATTTTTAGAGTCATTGCAATAGCTTCATTTGATATGAAAATGAAGATAAAAACGTCTGGCAAGTTGGGAATTGGTTCCTCGTATCGCTAACATCAATGTGTCGATCACTGGAATGGTTTACATCACCTTAAAAGTTTTCCAAACTTGAAAGCAGTAGAAATTTAGGAAGTCAGGAAAATCCACGGAATATGTTCTCACAGATGTCAATGCCGTCAAACAAGCGCATTGTAGGTCCCCGTTCTATGGCTGCTATGTAATGATTCGATCGTGTTGAAATTAATGAGAAAAGACATAACTGTCCTTTCCTAACAGTCCTTAAATTTGAGGAAGGTCGAGCGATTAGGGAGAGACATCAGGTGTATTTTAATTTTGAGCAGTTAGACTGATTTATTGAGTTGGAAGCAACGTAACAATTTAAATTGTGCATTCCCTGAAAATAACATCGAAATCTAATCGAAATTGTTGAAATTAGTCAAGTTACCATGTTGTTGAAAATTATGTGAAAAGTAAAAGACTGTTATCCCCCTGATGAATTGATTAGTTAGCATTGAAACTCTTAACCTAACCAGCAAAGTACAACAAAACCAGATGAAAACAGTGGCGGTAAAGCTTGTTAGAATGATGTACGGACACCCTCAAATGGGAGTCGAACAACTCTTAGTTAAATTCCTGGATACTTACTGGGCTTAAAAAATCAACGCCTCATTCACTAATGTTGGCACTTTAGCAGCTGACAGATGAAACATTCGGGGCCGTAAATCGTCTCCAATGATGAGCTGTTGCGTTGAGCTTGTTGCTTCATTCGCACCCGTAATCGGACCCAAGACGGTTGACCTCAATGAAGTTTTTGAAGGGTGTTGTTTATCCAGTCACCGGTAGAAACAGTTTTTAAAGTGATTGCCCAATTTTCATGTTATGGCTGACTTGTCCCAGTTACTTGTAAATTCCGAATTGAATTGTGAATTTACCACAAGCATGATACAATTGATTTGCATTACCGAGGTTCAAACGGGAGTCGTCACTTGATAAACCAAACATTAGGTACGCTCCAAATCCACTTGTATCTGATAGTCGTATTCACAAAAAATCTAAAAACAAACTCAATAATCAGCTTTGTACTATAAATCTGAAATACAGAGGGAATATGGGAGAAAAACACAATTTGTTCTTATAGTTCTCAGTAACTACACACTTGGTTCAAGAAAGGTTCAACCATCAACAGGAGTTTATGTATAGGTACACATATACAGGTTGGTCTGGGAAGAAGTTACCAACTTTCTTTATATCCTTATTTTACTATGTAGAAATACAGATTTTTAGGTAGAATAGAGAAAATAATTGTACGGAATGGATTCTGCGCACCTCTTTCGCTTGTTTTGGCAGTTCGCAACCCGTTTAGCGACCGCAGAATGTTGCCGAGTCAAATCGCCCGCACAACGGAAAACACTGGGTTACCGTCGTGAAGTGCGTAAAAGACATGGTGCAACTATTGTTTTTAATGTTGACACTGAATGGGTGAAGAAGTCAAAATCGGGGTTTGATTGCCGGGGCAGAACAAGTTTCCGAGAAAAACCGCATTTTTTCGGTATTACCCCCTCCAATTCATCTCTTTCGTCGTCAAAATACAAAATTTGTTGCACAACTAGAGTAAAATTAGGATTGAAAAAAAAAGATGAAAGAAAATTGATTATTGATTGGGCAGCGACCAAAGAATTTATTACCTCCTATTTCCTTTGACAGGTTTTAGAGGGATTTGATTGCAACGATTATAATCCTGCTTTTTCGACCTTGAAAGTTTGCTCTTGGACCATTGATCCACCAATTAGTATTGTTTGTGGTTCAACCGTTGAAGCTCCGCATTGATTGAATTCAATAGATCAGACGATGAAAGAAGAAAAAAAACATTCGCAATCAAAATTTGAGGCCGAAAACAAACGAGCCACGCCTACTCTAATGGGCGCTCTCTGAATATAATCGACGGAACATATTAATTTTTTCAGCTCGACCACTGGTTTTCTAATGAAGAATGGCTTTTTAATGTTATGTTCACACCTCTAACCATATGAATATAGTCACATTTAGTGAATGAGCGGGATTTTCGATCTCGAACGGATCTTTACTTCTAAGTCGTTCGGGAGACACAACCTCATTTTTTGATTTTTTGGATATTATATGAGATATGATATGATGCCTTGATTCCTGGTGGGTAGTGATTGGTTTGATGTGTTATTATAAATGATGATAGTACTTATTTATTTTAATAACGTATTCTTATAGGGCTGTAATAATAATGATACGGCTTAATAATTGTTGAGTTGCGAGTAATGACTCTGGCAGTTAGACACTCCCTGATGTTGGGAATCGTGAACTGTAGCGACTCTCCAAGTTTCATAGTATGTATATTCTGATAATCCACTAATATTTGGGTGTAAGGTCGTCTTGGAATCATTGGAGATGGTGCCGATCCGTATTGGGGAACATCATTCACCTGCAATACAGAATCCATTCCATTTGGCCTGATCTACAGCAATGTGGGGTCAGTGGTCTTGGTGGGGTCCTCCAGGTCATGAAGCCAATCGGCCCTTGACCAACTGATCCAACTTTCAATGAAGGACCCAATTGTAGTCCGTTGAGCATTTGCCAACCACGTAGCCCACAGGTACATCGATACACCGGCACATTAATACAGTCAGTTGAAGATGATGGGGTAATCTAAATGTCAGACAAGGTTCTGGTTGGATCAGGTTTTTTAAGGTTCACCCAGAACTTGTGAACTTCCAAGACCAGCTTGGCCCCACTCAGTGGGTTGACGCTTATCTGTACCTGACAGTCCACATTACTGCACTGCTGGGCTCTACTACGAACTGCGATTCTTGCAATCTGTGGTGTACGACTAAACACTTTATGCATCAGCTATTGCGCTATTTCATATATATTTTTGCATCATCTAGCTTCTTTACAGTTAAGAACCATACTAAAAGACACAGACACAAGGGATCCATTACTGTAATTTGACCCTCTCAAAACATCGTTAAATTTATATGGAAGTAAAACAAAGTGAACCACCGTTCCGGTTGGGGCTTTTTGTCCGTCTGCCTCGGCATCGCGGACATCATCGGCTGCTAATCTTTGTATAAGCGAATGTTTTCAAAATAGCAGTTCAGGAAGGTTGGTACGTGACTCTAACTCTCAACAACACTTGAGCGTACAAATACACCCATCAGGTCTGTGTAACTGCGAGTAAATATGTTTGGTCGTTTTAAAAATTTTGTTTGGACAGAAAAAATGAAATGGGTAAATCCGACATTATTCAATTGGCAGGTACATGAAGACGTCTTGTCAGTTGAGTCATTTGAGTATGTCAAATCCTCTCTATTGAGGACAATTTACGGTTGATGGATACAAGATAAAGGAGGTAAGGATTCAGTCGTTACTCTTTGAATACCCGGATTTTGGAGAGTAACATAATACTTGAAGATGTTGAAAAAAAAAACCACCACCATTATTCTCCTTTGTTCTTGAGAAACAAGAAGAACATTAACAAGCTCTTGAAATCTGATATAACAGTGATTTTCCAATCGAACAAAAGTATCGCTAAAACTCGCATGTGCGATTTTGCACACAAACATTTTACAAAATTGCTCCTCCTGAATGAGCAGCTCTTGTATTGATAAGACATTACCACCTCATGGGATCAAATTAATAATTTATGAGTTTTGTTCTATGTGGTTTGTGATCGAAAAAAATACAAAAAGACAATTAAAACGACAATGTAGGAGATACAACGATTTATTAAGATTACCGTTTAATTAGTAGAAGATTATCACTAACCCATACATTCAATTAAGATTTCATCAACATCGGATGAAAACAGTGGGAGTTATATTTGTTGCTACGGACAGACAGAGACGGAACGAAAGTTGTTCAGAATAGTTTAAAACGCAAAGTGCAAGTGGACATTTTGATTTTGAAGAAACAAAAAATTCCATTACCCGAAGACAAAACAGTAACAAAGATTCCGCTTTGGAGCAACACTCAAGGTTCTGTCATCACAATATAGTAGTCGTTTTTTGAATATCTCAGTTCTTTGTCATCACGGTTTATGATTGACTAGGACTTAGGACAGGAAGTCCACGCACCGATTAGATGCCATTTGTGATTTGTGCACACCTGTCCCAGCTGCGGTATAGGGACAACGTGGTAAGTTCGTTACCCACTCACGATTCTGATTCTGGAGTCCCTTGGACTCCATATAAACAGTACTAAGTACGGCCGGTAGGTAAACTCGCAACTGCCGAACCCCTATATTAGGAATTAGGGATGGGTATCGTTGAACAAGTATCGATATTTGTACCGATACTGTATCGGAAGGTAGGTATTGGTACTCCAAATATCGGTCAAGCAAAGTATTGATATTTACAAATATCTAGTATCGTTTTCAACATCAATTTTCAAAATTGAACTGCAAAAAACCTAATCGTATCTACTTAAACAGAACATGAGATAATCTTTGTTTTGATTTTTTGATCCTGAGAGAGGAAAGGTAACAGTAACAGTAGGTGTTATCCTACTGCTGCCTTCCTACTTCTTCTTCGTTTCCTGTTTTCCTTCTAGTATTAAAGCCACTATGTATTTTTTCACATTCCAGATTCCATTAAAAGGTCCAATGATTTTTTGGCGAGTTTTTTCACTAGTAAGAAAATCAACCAAAGAAAAAGATTATTACCAATTTTGCTTCCGAGTCTACTAAAGTAAAGCATTGTTTTCACTTTCGGAATGTGAAAAATTTTTTGTCTCCAAAATCAAAAATTCCACTCGCATTTTGCGTTTTAGACCTTTCTGAACGATTTTGGTTCCGTGTCTGTCTGTGTGTCTGTGTGTCTGTGTGTCCGTGTGTCTGTGTGTCTGTGTGTCTGTCTGTGTGGCTGTCTGTCTGTCAGCAAATCCTTGTTACGGGCAAAACTACACGAAGTTATTGTCCGATTTTGATGAAATTTTCAGGGATTGTGCGGGTTGGGGTGTAGATGGTCCCCTATAGGTTTCATGACCCCCGGATCAATAGTAGCCTCTGCGCATGCGCAAACGTGAAATCCTTGTTACGCGCATAACTCCGGGAGTTCTTGGCTAATTTCGATGAAATTGTCAGGGATTGTTTGGTTTGATGTGTAAATGGTCCCCTATGAGTTTCATGACCCCCGGATCAATAGTAGCCTCTGCGCATGCGTGAACGTTAAATCCTTGTTACGCGCATAACTCCGAGAGTTCTTGACCAATTTTGATGAAATTTTCAGGGATTGTTCGGGTTGGGGTGTAGATGGTCCCCTATAGGTTTCATGACCCCCGGATTAATAGTAGTCTCTGCGCATGCGCAAACGTGAAATCCTTGTTACGGGTATAACTCCGGAGGTTCTTGACCAATTTCGATGAAATTTTCAGGGATTGTTCGGGCAAATACGCGCATAACTCCGGGAGTCTTGACCAATTTTGATTAAATTCTCAGGGATTGTTCGGTTTGTTGTGTAGATCGAAGAGTTTCATGAAACCGGATCAATAGTAGGTTGCTCAAAACGACAATCCTTGGACAAGCATAACAACGGGAGTTAAATTGACCGATTTCGATGAAATTTCCGGGGATTGTTCGGACTTATTAGGTATATTTTATAGATTGTTCAATGGTTGAACATGCCTACCTTTATTTTCCCAAGTTATGCTCCTGCATAACAATAAATTTACCCTAATTCAACATTTACTTCGCTTAATTGAACGAAGTTCTTTAGTCAATAAAATTTTCAATGATCTATACAAAACATGTTATGGATACGAAAGCTATTCCGTTTGGACCACCGTCCACATTCGGCAAGGTATCTGTGAAAAAAATTTTGCCGATATTTCGAAATATCGGAATTGAAGTATCGATACTCGATATTAATCGGAGGGCCTAGTATCGATACCATATACGGTACTCAACGGTAGAATATCGATGTTTTGAAGTATCGGGTATCGATACCCATCCCTACTGGGAATCACAGCATTCCTACAGCCCCTGGGAAGTTTTGTTTCGAGAGTTGTTTTTTCGTGAGTTTTCCGACCTGGAACCAACTTTCACATGTCCCATCTTATGAATACGATCACAACTCTTGAATGAGTCCACGGCTTCTCGATCTTTTAGTGGGCCTCACATCAACTTGACCTTTTGTGTAAAACTCGTTCTTCGGGTTGCCAACCGGGACATCTCAAACGAAAATATGCGAAGAGTTGCTTCAGGATGAGTAGATACGACCCTTATGCAAATTTACTGGACTAACCTACTAAAAACGACGCACATTTGGATCTAATGGTAAATCGCGGTAAACGGTGGACGGACGAATCAATAACGTTGCCAGGTTTGGAACCTTGGACGGCGCGGGACCGTGGATCATATTGATTCACACCACGTATGATTTCGTTCCTGCATTCAAAATCGACAAGGCCAGTCACCTCTGACATGGGTACCGTCCACGATTACACCTGTCTATCTAATCTGTTGAAGAACCCACGCTCCTCTTACTACTTGCTAATGATCCAGCGCTTTAGGTCATTTAGAGATAGGTTAAAACAATTCACACATTTTTCAGTCTGCCAAATTGATCGCCCTTCCAATGGTGAGGATTTAAATTGACCTTACTGGTATGTACCGCGACCGAAGGGTTTTTGTTAGTCTACAGCATACGAGCCGTTGAAACGACCCCGTCTCTCTCCAGAGGCCGTGCGGCGCATTGTAAAATCCTTTGCCGTTCATCCTCCTGAAAACAAAAAAAGAACCTCATCGTCTTTCTTTTAACGCTCGTGCAAGAAGAGTTCAAAGCCGCTACTGCATACTGGAAGCTAGAACGCTCCGGATGAAGAACGACTCCGCGACCTTTTCTGAAAGAAAGGCCGCAGCGAAGCAAATAAATGGCTGGGCAGACGCTGAACAGAAGGCTGGCGGAATCGACCGAGGAAGCCTTGACAGACAAATATGGTCTGTCAATAAATAAGAAAGGGAAGAAAAAAATAAACAAGCGATTGAGGTAACCCGGAACATGTTGGTTGATTTTAAAAGTCTGAAGAGTCATTCAGTGAAGGAAACGTGCTAACTTCCGTATGAGTAACTGAACAAATAAAATTTAAAAAACGAACGGAAAATGAAAAGAACTCTGCATGGAGCAAGGCATATGAATATTCCAGCTCAAACCACAGAAGGAAAAATGTTGCGTGGTTTTAATAGGATAAAAGTAGACAAAACGCTGTTTATCTACGTTAGAAAAGCCCAACACAAAAGACTTCTAAATGTAACTTGTAATTCTTTTGTTTTAATGATCTTTAATACGAAAAAATACGTTTTCCTATTTTAAATTCTTTATTTAAACGCAATCTTCTGGAGCCCAAGTCTGGCGATCACATGTAGCAATGTGTGACTCTAAAAACTGAAAATATGAATACTGCTCGTATTTTTTCACTCAAAACTGGATTATTTATCCTGAAAATGTCACGGTGAAAAATAGTACCTAGGTCCCCATTTCCAAATACTGTTTTTGTTCTTCACTGACAGCACTGTGGTGCTTTCCATGAGGATCGCGTTTAGAGAATGAAGAAAATCCCGGGCCTTTTGACCCTTGAAATAAGAGCATTTAAATTGTGATAATTTCCGTCCCCTTCGAATTTCTTACTCTACTGCAATGCGCGTCTACTGCGTTCATCCAGGTCTTTGGTTCTTATTCGATCATACAGGTAGTTGGGATCTAACTCCGATATCCTAGGAAGTTAATCCCTAATAGCTACTTATAGTTTGACGATATCGTTCTTTCCCAAAGTCGTAATAAAATGCATCACTCTCTTCGAACAAGAGGGTCATAAGAAAGTACTTATTCATATTGATCATAAAACCTTTGTTTTGGAACTCTACCAGGTTGTGGTGCTTGGCATCGACTGAAATTTTATCAACAAGCCTGCTATATATTAATACAAATGTTAGTTCTTCCCACATGTGGTGCGGTGTCCTGCTGCAACGTTGTCAGCGAAGTTTTTATCTAAACCCAGTCCTAGTGAAATAAAAGAGGTTTCAAATATACTTTATGCTGAAGTAATAGAACTGATAATGCTGGGAATGACATTGGTTTGGGTCAGGAGTTGGCTGCAAAAAAAGCCAAGCTATAGATTTAATTTTCGATATAAATATTTCATTGAAATCCTCATCAGGTGACGCAATGATGAGAATGATGCAATGATGTGTGAAAATATTTATCATTCGAAATATTGTCCGAATAGCAGGAGGGGTGGATGGTTTTGGGATGGCGGATGGTGGGGGAGTGTTGAGTCAAAACAATAGATATATTCACAAAACTGTGGCCAAAGTAAATATGTTGTAGAAAGTCTACTAGCACACGACAATTTGGTATTTGTGTGATGCAGTCATAAGGTGCGAGTAGCTGTATTGCGGTAACTAACTAGACGAGCTGTTATGCTTAGCTCGAACCTATTAACCAGATAGGTCTGAATTTTCATAATCACGTTTAGTGATTAGGTATGTATATGTGCAAATTTGCATGGAGACCTACCTGCATGTATAGCGAATGTAGGCCATCCATCAGGTGCCATTTTGGAGATCTGAGGGTTCTCTTCTTGCTTCTATTGGATCGTAAGGTTATATTAAGGCATAAGGCGCTTACGGTTCTTCATACCTAACCATAAAAAGAAGCGAGGATGAGCGCTATGTTAAAAGTCAAGGAGAAGCCATCAGTACCTTAGTAATAGACCTACTCCTCATTATCAAGGAGGTTGGCTCATATCGTGTGTCGGTTTGCGTTGGATCTACCCAGGGGTTACGTCTGTATGAAAAGTCTTGTCGAGGTGGTAGGCTGCATTAACCAGCTTATAGTGCGGCACGTGCGTGTCTGAGAAGAGACAGATATTACTCGGCAATAATTCTGGAGAAAGACAACAATTCAAGGTCTCGCTCATAGCTTATTCTTTGAAGAACGATTCGATCATTTTATTTCAGGCAGTGATCACGTTTGATTGCGACCACATGACATGAAAAAAACTTCGTCTAAATAATATTTAGTGAAGGGTAAAAACGAAATACTGTTTTGTCAAGCTCTGAATCAAGTTGAAAATTTCATATTTTGTTCAAAAAATATAATAAATTTAAAGCCTCTTTAGAATGGTGCCCACAAAATCGATTTTATATTGTAGTTTAAGGGAGTTTTGGAGGCTCAAGGTCGGAAACACAAAAAACAGTGATTCGTATTAAACATTCTTGGGGTAACGAAGGAGGGTCGGCATTTGCATCATCTAATAGAATCCAGTCAGAATTTCAGTTTTGATTTTAAAAATAAAGAGTTTGTAGAATTCGTTTACTTTTGTCAGAAAGGAGGTGTCCTGAATACCCTAGAGAAATTTGAAAATGATTAGAAGCGATAGAGCTGGTAAATGTTTGAACGAGAATATTCCTAGACAAGCAAAATAGGTTCGTTTCTAAAATAGCTTTGCCTTTTCCATTTTATTTTTTCTTATGTTACTTGTATCACCTTTATCCGTTTTTTCTTTACCAATATTTTTCCTCCTTCCACCTCCCCGATCAATAGAATATTGTATCCCATTTCCCTTTCACACAAACTGCTCGATTGGATGTTCCCTCACACCTCTCGACCAATGGGATCGGAGCTCTTTTTCAACTGTCACTACAGAACCACAATTTCCTCAAAATTTGATGAGAAAGTTGTAGTTGATGATGACCTAACCATTGAAATCGATTTAGCTTTGTACCTCTTTTTATTTTGTGGAAATGTACCACGTTTTCTTCTAAAAACTCTTTTTTTTTTTTGTTTTTTTTTAGAAAGTGAAAAAAACTGGAAAACGAAGCCTCTATGAAAAAATTCTAAGAGGCATTTTTTGTTGGGAGTGGGATCTAAAGTTGAAACATGAAGTTTAACAAACTTGTGACGGGCGGGACACACTGTAAATAATATTCAAGAATATAAATCTAAGAAGCGTTTCTGATTGTCTTATGCAGGTTTGGAAGGTAGCTTGGAAAACTTCTACCATTAAAATTGTTGTATTCGATGCAATAGCTTTACTACGCTTCCCCCCTCAAATTCGCCAAGAAGGATGAATAATTTTTTATCTAGATCTTTGAATTTCAGTTTCTGATGCTGGAAACCTTTATACAAGATTTGTAAACTAATATCGAAGTATAGAGATTAAATGTCAATTGCTGTCTCTCCTGTTTGGAGCACCTCCTGTTGAACTTCTCACGTTATTCAGGTCAAACCTCCGACACGACAAGAGGGTTTTAAAAATTCTAATACACCACCGAAATCCAAGGACAAAAAGTTTCCTTTCACTCGAATCAACTTGTTTCTGCCGTTTCTTCCAGTATTGCATGTTCAAGTATCGTATGTCTCGTGATATTGGAATCATATTAAAGAATCGGTTCAATATAGCGTTTTTCGAATCCACGTTCCCATTTTCAGTTTCACTGCGGCCTTGTGCTATTCTCGTCGTTATGGCCGTGAAGTTGTCATCTTAATGTTTTCTTAATGTCAGTAACCGGAACGTTCACCCCTACCTCAATCGAATTACAATCAAATTAAACATTTGGGGTTCGCATTATATTCCGATTTTGGGCTCGGAGGATCAGTATACAAGGTGATTATAAACGCCGGCTATGATTTGGAAGTCGTTTCGGTTGTCAGGTTCAACGGTTGCAACTGCGTAGGAAAATTAAAGGAATTGAGTTTTCTGTGTTTACTATCATTGGGGCGCAACACTTAGTAATTTGGACTTCTACACGTCTCAGAAGAAAGAAACGCTGCAAATTCTTTTACTGGGGTTTATTATTCAATTTCATTCATTTGGCTTGCATTCATAAGTTTGCGTGTTTCACAGGTGATAGCGCGATTATTGAATTTCAGGAGGCACACAAATATGATCAACTGATCAATCCAAATAGGTATTTTGGTTGAGAACCGATGTACGTGCTCTATGCCTCCTGAAATTCAATAATCGCTGTATCACCGTTTAAACACGCACACTCCAAATTTTAGTAGAAATTCAAATCATGAATGCAAGCCAAATGAATAAAATTGAATAATAAACCCCAGTGAAAGAATTTGCAGCGTTTTTTTAATGGTTTTATGATTTTATCCCACTCGTGACACGTACACAACTTAATACAGCGTTTTGTTTTGTCTTGGGCTTAGATGTGTCTGCGGGGCAAAACGTTTCTCTTGTGTCCAAGTGTGTATACCATATTCATATGGGGCAAAAATTTCCCTGCTGAACGCGGGGAACGAAACTGAGGACCTGAGGTTGTGAGTACCGCACGAAACCCCTGCGCTACGGGTCCCACATCGAACGACTTTCTAATTTGTTTACTTAGCAATGCGAAGACGGATGTTTTCAGCATAAGATCATGCCATACATCGGGAATGGTTTGAGCTACAGACCTGGGGAGGGGCTCATTCGATTCCTCATGGAAAGTTCTTCAAAAAAAGTCCTTATTTAGGCCGCCTTGATTTTTTTTGAATTTTTAGGGATTTTACAAAACTTTGACAACCGTTAAGTGGCACTTTAAATTAAGTGAGAGAGCTGGCTAAAGGATCGGGGCGTTGTCGGACCAATATGGATTTTTCCTGGATATTTCAGATTTTTTTGCAGATTTGGATTCTACACCCTTTGTAACGTAAACCATGACATTTTCAGGGGGGGGGGGGGGGGAGGGGGTTAGAAATTTTTTTCCAAGTGCGATTACAATGGTTTATTATTTAATAATAACCTTTTTTTTTCGTGCTCCAAGATTTCAGGATCTCATTGTCCACCTGTCCAATTTATACGCCCTCAAAATGTGGCAAGCTTAAAGGAAATTTAATGGGAAATTCGAATAACTACCCATTTTTACGTGAAGTGCCGTGAACTCTCCATTGTCCTCATAATGTAAAAATACGTTTTTTTGCAGTTTTTGGGGTGGTTTTTTCTATATGGTCAATAATGAAGGTCAAAAGAGGTCGTATTGGGCCGTCACTGGGTTTGGAGCCCATAGGTAACTAATATACGGCGTGTATGGTCTACACTCTATGGTAACAATCTAAGTGAAAGAAAAAACTGAATTTTCGTTGTAAAGTCGAACAGAATTCAGTGACTAAGATTTCATCCAATCTCAAGGGCCTATCATGAAGATGTTCATACGTGTGTTTGTTCTCCAGCATCGAAGTGTTACCGTTTTGGGGATAACTATGGGCACTCGGCATTGAAAGTTTTCTATGTTCACCAGTGTCGAAACCATATAGTTTATTGCTTCAGGAGGACATTCAAGTTTGGTCCAATGTCCCAGCTTTTACAAACTCAGAAAATTGTGCCCCTGTAGTCGTAAGACTGAGCTTGTTCCTCTATAACTTCATGTAGCGTTGTGACAGGGGTGTCCCCTTTACCTTCGTATGCTCTTCCAATCGTATAGTACGCACTCATCAGGATTACTCAGATAGAACGCACTGACTAAAATTACGCATTCAATGCAAATACAGAAAACGAATACAAACCCCGTTGGTATTCGCGTTAGATGGGCCATTTTGGGTGCTATTTCTCGAGACTTTCTGTTCCTTTGAGTAGAGAAATTCGATTTGACAGTTTATTTCTTTTAAAATGCATCAAGCTTACTGCAATACCGTGATAAATGCTCGTTAAAATGATCCTGAGCGTAAAATTTTACGTGGACGTCATAGTCAAAAGGATATAGTTTAGTGTTTTAAGAGGAATTTCAAGTTTTGGTCAATGTCCCACCTTTTACTAACTCGCAATGCACAACGCAACACTACCGACTGTGCAGCACTACCAGGGCACACCTGATAGTCGAACGAGTGAGCTCTTTGACGTCATGTAGCGTTGTTACATGGCTGTTCTTCCGATGTTACTTCCAATCATATGGTACCCTCCATGTTGCAAGTTTTTGGAAAGCCCTCGTCAACATTATTCAAACGATAGAACGCACTGACTCAAGTGAAATTACGCATTCAATGTAAGAACAGAATACGACCAGAAACACCTTTAGGATTCGCGATAGATATGCTGGTTGTTGCACCTAAGCTTGTGTCAAGGGCCAACGGACAAGGTCGCCACTTCCGAGGAGCTCCATCACGTTGCGCAACGGTCTTGTGGACAGAGGCGAAGCACGACTGGGGACTGACACTTCTGGGGTCAAGTTTCTGGTATTGAGATAGAGCTTGTTACAGAAGGTCGGCTTCCCTCCTATTTGTTTATCACTTTCAATAATAAAATGAAAATTAAGTATGACCTCTCAAGTTTTATCAGTTACATTCAAACTGTTTAGATTCAAAATTCGCAGTACTCTATTTGGGGTCTAGTTGATCCTAACTTCTAGTCACCCTGATCACACATCACATGCATACATGCTACAGTCCAAAAGCTGGTACGAAATGTATTTTTCCGTTGTTTCCACAGACATGGGAAAGTGGGGGGCCATTACCTTGAAATTTCGGACGCAAAATCAACTGCAATACATAAATATAAAATCAGGTGACACAAATTGACGATGAGAAAATTATAAAAAGAGTAATGAAAACCGTATATTGGGATTAGTAGCGTTTTAGTTTAGCATTTTAACTGCAGTTAGCGAAAACGTTATTTTCTCATTTAGAAGATGGAAGAAAAAGGCTGGATAAAATGACGCCTAGTGGTCTTTACGTTTGCAGATGTGCTAAAGTGATTTATTGATTTATGACCTTTGAAATTCATAGGAAAATTCACTATTTACATTTTTGCCCGCACTTTACCACCAAAATTCATTAAATCAAATCAAAAACCGCTGCCAAGTGGGTGTGGCACATAGCTTCCTCGTATCCATAACATGACTGTATAGATCATTGAAAATTATTATTGACTAAAGAACTTCGTTCAATTAGGCGAAGTAAATATTGAATTAGGGTAAATTTATTGTTATGCAGGAGCATAACTTGAGAAAATAAAGGTAGGCATGTTCAACTATTGAACAAACTATAAAATATACCTAATAAGTCCGAACAATCCCTGAAAATTTCATCGAAATCGGTCAAAAACTCCCAGGGTTATGCTTGTGGCAAGGATTTCACGTTTGCGCATGCGCAGAGGCTACTATTGATCCGGGGGTCATGAAACTCATAGGGGACCATCTACACATCAAACCGAACAAACCCTGGAAATTTCATTGAAATTAGTCAAGATCGGAGTTATGCGCGTAAAAATTCCACGTTTCAAAATGCGCAGACTACTATTGATCCGTTTCATGAAACCTGTAGGGGACCATTTCACCCTAACCCGCAATCCCTGAAAATGTCATCAAAATCGACTAGAACTTCAGTAGTTTTGCCCGTAACAAGGATTTGCTGACACACAGACAGACACGGAACCAAAATTGTTCAGAAAGACCTAAAACGCAAAATGCTTGTGGAATTTTTGATTTTGGAGACAAAAAAATTTTCACATTCCGAAAGTGAAAACAATGCTTCCGCTACTTTAGTAGACTCGGAAGCAATTAGGAATGAAGATTTCACTGTACGCGCATATGCGGCGTTACTAATGACACCATCTTGTTGAAGCATTTATAAGATACGTTTTGTCCGAACTACTCTCCAAATTTCAGTGAAATCGGACCAAGAGAAATTTAGAAAAATTATAATTGGTTTTTTTTACGTATGCGCAAAGGAATGCGGAAATTGAAACGATTTTGCTGTTTTTATCTGTAATTTAGCTTATTTGTGAAATTTAAAATCCTTCACACCAATCTGGCTAAACGTTCTCTAGTTCATCGTTAATAGATTTTCCCAATTAATTTTCGCTGAAAATAAGAATTTAATGCATTTTAGCTTCGTGCTAGGAATGACTACATACGTGTAGCGTGCTTAGGAATAAACCGAAAGCAATTATGAATTTGTATTTCGGAGGATAAAAAAGATCGGAACCTCCTAGGTGCAGTCAAGATTCCGAAGGTGATCAACAAAACATTGCAACTCACTTTCTTACCGGTTTTTGAAGCTCAGTGGTTCCACGAACGCAAGAAGTCGCACGGCCGCTAGTAGTAAGTAGTACATCAACTCGACTTAATTTCTCCCATGCCAGCCCTAAAAGCCAACATACTTTCGAAATCTCAGTTAAGCGTTTGATTTGCGGAGAGCGAAACCCGTCATTCCATTGAGCTCCGATTTCGAGACACTTAAATCGGAAGCCGATTAGCCAATTTCAATTACACAATCAAGATTTTGGTCTTGTTTTCCAGCTTGAATAACTGTTTCGAATTTCATTAGGGGGTTCGCATTGATACCACGTTCGTTTTCACTATTCATATCTGATATTTCTGATT
The DNA here is from genome assembly GCA_031894815.1 of Creontiades dilutus. Taxonomy (NCBI): domain Eukaryota; kingdom Metazoa; phylum Arthropoda; class Insecta; order Hemiptera; family Miridae; genus Creontiades; species Creontiades dilutus. The sequence continues at coordinate 439,251 of JAVIWC010003376.1, read as the reverse complement.
CTGTTTTGTGCAATTTAAATTCAAGTCCAGTTCAGGGCCGGAACTAGGAACCCGCGAAACCCCGCAATTCTGGGGAGGGGGGGGGGATCCTCTGCCGCAAAAATAAAAGAATCTCGTTACTGAAAAAATCGACTTATTGCCGATTCTATATTCAATCTCGCTTGTGTGTATGGTTGTATTAAATTAACCTACAACCACTAGGCTTATTAGCTACAAAAATTATGGTGGAGATGTGATAATAACCATCTAGTAATAACCAAGCTATTCCATACGTATTGTTAAGGGGGCCAGGATAGATTTTGCAGGGGGGCCCAAAATGTATAGATCCGGCCCTGGTCCAGTTACAAAACAATCCTTGGGAATTTAAAATTAAAGAGCGGGGAGGTTGAATGGAGGGGTAACTGTAATAAATCAATTTGGGGGCTCCAAAAATATTTTTAAAGGCGTATTATTTGTGAGGAGGAGTAATAGAGGAAATTAATTAGCCAATCTCTGTTAACCACTTCACCAAAGTGTCAGCAACTATTTGTTCGAGTCGCAGGATATCACAAATTTCACTGTAATTTCACAATTTAATTTGAGTTACGGCGAAGGTACTAGATATGGTAGTTCTAGATATGGACATTTTCCTAATCTATCTGCCGAACGCAGTTGTAAGACAATATGCAAATGTTCCCATTGTGATCATTTCTATTATCAATTTGGATTTTAGCGAAATAGCCGTCTATGAGGAAATATAAACTTCCCTGACGTGCAGCATCACCTCTTGAGCGAATATTCTTACTAACTGTAACATTTGAACACTATTACTACACATCAAATTGTGGCAATCAAACGTCGTCATGCAAACGCACTCTTTCTAGATTCCAATGTGCAATAAAAATAAATAAACTTATACATTTTGGCGAATTTTTGGAGAAAATAACTTGGTGATGACTCTAAACAATCCTTTCGTTTAGAATGCTTGATTTTTTGGAGTAAGAATGAAGTTTTTATTTAAATCCTGCCGAGAGTTATCGTCTAAAATCATTTATACGTATATTGAATTTGAAGAATATTTGCATGTAATACATATACATATACATAAGGCCAAAGAAATATTTCGAAAATTTCTATTTTAAAATTCTTTCATCCCCATTCTTCATTCTCCACGAAAAGTCGCTAACAGGAAAGTTGTTATTAGCTTTTCAACAGCATTTTCCTCTTGTGAGATTATCGTGAAATCTGGCCGAACAAATTGATCAAAGGATCGGGAACAAATACAAAAATGATTTATCATGGAAAATGACTTGTTATTGTTGATTTTTCGAAGTAAATTGAAGTTTACTCCACGAAATGTTATCATTGTTTTTTTTAACCTCTGGTTTGTAACGGTCGTAATTTCTATTCAATACTCTCTTGATTAATTGGAACTGTTTCCGTGGGTAGTACACAAATCAATGGATAAAGTCGTGTTTCATTTTCGCAGTCGCTATACGTGAGTACACCATTCGCTCAAGAGAATTTGAGTATGATGTTGATTCAACTTATTTCTGTTTGAAAGAATTGTTTTCGATTTACAATCGCGTTCATGGAATTTTTTCCAGCTGTTGAACCAGTCCTCACATTGAATCTTGTGGTCGTAAGATCGAGGATGTTTAATTTGAAATGTCGAAATTGAAGTAAAGTTGTCATGTATAGTTGCAGATGATTCTTCAAGTTTGGTTACATGCACGTGTTGGGATAGTTGTGTAAAAATTGGAAGAAATGAACAAATTGAATGCTTTTAGCCTAAGGTTGGAACAACTGGCAATGTGAAATTGGCACAGCTTGTTGATTATATTAGGCAGCATTATGGAGCGTTGTATGCTCTGTTTGGTGGCCCTCCCTTTCCCCCGAAATTGAGACACATTTAATGGACCTCTCCCTTCATTCTATTTCTCGTGACCAATCAATTTTTCTTTTCTCTTCTGATCCCGAACAAAAGGCGACAAAAAACGTCCCTCGTCCGTAACATCCAAGCTCGGGCGTCGATGTCGCAAGGAGGTTGTTAGACCTTGAAATTCCTTTTAGGACGTACCGAGCTGAATATTTCACAGTTCATCCGCTTCAAAGGCTACCAGGGTTTATTTGCATGAGGTCCGCCACTGTCCCTATCGAGAGAGAACCAATGGGAAATGTGGGTTTAGCTTTCAAAACGTATCAAGCTGTGTGTGATTTTATCGTACTGATCAAAGGAAGCCTTTCGAAGAGCTCAGTCAACAGAGCTAGAATCTGTTAAATAATATAGTTGTGAACCTGTATTATAATATAATTCATATTATTATACAGATTCATATTATGAATCTAGCGTTAACATGTTGGGGTAGCTTGATGCTCAACAGCGTGAAAGGAAACTAGATTAAATTCATTTTTGATAATTGTCTAAACGAGGTTTGTGATATATATGGACAGTTGCCCCTTCCCATTTTTAGAAACTGCTGGCCCTAGAGGTTTTCTCTGGAGCTTTTCAGCTTTCAAGTTGGTTCTGGAATATTGCAGGATAATCGCCTCAATTCCTGCAAGGGAAAACTGCCCCATTCCATCATCTCCTAGTTATGTTTTTCGATATCGGATTCGACAGTGGTGTTGATGAGGAACTTGAAAAACTTCCGAAATGGCCTAGATCAATGCGTTGGTGCTTAGAGCGACCATCTTCATGTCATAATTTGTAAGAGCTAACTTATCATAAACGGGTGTCGGTATGGATTTCTATGAAGCAAAGTGCGTCCATTCGTCATCTGTAATGCGGGCCAGAGAAGCCCTTAGAATTGATGTTAAAAATCCGCTGTTTCCAGCACAGAATCCTCTTGGGGTCTAGTTCAGGGGTCTCCAAACTACGGCCCGCGGAAGGATTTGGTCCGGCCCGCCGCCCGCGGAAAAACATGGATGGATGGAAAAAATTAGGCTACCGTCAGAACGTGATGACTTCAAGGGAATCAAGAGTTTTTCCAGACAAACGATAAACATTTTTTGGTTCAACGTATGTTTGCGAACAAACCTTTTCAAAAATGACAGATGTCGAATCCAAATATCACCGACATTTGTAATTCTGAGCCCTCTTCGGGTTAAAAATGCGAATAGTTCAAAAATATGAAAATACAGATGATAAAATGAATCCCGAATTTCAACGTTTAGGCCCACGGGCATTTCGGTTGTGCTGGTGACCATAGAAAATGAATCACCCAGCTTAGTTATCTTGAATAAGTTGGTGTCCAACTCTAATTACCACTCCCTACAGTATCTTGAGCGTCCGGGATCGCATGAGGCAAGGACGGAAATAATAATTATTTCGTCTGTAAATGTCTTCCGTGTATTTGTCGCTCAGGCTAACGCAGTTAACGAAATGTTTCCGCGAGCGTACCAACTGTATTTAGAAATCTGGTTTAATTTGAGTTTCACTACCTGCCAGCTCTAAACACCATTTCTGGGTGTAATGTGGTTGAGTAGAAACTCTGAAATACGAGGAAGAGGATGATTGAACGAAACCGTTACTTTGCGGTCCTTCCGAATTACGTGACTTCATGAGCATTTAAACGGAGCGATATTAGGATTTCCGCCATTTTCCAGCACTGGACCAATGTGTAAAACAATTCATCTGGCTAAAACCGATGGTGAACCTACGTTTAATCCTGAACAATCTTTTAATCGAATTTTCATAGAAAATAAAGCTATTGCAATGGCTCTCTAAATATTTAGGAACATTTTTTCGCAGAATTCCTTCATCAAAATCCAACATGAAGAATTTTGACACTAAGCCTGGATTCTATTGCTTTTTTTATGGGTATGTGTCATTCTAGAAAATAACTTCATACATAATACCGTTCTTGCGTCAAAAAATCAAGCATTCTTAACGAAAGGATACATTTGTTTCACAACACTATTTGAGTACATTAAGTTAATCATTCAAAAATTGTGACAAAAAATGACAAAAAAATGGCTTAAAATTATCAAAGTTATATTTTCTGCAGAAAATTACTCAAAGAGGTTTTATCAACATTGAAATAGATCACTTAGAAGTAGTAGTCCCAATTCATGCAGTACTTATGTTTCATTAGATTGCGAAGAAAAAAGGATTAGGTAAGTGTTAAAAACTCAAAAATCAAAAATCTTCTTTTAACACAGAAGAATATTGTTTACAACGAACTTTTCGGATTCAAAACCTTTTTAATAACCTCTTCGTTTTCAGTGTAGGAGGTTTTAATTCGTTTCCAAGGCATTTTGCGTTTCATAGCCTACTGAATGTCTGTCGGTCGGTCTGTCTGTCTGTCCGCATTCACTTGTTACAGCGATAACTTCCACAATTTTGAATAACTTTAGCTCATATTTTGAGGGACTATGCAGATAAGGCCTCTTGAGATCGCATAGGAATTTCATCTCAATATAATCAGCGGTACACTCTGCGCGTGCGCTAACTTGAAATTCTTGAAACAGGATTAACTTTCACAAATTTGATTCAATTTAGCTCATAAAAGGATCCCTACGCGGATTCGCTGTGCGCATGCGCTTACGTGGAATTAATTAATTTTCGTTTTTAATGCCCGCCTCTGACGAGTAACCGCAAAAGCAACTTGTATTTGAAACGCAATGTATGAATCTTTAGGAAGTTTGACTAATTACCTCAACATCTTTCATCTGAAGATTTCTTTATTTCCTATTTTATAATGGTGTCACTTTGATTGTAACGAGGAAGCAACTGTGCCGTCTCCTTGGCTGTGTATTTTTCACTTTTAAACATATGCAGTAAACAAGTCCGGTACACTACAATATTTCTTGCGTTTGGGAGACCGTTCAAGCAACATAACAACATATCACAATACAGTAGACAAGAAAAGCAACAGAATGCGAAAGCCTCGGCTTAGGTGAACCGTTTTTAAGCCGGTAAATGACCCAACACCTTATCAGGATACCCTTTTCGGATAGCTTTGGAGGCTAGTTGCTGTCCCTACCTCTGATTCCTTCGCAATATATCTTGACTCGCAACCCAAGTGTGGCTCAGAGTTTTGGGAAATCCTAGAGCTTCTCTCCCACACGGGCATTTCGATGAATCCCCGTTCGTACATTTATATCCTCCTACGTCTTAGTCGTATTTTATTTACATGACACAATCCCGGTCATTCTGTTAGCGACCGATCTCTCTTGAGTGTTTAGAGCGGATTTTCATCCAAAATTATTCCTAAAGAAAATTGTAGTAAATGTGCTGAAAGGAGTTATAGGGGATATAAGCGTTGACTCCAATTACTATATAGGGGTCATTCCACACTCTGACGGACTCGAAATGTACCGACTTCCTCCGATTTTGTTCATACTTGGTGAAGTTGCTTCCATTAACGAATAAAAAAGGCCTGATAGGTCAGTTAATCCAAAAATGAACGAATTTGGAAGCTGCAGAAATGAATGAATTCGGAAGCTGTAGCAGTATGATATTGTGTCGATTTTTTCGATTTTTTTAATGACCTAAACATAGTTTTTTGACCATACCTTCGGTTCCAATCGACCAAATTAAGCGTACGCGGTCTGGCTTTCTTCGTAATAAAGTAAAGAACGCAACGAACCCTGCAGAAAGCCGGTATGAGCGTCCGTTTTGTTTGTCTGGCGGATAACGTCCGCAAATCTTAAAAATGCGATTTCTCCCGAGTCGCTCAGTAGAATTAGGCGTTCGAGGTCTTAAAATGTTTATAATTACTTGTTTTACAATGCCCCAACGGGTGTGCTCTTTTTATTTGACGGAGTTATAACGATTTTAAGGGATATGCACCGCCATTATTTCACTTTATTTCGCCTTTTATCGATGTAAAGCTGAATTATCTCGAAAACCGTTCGGGATATCGAAAATTATCATGAGAGAAAAGTTGTAGCTCTTGGAATTTCCATTCGGATGGACTCCTTCTACTCTTCCATAGCTCCAACCGTTTAGAGCTATGAGCAAAACAAAGTCTACCCATTTACAGGTATGGGTAAGAAGGTAGCAGTGGCTAAGGGAGTTTCATTGTCAGTAGAGCTCTAATTCTACCCATGAGGTGCAACACCAGTTTGACCCGTAAAACTTGTACTTTTCATCTTTAAAACGAACAATAGTTCTCGGGTCCCCCTACCACTCTCCCGGAGCGGCGTGACCGGCCTCTTTCTTAAGATGCTAAATATTTTTGTTGACCCCCACCCCGTGACCCCTTGCTGTTCCAATAAACCTTCGCAAATAGCAAAGTTCATGTTTTCCGGGTCAAACTAGTACTGCACCTTCGATTGGAACCGAAGATATAGTCAAAAAACCATGTTTAGGTCATAAAAAATCGAAAAAATCGTCAAAATATCACACTGCTATAGCTTTCAAAACCGTTTCATTTTTGGAGGAACTGACCGAGCAGGCATTTTTTATTCGTTAGGTAATGGAAGCAACATTGTAGGAACACCATCTTAGAAGTGGATAAGGAACTATTAAAAACTAATTCGCTATGAAAATGTTTGGTCTACCAGCAATTTCACGTGAAAAATATCTAAATAACTTCATTTGGATTTCGGAAATAAGGATTTTGATAGAAAATGTGGAAACGGATATGTTTCAACAAGGTTGAGCTCATTGAAACCCAAGTGTATGAATTATAACACTTTCCCAGAGCGATGCCCTTGTGTTTTAGTAAGATAGTTGCAGAAATGTCAAAATCCGGTTGAAAATAGAATGATTGCGATTCTCAATCGATTTCATGGTGAATTTTTTTCTCGATTGGCAAATATTTTTAAAATTTGTATTTGAAAGAGCTAGGGAATTTATGAGGTTTGTTGTTGAAATAAGTAATCGACGAATTTTTTTAGGGTCAGATATCAATTGTTCAAGTTTCAAATCGTTGTTTACGTAGAATGTTGAACGTTTTTTCGCCTAATAAGACGTCTAATGAAGTATTGTGGGGAAAAGCAGGTCGAAAGCCCAGCGGGATTGGGAATCAAGGGGCGGAAATGAGGGTTGGTCGTCCTCCCACTCGAGACAATTAAGCTCAGATCAGTCGGTTGGGAAAAAGGCAGTCGGTTGAGAAATCTACAGGGAGTGGAGAAAATTGGACACCCGAAACGAAACTGAACTAGAAGCGTTGATGCGGAACTGTTTGTGCAGGTGAACTCTGAACTGGTGTCACGAGATTAACCAAGAACGAAGTAGAATTGGATTGATGTACAGCCTGTGGTAGTCAAATGTGCGAGGTGGTCCAAAAACACTTTTAATTTTTAGCGTTGAAAGTGCGAATCCAAAGGAAATATCTGGTCCATGGTTCGTGATGCACCACGCTAAATGGGTGATTCTCATATCATTTGACCATTTGATGTTCCCGGCCTTTACATTCGTTTTTCGCCCCTCCAAACAGAACTTAGATGGTACTACTCGGAAGGTGTTCCCGAAAGGAATTCCATGGTAACAATATAATGAACCTAGTACAACCTCAAAAATAAGAAAAAACCTTCAATAAAAACGCTGCGAATTCTTTCATAGGGGTTTATTATTCAATGATGCATGATTTGAATTTCTACTAACCTTTGGAGTGTGCGTGTTTCACAGGTGATAGAGCGATTATTGAATTTCAGGAGATATGCATAGAGCACGTAAATCTGTTCTCAACCAAAATACCTATTTGGATTGATCAGTTGATCAAATTTGTGTGACTCCTGAAATGCAATAATCGTTCTATCACCTGTGAAAGTTTTTGAGGTTTTTAGGGATTTTACAAAACTTTGACAACCCTTAAGTGGCACTTTAAAGTGAGAGAGCTGGCTAAAGAATTGGGGCGTTGTCAGACCAATATGGTTTTTTCCTGAAATTTCAGATTTTTTGCTCCAGTCGTTTGGGAGAAAACGTGCGTACGGCGGAAGGACGGAAAATTTTTATTGCAGATTTGGATTCTACACCCTTTGAAACGTAAACCATGAAATTTTCAGGTGGGGTTGGACATTTTTTTTTCAAGAGCGATTACAAGGGTTCATTATTGAATAATAAACCAAAAGGATGTACAAGTCGAGTGGTGACTCGATGCGATGTATGGCGTTTGCACTTTTAAACCAAACTACCAGTAGGAAATGTGCTTTTATACAAGAAAAAATTCGCGTTTTTCATCCGCATTCCAAGGGGACTGGGGGCAATGACACCCAACCCTATTCAGCATCATTATTAATAAAGTAATGATTGTAACATAACCGAGAATGGTACGAATCCATCCTAGGTTATTATGAATGGACCGTAAAGAGCTGAGTGGTAATCGTAGGTATCAATCAGCGATTTTCTGACCTCATCTATGGAATGTGACTGCAATAAAATGTAGTTTCCACTGGTTCTGATAATTTTTTGCATATAAAGACAGTGATGAAGAGCTGCATACTCCTGAAAATTGGGATTTTCATTTTCAATGTATCAACTGATTCAGTTCAAAGCTTGATTTTCAGTTCGTCGCTGGCATTTTGAAGTGACTACTTTGTTTGGAGGTGTCTGTATATAGATCGCAGTCAAGTTAGAAACCGTGAAAACTGGTCATTCTTTGTATCTGACTGTCAAAATGCCGTTGAACTTTGTCCAGCTTGTGTTCTTGCACTGATGGGTGGGCCTGGAGTGGCCGAACAGTTATTCTCATGCGAATCGTTGAAACCAGTTGAGCAAATAAGTGGCATCCTCAACTTTATCATTATTGTCTTCTCACAAAAGCGTGAACACTCGGAAACAATTACGGGTTCGGCCGGTGATCTATGAGTTATTTCGAATTCAGCCGTCACCGCATCTACTAATCCTCCCGTAATGGGGCACATGTTGTCGTTATGATGATATTAGTAGGTAAATCCTGAGAGATAGCATCGTTCAACCGGATATCCGTTGTTTGTGTCCCTGGGATTGGAATATGGTTGATTGCTGTCTACTGTTTTTCCTGAATATTTTCAATAATTATGCGCTTTATGAAAATGAAGATAACTTGGAACGACTTTGCGCATTATGCTAGATTCCATATGATCAAATTTCTATCAGAAAAACTAAAACGATGCAAATTCCTTCAATGGGTTTTATTATTCAATTTCGTTCATTTAGCTTGCATTCATGATTTGAATTTCTACTAAGCTTTTGAGTGTGAGTGTTTCAAGGTGATAGAGCGATTATTGAATTTCAGGAGGCACAAAAATATGATCAACTGATCAATCCAAATAAGTATTTTGGTTGAGAACTGATTTGTGCTCTATGCATATCTCCTGAAATTCAATAATCGCTCTATCACCTGTGAAACACGCACACTCCGAAGCTTAGTAGAAATTCAAATCATGAATGCAAGCCAAATGAATGAAATTGAATGATAAACACCAGTGAAAGAATTTGCAGCGTTTCATGCATATCAGAATGCTCCGGCCGTTTGGGAGAAATCGTGCGTACGCCGTACGGCGGAAGGACGGACAATTTTTTATTGCAGATTTGGATTCGACACCCTTTGAAACGAAAGCTATGAAATTTTCAGGGGGGGTTAGAAATTTTTTTTTTCAAGAGCGATTACAATGGTTTATTATTGAATAATAAACCAAAAATCTAGATTCATCAGGTGCTGTTTGAGTAAATTTAAAAAAATGTTAGTGTAATATGGACACTTTTGTACCTAATTGATGAAATTGTCAAGATTCATAAAATCACGTTAAGGACGTTGTTCAGTAAGCTAAGGCGCTGTACCATCGATACGATATTTTATGATTAGAATTTGTTAAATGTCCATCAATTGTACACATTAAATTTCCTCAAACCAATTCGTTACACAAAAGTATATGTTTTTATGAAATCTAAATACTATGTCCAGTAATATAATTAAGTATTTTTCCGTGCATTGAGGTCCTGACTGTATCACCCAGAATTTTTTGGCGAAGAAGAAAAAATCATGCAACTAAGGGATAATTTGCATGAAGACTCAAGCATTGGGGCGTCGTCGGACCAAGATGGATTTTTCCAGAAAATTTCAGATTTTTCGCTCCAGCCGTTTGGGAGAAATCGTGAGTACGGCGTACGGCGTACAGCGGACGGACGGAAAATTTTTTTATTGCAGATTCGGATTCTACACCCTTTGAAACGTAAACCATGAAATTTTCGGGGGGGGGGGGAATTGGGTTACAATTTTTTTTTCCAGAGCGATTACAATGGTTTATTATTGAATAATAAACCAAAAAACTAGCAGCCTCTTATCTTCCCAAGCTTCACGTGTCTCCTTTTAATGTATTTCATACCAAACTTTCACTTTGAATGACATGAGTTTTGTCCGGCTGAATTTCGCATTTGGACCACTTGGGTCGTTGCAACCCTTGATACCATACAAAAACGAACAAATCCCGCCAGACATTGTGCTAGGGTGGGCGCGGTTCATGAAAAAAGCGGTTGCACTCAAGAAGAAAAATCCCAGCTGTGGTAGGCACTTGCTTTGCGTAACCGTCTGCGGGCTGGCAAGGTCGTTTGAGAACCTTCACATCACTGATCCACTTTCACTCGTTTTATTTTGCCTACTTCCGCACGCCCGCGGTTCTTCTCCACCTTCCAACCCATCGGTAACGAAGCGCTTGTTTACCGACCGGCGAATCGAAAATAACATCGCTGTCGCAAACCCTAGAAACGGTCTGGCGACATTTCGAATATCCTTGATCGGTCTTTCTATCTCAATCGGTTTATTTCAAGATAAGATGGGGGCTCACGAAGGACACAATAGGCCCTACTGCGACATTCGAGTACATAAAAATACCCAACTATTTTCGACACGTATCTATGATGGATTTGATCTATCCATATTTCAAATATTTTAGAATCAGAAGTTTTGAAGACCATTCTACACAGCGTAATTTCTCCACTTTCCAAAACATCTGACGTAACTAATAGATGTTGAAATTACCTTGGCTACACCGATATAGACGAATTTATAAATTATTATTGTGATAATCTGGTGTTTTACTAGGATTGACATTAAATTCAAAATTAAAAAGAAACATGACATTGAGGTGCAAATACCCGGGTTTAAAATAAGGTTTTTGTAAAAGCGTAAAAACTGTTTAATGGATCTTTTTATTATAAAACAACGTAATAAACCACATTTTTCGTAGTTCCATTTGGAGTGTGCACGAAAAGATTTGCATCTTTGCCCACTCCGGAACAGGCCACAACTGTCCAGGAGAAAAATATGGTGTCTGCAAGTCTATATCACCAATCTCAAGGGACTGTCCCTGTGACTTGTTGATTGTCATCGCAAAGCTCAATTTCAATGGGAACTGTATTCTCTTGAATTGTATGGTATGGTGTAGTGTGCGGGATCAATAGGTATTCTTGGAATGAATAAATCTTCGCCCGTAGCCCACCCTGTGAGTACTGTCGCTTGATTGGTATGTCGCATCACCCTTTTCACGATCAATCTTGTCTCATAACACGACCTGGGTGCATCAATATTTCGGATTAGCGTAATTGGAGCACCAACCTTTATAATCAAGTTGTGGGCTTGCAAATCAGGAGTCTGTATGGAATTCAAAAACTCAATGGGATGTTGTTCTGCTTCATCTATGGACTTGTAGGCATATTCTTGCCCCGGTAGCTGCTCCAGAATGGCAACATTAAACTTCTCGACTACTTCATTTCCGCTGTAGGAGGTCTGAATGAGGTTGGATGAAACAAAACGTGCTTAAGAACCTTCCTCAGGTAATTGTAGGTACGTGTACCAAATCTTACGTCATTTGACTGTCCGGATCCCGATTTTTAAGGGAGCAGACAGACAGACAACAAATGCGTTTTATGTATATAGAGATGATTTGATATAGTTGTAGTTAAGTGAACAAAGTCGATTATGGTTTATGAGTTAGAGATCGTACCTAAATGTTAGTTATATGCATTGAACTTACTTAGTTATTATACATTGAATAGTACTACTTATTAAATGAATGAATAGATTTCACAATTTAACGGTTCCAGTGTAGTCGTTCTCAAATTTTTGAATATTCTGCAAAAAAACCTTTTTAAAAATTGTTGGTGATGTTCAGGAACATTCATTGAATTGAACTATACAGGTCCTGTATAGTATTAAACTCTAAGTAGGGTGTAACTCCAGATATGGGAGGGGGGGAGGAGATCTTTGTATCTAGATGTAGATCTACGAATTCGATTTAGATCTATGCATCTATAGGTTCAATCGATTGTTGTAGAACTATAATCTCACGCTGCACAGATTAAGTTTACTCTTATACATGTTCAACACAGAACTGGTTAGATAGGGTTAAGAGGTTGTGATTAATCCTAGAAGTCCAGTTGTGTGTCATTATGGTGAATAACGAGGTGGTTTCGGTCTTGTGTCTCAAAGGGTCATGATTGGTATGAGATTGGTCGGCTAGGGTTGCGCAACTCATTCATAAAGGCGCGCCAAGGTGATGGAGGGCGCGTGCCTCGCATATTCAAAACCGCTTGACATCCGTCATCTTCTCGAGGAGTCGACCACAATCCAACGACCATCTGACGGCTGATCGTCGTGATTACTGACGGTAGAACGTGATTATCGGCGCTTGACCTCTGTCACGTTATTTTCTTATATTTATAATTGTTACGAGCAAACACGTTCAACAGAATATAATTGGTTGCTGGAATAAATATAACTAGAAATACTGGCATGTGTTGGTGACATCCTTCGGTTCCTTGAAACTGCTAATGTTGAGGGTAGACCTGAAGCTTTTAATAGCATTTTTCCTCCTGGTTCTTGCAGGCACGTCTCAGCTGTTGGAAGGCCAACTACCAAGTCCACTTCACTGTCTTATTGTTATACCAGCATGGCCTGATTACTAAGTACTCTCCCTCTAATATTGATGTCATGGCGAAATGAGCAATAATTCACGTTTTAGATAGGGAGGATACCCGAAGCCCCATGTTGGGAAAATTAGAGAGTACCCGCTATTAGACTGCGGTGGGTTACACCATTATTCTAGTAGAGAACTTAGAAAATGCCTTGGGGTGTCCAACACCCCACTGGTGTGTCCTATTGTTAAAAATTACCATTGTACTTGCACTGAAAACTCTCTCATGCATAAGTCGTTGTTTGTGTTTTGTTGCTCATTCCAGCCCTCATGGAGCGAGTCAGCATACGTCTTTGCAAATAATCGGCCATTAGTTAACATTGCGGGAGGCTTTGGGTCTAGGAGGGAAAATGTAGTCACATATCTCCGGGAGCCATGGTGGACATCACCGTTTTGTTTACCAGTACCTTATGAGGTATCGTGTAAATCGCCTATAGATATAACCAACTAAAAATTACTATCTACCTCTGCGCTTCCTTCCCCCATCCATCCTCCTTTTTGAACTATTCGAAATTGAGATGGATATTGATAGCACCTTTTCTTGAAACTGCTTAGCCTGAGCATAAATCTGTACCTTTTAGCTTCAGTGGTATCCTCCGAGTGTAGCAGTCGTTTCGCCTCACCCCTACGAAGGGGCGACCAGTCCATTCTATCACCTCCTTTCGTACTTAAAATTGAGAACAATTGAAGAAAGAAACATTTCAACTTAAAAAACTTACAAACTACATGTCACTAACTAGTTTAGTAGTTTGGAAGATTTAATTAGTAGTAAAATTGGCAGTCCTCACATATGCCTTAGGTGTAGGAATTCAAAAAATCATGTAAAATAACAGAATTTAGCCGGGTTCGCCAAGCGAGACAGTTCAATAGGGAACTGCTCTGGGTATAGTTTCTAGGAACAAATCTGACTTGAAAAAGACACCATTTTTCCTGGCGGGACAACCTGAACCGATAATAGCCACATGACTTGATAGGGTAGAACTATCAAGGGAACGAATTGACTAGCCTGAAAAATGCAAGGCCAGCAACAACCACTTTCCTATGCTCAAGTGAGGCCAAGCCATAGCGGTCAGGTACTTCCTCATCAGGTACCTGAATCTTGAAGGCTATGTAACGTAAAAATTCACGAAGCACCATTTAAAGCGGTCACTGTGAATTGCGTCTGGAGGTTGCCATTCCATTTTGGGGTCTACTGACTGGGCATTCGCTGGGAACTGATTAGGATTATCTTCCTCAAATGGCCTTATTGTTGAAACACTATCAGCTCATTTGCATCCAAAAATGTAAACCTACAGGACCTAGCGTTATTGCATTCTGCAAACTCTTGCATTTTGAATTTTATGTTGATGGCGTATACAGTAATAACAGAGAATACAAATTTTATCTGGTTCCCTAAAATATCTATAGTTGTTATTGGCACAGATATATTGTGAATACAGAAATACTAATATTGAATTAATTAGATACAATTAATAGGAAGAAAAATTAAATAATTATGCGCTTGAATCCAAACATTACGTATTCAAAATTTTTCGCCCATTTATGTTGCAAAAATATAAGAATGGAAATTTAAGACCTCAAGCGTCTTGTGTTTCCCCGTGGAGTCACTTCAGGTTCGCTTGCATTTCTGCAAGGTAAGCATGCCTGTAAATAAAACTCAAAAGTTTTGGTGAACTAAAAAAAATTATCCTTCCTTTACACTCAAACGTAAAGTGAGATCATTTTTAAACTTTCTAAAACTGATAAAATGTAGCAAATTTACAAGTAACAATATTGTTGTTAAAGAGAAAGGGTAATGCTTCAGCACATGCAGTTCGCCTACATAATTTGATTTTAATCTTTGGTAACCCAATGTTATAACCATTTGCCGCCCTTGTATGTGACATGTTACTCATATTCTCTTTATCGATCCCTGCCTTGAAAACAGGTGTACAAGGCCCTTTCAAGAAAATATATTCGAGTTTCAAAACATGGAACTCCTTATAAAGCAAAACAGTTCTATACCTGTTCTATAAAGGTTTTTTCACTATTATTTTAATCACAATATTTTTTGCAGTCTGAGAACGTTTCAAATATTTATTACAGCTTCCACCCCAAACAATAACACCATATTTTAATATAGAAAAATAAGACTAAAATACATCATTCTTAGAACATCCAGTTTCAGAAAAAGACTAAGAAATTTGAAAATATAAAAAAATCGCCCTATTCCATTAACAAATTTATATATGTGCTGCTTAAAATTTTAATTTGTATAAAAAGTACATTGAAAATAAAGTACATTGATTGGTGAAATCTAATGATCTGCAGTTACAGCTTATGTCTTATTTACATCTATATTCGTGCAATTTTACATTTGCTACTCTATCATCGCTTTTGCGATGTGATGCTTTGAAGTTCGTATTGGTCGTTTTTTCAATATTAGGCCGTTGGAATGAATGTCATATGGGAATGAATCTCATGAATATAAAAACCTGACATATGCCCCTTTATTGCATGCATCGCTTACCAATACGTTTAAATACACACAAGTCTCGAAGAATACGGACGTATGGCTGACGTAGAGTAGTCAGAAAACTGTCAGTACATCGATCAATCTCCCTCACATGACAAGACGCGAGCTCCCGTAGATTACATTCATTTGTCATCGTCTGTAATATTAATGGGCCCAGTGAAGTTCACGAGTGCTCACCGCGCATGACCGCCGCACGACTTTCGTCACATCAACTCACGTGAGGCAATTAATTTAATAACACCACTCGGTTCTCCAACATGCGCAGTTTCGTTTATGCTTTGCAGTCTATAGTATTTCTCAGTTTAGTGAGAATGTCTTGGGAACAAACACAACTCCGTGCAATACAACAAAATAAGATATGTTCTTTTTTATTTCCACCTTTCATTCTTAAGACGAACTGAAAACTAATTATAATATCCATTGTTTACGAAGGTGAACGAACCAAGTTGTATGTCAACGATTTGCAATGATTTGTATCACACATCCAGAGCTAGTTTTAACTGCAAGCACTGTCGATTTCTGATGTTTTTGTGGCTTGTGTCAACTTTCGCGCTGATTGACGCCTATTCGAATGCCCAAGATGCGATGCGAAGTAGTGAATTAAAATCCAGGAGCCATGAAGTTGCAAATCCTTTACTTCAATACAATGTTTGACCTTTTCAAACATGAAGAAATAGTTCTACAACCTTTTATTCTTACCAAAAACACGTCAAAGAGCCATTGAAGGCGATTCTGTACGCATTTCCTTTACCAGGGGGGAGATATTCGCGGCTGCGGCAGCACTAGTGCCAGCGATGTGAGCTCCATACAAGTCGAAAGAAAAACTGGTTCATGGGTGGAATGCCAAAATCTTTAGATTGCAGTGTTCGAGGAATTTTGGCTGTAATGGAAACATTACGATGAATGGCTTGCAAACCATTTTCTTCGGGCATACCCCACAAGAGCCACGTATTTTAGAAATTAACTGATGTTTTGGAATTAAATTTAAATTACATTGAAAAGTATTGTAGGTAATATTATTGAAAAACCTCGAAAATTTCTCAAACATGATTTTGGAAATGTAACATTCAAGTTTTATGAATTATCTTTACCTTACTTACCTTACTGCTTGTCAACAAATGTTTCAGAGATTACAAAAATCTTACCTATGATGGAATGAGCTAACTGAATTGGCTATTTCGCGATTATTTTTTCATTGGGGAGAGCAATTTAGGGTTGCGTGAAATCTCGGTGCTGCTCGCCTCGGCCCGTTCCTTCTAGTTGATAGGAACTACTTAGGGGCGCGCTCAGCGGAGTCGATGTCAAATCCTGAAATCGGGTCCTTGAAAACCGGTACTGTAAATGCATCAATTCTTGCTTGATATCGAGCTATTAGGAGTCAGCTAGTATGATGAAAAGTTGGGGTTATACCTGGATGATACTCTTATCTCCTGAGAGAAGGTCGCGTAAAAGCTACTTCCAATGGGTATCCTTGGAAGAGTTCGCTTTGGGAACTTGGTGAACGTTCATAATATCAGGTCTTATGGTTAGTTATTCAGGCAAGTGGGGTGAAGGAAATCCTCTCCGAATTTATTTGGAAAATTGGAGTTATGCCACGTCCCCAATTTATTCTCATGGAAAACAGAGCTACACCCAATCAGGTGCACAGACAGGATATTCGGGTAAATGTACCACCGAAATTAGTGGTTTCATTCATTATATCAGGTTCTTTATTGGTGAGTCATTCAGTTGGGTCAAAATAAATCCGATTTCTTGTAGAAAGTTGGGTTATACAAGGTCTCCACTCTTCTGCCTTGAAATAAGTCGTATAGGAGATTCGTCCAATCAGGTATGTTGACACGGTTAAAGTCGCTCTAGAAACGTGTGAGATATAGGTGGGACATCGACATCGATATTATGTCGATAATATCCATGTTTTGGCTCCGATAACATCGGTTTGGTTAACTCTTCACTCACTGAGAAAATTCCATCTCGTGTGCTTGCTACCTAACGTGTAAAAGAAAGAAATATTAAAAATTCTTTCAACTGCTGTAGTATTAGCGAACTTTCGAAGAAAAAAAAACTATTGTTCTCGGTCGAAAATATTTAAAAAAATTGTTTGCACCAAAATCCGTCTTAAAGCATCCTAAATCCACGGTCAAAAGGCACTAAAACTCATTCCAGACGATAACTCTCGATAGAATTGAGAGAGAAAGCTCAAGTTTTCACAAAAAATCTATTAAGCTTTCAAAAGGCTAAGTTTGAAGGGCGCACTCGCCTCACTCGAAGGGGAGATTTGGGGCATTTCAAATGGGGGAAAATTACCCGAAAACCCCCAAGTAGGTGACTATTTTTTATATAGGTTTTGTGAACTATCACACGATGGTGAAATCGGATTGGAGATATCTCAATCCGTTCTAACTAGAGCAATTTGAAGATGATAAAACAAGGTAGATGGCCAAAATTGGAAAACAATTATGAGATTCTTCAGCTTTCAAAAATTTCCAAATTAAAATGAGGTATCACTAGTCAGAAAATAAAATTGTTTTTTTGCGTAATTCCTCATGCAAAACTAGTTTGAAAATTTGCTCATTTCCTCATGCAACATGACTGTAACTGTTTACAATCTTCTTCAGCATTGAAATACCTTTAAAATGAGATATCATTTGTCACAAAATAAAACTGTTGATTTTGCGTCAATATTCCTCATAAAAACCGTGTGATAAGGATGCTGTTAACTGATAAGGACACCGATATCGAAAATATCTATAATATCGATGTTTTCACCCGATATTGGACGACATATCGATGCCAACACTCAAACATCGACACCGATATCGATATCGACGTTTCGTCTCGACGTCCCATCCCTAGTGAGAGAACAGTATGAGGTTTGTATTATTTGTTATAAATTTCTAGTTTTAGTGGCAGACAACTCTGCAGCAACAGTTGTCTGTCGGGGAGAGCAGCAAAAAATTCATGACACGCCTATACTCGTATTAATAGTAGGTATATACGTAATTATCTAGTCTTCTACGGGAGGCATGAATATGATGTGTGGTTCCCATTTTTTTTTTTTTTTTTTTTTTTTTTTTTTTTTGGAAATCAGTGATTTGAAACCTCCCACGAGATAGGACAACCCGCAAATTACAATATTTTATTTTTAACTGGAACCCAATAAGAAAGGAAAATGACAATCTTATCGGATTTACCGCGTGTTTTACAGTCGAATGACGTTATGTGATTAATCGATTGTTTTCCTGATTTTCGACTCATGAATATCAATCGGCCAGGTACCCGCGACTCCTATGATTCGAGCGTGAGGTGCTTGAGAACCCATGTCCGCATATTTCAGCATCTACCCATACCAAGGACGCGGGTCGGGCCTTTGTGAGAGGGAATAGACGCAGGAAGGTATTGACAAGTACGCGTCACGTTTGCCAGAGACCGATGTAGTCGGCTCGAAACACGCAATCACATGTGTAAGGAAAAACAGTAGAAATTCCAGAAGGTCAGAAAACAAATAAATTGGATTAGAAGTAATATTCAAGACATCAAATTGGAGCGTATAATATGTTTATTTTGCTTCCGAGTCTACCAAGGTAGCGGAAGCATTGTTTTCACTTTCGGAATGTGAAAATTTTTTTGTCTCCAAAATCAAAAATTCCACTCGCATTTTGCGTTCAAGACCTTTCTGAACAATTTTGGTTCCGTGTCTGTCTGTGTGTCTGTCTGTCAGCAAATCCTTGTTACGGGCAAAACTACACGAAGTTACAGTCCGATTTTGATGAAATTTTCAGGGATTATGCGGGTTGGGGTGTAGATGGTCCCCTGTGAGTTTTATGACCTCCGGATCAATAGTAGCCTCTGCGCATGCGCAAACGTGAAATCCTTGTTACGCGCATAACTCCGGGAGTTCTTGACCAATTTCGATGAAATTTTCAGGGATTGTTCGGTTTGATGTGTAGATGGTCCCCTATGATTTTCATGACCCCCGGACCAATAGTAGCCTCTGCGCATGCGCAAGATATATACAGCCTCTGTGCGGAGGGATGACGGCAGTTGGGCACTTTGCAACGACGCTGCAGTCAACCCAACATTATTTGATCCGTCATTGAACGATGCTTATATTTTATTTTTAGAAATGTCGTAATAATTATTTATCACTTCAGTCATCTATCCATTCAGTGTCAATGTCAATTTTTATTATTAGGTATATTTTATAGTTTGTTCAATAGTTGAACATGGCTACCTATATTTTCTCAAGTTATGCTCCTGCAAAACAATAAATTTGCCCTAATTCAATATTTACTTCGCCTAATTGAACGAAGTTCTTTAGTCAATAATAATTTTCAATGATCTATACAGCCATGTTATGGATACGAGGAAGCTATGTGCCACACCCACTTGTTTTGGAAACGTTTCGTCCCGCTATGGGGACTTCTTCAGTCCTGTCATTATATTATATTAAAGTATGCGTATCCAACCAACATCATAGTAGTCAACACTCATGTGTTATTGTTGCAGTGATTTTCTCCTTTTGTATATAATCATTGAAAATCCAGAAGGGAGTAGAGAGTTTTTTTGTAACATAATTCATGAGAAAATAAATGCATTTTATTTTTTATTTTTATTATTATTATTTATTTTTTGTTAACAGAATCTGGAGTCAGTTCTCTCTTTCGTGTCTTTTACACTCTTGTTAACATGGATCCCCTGGGACTTCCCTAATATTGGCTCGTATCGCTATATAGTTATCACTTATCAAACTTTACTGACTTCATATCATAGTTATCAAAGTGGGTTCATTTTCCTTACAAAGTAGTGGCAAAGCAGCCTATTTTGTGATATTGTTGGATACCCGCGAAACCTCAACTTTGGCAGAAGCTCCCCAAGGTTTTATTCAACAACGCCTGTATTTATTTGATTGGTTCACTATATCGACGAATACGAATTGAATTATGTATTTCTATACTCGTTGATTGAGCATGTACGCATTCATTTGAAATACAGCCTCCATCACTTAACCGCAGGACCGTTTACATCTTCCTTGGGTTCACCTTAACATATTGAATACAGCAAATCAAAAGAGTAAAAACAAAAAAAAATACATTGGTAAATGATTTCAATAAAATTATATTGAAATAAATGTAAATTAAAACAGATGTAAATATGAGCACATGAGAAATAACGTGTTCAAGTCCTTGACTACTTTATGATGTATGTGATTTTTGTGGAGCTCTTGAGATTGAGTTAGAGGGATGGTACTAGAGAGCTACAATTTCATCGACAGTGTTACGTTCTACTGTTAGAACTTCTTCAGGGCTAAAATAACCGTAAATAAAGAATAATAAGTAGTTGTGAAATGAATCTATAAATTAAATCAAAGTTGGCTATTATCCAATTTCAATTGAGAATATCTATTTTAACAATTCCTATATGCATCAGATAGGATTTGTCGTATTCAAGCTTAAAAAAATTACAGATTAACTACTAATTTCGTGGTTACAAACTAAAGGGTAAAACAAAGTTAACTAGTGACATAACATAGCTTGAAAGCGATAATAAGCTTACCGTGCTGCCGAAATCAAATTGTCAGAATTTCATCAAATTTTTCTTCCTGGTTATTAAGAATCCTTGGAGGTCAACGACTTTTTCAGTTCACGGCTTTCTAACTGAAGCCATCCTCAGAGAGGTGGAGATTTTGCCCCCAATTAAAGTTTGGCCCTGTACTGGGTTGGGACCTGTACTTTGTAGAGACGGATAACGTGTAATGTGAACATCTTCTGAACTAAGTTTTTTTTTTTTCTTGATTTATTAATTGCGACTGAAAAATCATATACATTTCATCTAGCAATTTTACATATCAATAAAGATACACTCCAAGAGGGTAGGTTTACAGCAAAACCTAGCCCTTTATTATATAGCTCAATTAAATAGCACTGAGTTCGATTGCACTTCTATTCACGCAGCACAACTAAATCCAGTGGTTTGTTTCGCTTGAGGCGTCGGATTTCGCCTTCGTTGTCCAAAACGTAGAGCATCTCCGGGTTCTCGTGTTTGTGGAGGCGATGTTCATGCTTCCTTGCGTATTTTGCAATAATTTCATAGACTGTCTCCATCCTCAAACCTCGATGAATATCATCGTTTCGCACGTACCAAGGGGCTCCAACTATACTTCTCAGTATTTTATTCTGAAAGGTTTGGATTTTCTTAATATTTGACTTCTTGGCACAGCACCAGATCTGTATCCCATAGGTCCAAATAGGTCCGAATCTTGCACATATCTGGAGGAAACATCGATGTGGAGAATGTAGAGAACTACCAATGTGAAGTGATCTCTTAGCATGTGGAATCAAAGGAATTGCCAAACAACAGTTTTCTGCAATGCGTTTTTTGGTTGTGTCATTAAGGTAGATTTACAACGATTTGTCGCATGTAAATCCATCATGATAAAATCACCTATTAAGCTGTTTGAATGTCTTTCCTCTTTTAGGAGAATGAGCCCGATTAGATCACAAATCAGGTCAAATGAAAACGTTGGCGTTTTGTGATGTATCGAGCTTCATGTTGTGAAACTCTTACACCAGTTCCGTGGACACGATTTAACCATCAAGTTGATGTTGAGATGTAAATACGCACTGTACCTGACTCCTCGTACATCTTACCGTTTCTATTCCGGGTTATCTGGGATGTTACGGTGACCAGAGTGCCTTGTCGCGTTCTACCAGGAGGATCGCCTGTATTTTGATAATATTGGCTAGCCGAACTATCTGATGGTGATTGGCAGCTGGCATTCAGGTCACTCGGTGACACATTAGTCGGTAATTGCGGATAACAAAGAGTATTTTACTTTCGCAACGCCCCAAAGGAACAACGAGGAATTATATAACAGGTTGGAAGTTCGTTTTAAGAAACTCATCCAATGCGTAGTGTTCGACTGTGGTAGAGGAAACGTATCTTCATCAGGATATGTACTTGTGTCATACCAACCACAGGCGATTGCAAACATGTGAAACTCTTTCATCCTATTGTTGTTTTGTCCTCTTTTTTTCTATTGTGTAAAATAAAATGTGGTCAACAATTAAAATTAGTAATTTACCTATAAGTAGAGCAATGTGAACTTTAGATAGATCATTTTCATTCACCCTCACACGAAATGCATCACAATTGTCAAAATATATTAAGACCAGAAATGCGTATAAAAAGGAAGGTAAATTTGTGCTCATTTGTAGTCGTGCAAAGAGTGTTATTTAGAGATACCACCAAAAATACAACAATCAAAAGCTGGCTGCTATGAAACCTTATCACCTGATCGCCTGAAAGGCAGATCGACCGAGATTCCCCGACCTAGCCCGGACCCGTCCCACCACGGCGGCTTCTCAAGGGTGCCCACCCAATGCAGAATGAGCACTCCTAAACATAAAAAAATAAAAGTATAGAAATAAAAAAGTATAAAAAAATACCTACAACCAGGCATTCAAATAAATAACAATCACCCAAACCATTCAAGAATAAGAAATTATTCAGAACGTACAAAAACTATTTAATTATCCATAACGTGTAAGGAAAATAAAATTACCTGCAGTTAATTTATTCGCAGCAGTACGTGACATAAATACGTTTATCGATCGATAGATTATCAGAACCGTTTATTTGGGCTTAGTATTCTCCAATATGAAACATCATTCTTTGGGTTAATGTAAATGAATCGTTGATTAAAAAGGGACAAGTAATCCGAAACCGCATTTTGAAAATAATTTTAAATAAACATATGAGATAGATTAGAGGGATTATATTAAATTTAATGTGAAAAATATACCTATCTCAACTTTTTTTTTTCAATCTTGTCTTCATGTTTTTCGTTCCGGGATTAGGAGTGATCATATTTCCTCTTTGACTTATAGTCGAAACTATTGTTCCTCACGGATAACCTTGCCGACTGTGAAGACAGAATTTTTATATTCAGGCTTTGAGATTCTACGAAAATGGCATAAATATTTTTACTTTTCGAAATTTGCTTTCATTTAGAAAAGAATTTAACTCTTATTTCCGACCACTGTGACTCCAGTAAAATTATTCTTTATTTATTTCCATTATTTTATACATATTGTTATGACCAGAACCCCATCTTTTTCTAAGCTAATTGCTCACCGAGCTCAATATATTAATGTAAGACAATTAGGAAATCAAACACGATCGAAACCCTATTTCAAAGTAAATTTATTATCCGTGGTTTCGAAAATCATTGAAAATAAGCAAATGAAAATCGATCAGGTGATCGCAATACTTCGAGTGGACGTTACACATATACCTCGTATTTTTTGGTTCAATTTATAATTAATACAAATTGGCACTTTGTTCATTTTTTCTTTTTTAAATCTTTTTATTATCTTTTGAACCCCTCTGAAGAGCACAAGTTTTAGAACTTATTCTTCGGGGGGCGACGTCATTTACTTCTTTTCATCTTAAACTTACCAAATTATAAAATTACTTTGTAAATCATTTTTGTAAATCTTGTGTAAGTAATTTAATTTGTTGGCAATAAACGGACATTTGATTTGATTTGATAGCCAAACAACAATATTGTTTAGGGAACGATTCCCGAACGAGAATTAACGTTTACCGATCGATCCATGAACCATTCAGAATTTGGACTATCAAAATTCGAACATTCCGAATTACTGAATGCTGAAAATCAGAAAGCTTAAGATAGCGGGCCAAAAAGAGCAAACTGAAAGCAGCAAACAGAAAAAAGCGCGGCTATAGCATGTTTCATGTTTTTTGAATTTCAGCCGCAGGCTCTAAGCAGTAAGCATTTTATTTGTTCTTCTCACTATGTAAATTTCACTGTTTACATCAAAATGGTTCAGGAGAAATTGAATTAGTAGTGGAACGCAGTGGGAATTAGACTGACATTAGTTATGTGGACAGTTGGGGGAAGCGACGATTATTTACGTGTCAAGCGGTAACGTCCTCTGTGGCCATTTAACTCTAATGGAACACGCGAGATAGATACAGTCGAGTAGCCAAGTAATTATGCAACGGTAAACAAGACTGACCGCTTAAGAGGAATCTCGGTGATCCCCGACATAATATTCCCGCCGGTCCCTCTCCGTCGGTGGAGATTGTCCAAATTACCGTGATTGATGGGCAGTTGAGATGTTTAGAAACAGTGGCTAACAACGCGGGTAATTTTCACCGTGTCTCTATTCACAAAACAGATTAAGACATTTTACGTTCATCTGTGCAAGGAGTTTAGCGAATGATGTAAATATCTTGACGTTGATGACTCCGATGTGGAGGAAGATTTTTAAGAAGTCCGCAAATTAGTGTGAACTGTTGGATTTATTGTATTATGCACGTTTGCACTTTTTTTTTAAAATAGGTCCGTGATTCACGTTTGCGCTTAAGCGCAACTTACCAAAAGCCAGTAGCTTTCTTCATCCAGGATTCATCGAAGAACAACCAAGAGTTGCCAGCTGCTCAATCCTTGTCATTTCATCAGTATCCGTCTGTCGATTTGGAATTCCAAATCAGATTTGCGTATGGTTAACCAATTGAATACCATTCCGGGACTTGCTGCCCCGTGCCCTGTGCTCCCTAAATATGAACGAAATCGGACCAATAGAACGCGAGAAATCGGTATTTTCATACCTGTATCTGGTATGCTCCACTTGCGCTACAGTTATTATTCCACCAACCGAGATAAAATTCGTAGAACACCATTCTTGGGGTCATACCTAACTATCCTTCGAGTTTGAAAGAGTTGATTCCATAGATCCAGAAAAATTTGCTTGAGATTGCTGGAAGGAGCGGGTCATTTCTGGTTAATAATTTTCTATTACAAGCCTTTGCAATAGTGCAGTGAACATTTATTATAACCCACCTCAAACTTTGTCCTTTTACGTTTCAATCTACTTAGATTCAACATTTACAATGTCCGTCCGCTTTACGGACCATGAAAAGCCTTAGAATTGATGTGAAAAATCCGTTCTTTCTCATATGGACTCCGCACGGGGTCCAGTTGGTCCTAACCCACTTATGCACAGGATCGTGGGTTTTCCATTTTTCTACTATTGTAGGGAACTGGGGTAACGTTTTCAAGTAATTTTTCCTGCAAATTCGACTGGAATAGGTGCCATATCTGTTGAATTACACCCACAACAGATATCCGCAATTTACGATCCCAAAAGTGACCCTCGAAACCTCACAATGACACGAGCAATCATTTCCAAGTAATTTTTTATTGGTCCTAGACAATTCCGAGCGAATCTTTTTTTTTCTGTGATTTTTATTGCAAATGAAAAATTTATATACATCTTCATCTACCAATATTTTTCGTAGTATAGTAGACACAGCAGTAGGTTAGGTTTCCAACGTAATTGTCTGCAGTAATTGGTTCGCGGATTGGTGTATACACCAGCAATACTGGCTGAGAATAAATTTATCGTGCTTCGCTTGAGCTTACATTTTCATGATCTCTTCTGGACATCATTCTCCCCCATTAATTGCTCATAAAATGGCCTATTACCATGCCGCGATTAGGAAGTAGTTGAACAATCATTGATGGTGATTGATAGAATTGTAATAAGCAGTTAGGACAAATAACCCTTAACTTTCTCCCTATGATCATTCTTTTAAGAATCGTTATTTCTTAGTTTGTATTTGCCTACATACTATTATAAAGTTGTATTCGGCTCGCATGTATTGAAATCGTAAATGAATAAATAAATTAATGTGGACATTTGTAGTTCCTATGGGTTTCCACAACTTGAGGAATGTTATTGTAAACTGTTTTATTTCAACGTGGTTTTTCTCGTTTTACAGAAGATGGAGCTCCGATCGCTCTCACGAGAAATCTGTTCGACCTCTCGCCACCGTTCGCCCCCGTCGACAGCTCGAACGAAGCCTGCCGGAACGAATCGCTGGAGTACATGAGGAACCTAAGGAAATTCGACTTGAACTCTATAATGAGTGAGTACATGTCTATTTCTTATAAGATGTGTTCAGGGTTCTTCCATTACCAGTTTAAAAATAAATCGCATAATCACAACTTTGAATCGAAAGAAACACTGGTGAGAAATAATAATACGAATTAAGAAGTGAGTATCTACCAAAAAACCTTTACAGTGGATGTAGAAAAAGAAGAAGAAGAAATATATTTTTATTAAAAAAGTACTACTTCAACACAAATTAGTTAGGAAAAACCTAAATAGGATTTGGCATTATGGTCTGCAGTACTTTTTCTCCCTTGTTGAGCACGAAATAAAGTTTTTCGGTTATAAATATTATACTCGTACACTTGAGCGAATTAAGAACTAGAAAATATGACACCCTCCTTGCCTATGTCATTAAAAACCCTGAAAAACAAATTTTTTCGACTTTGTTTTGCCATAATTACCTTTTGGGCCATAGCACCTATGTGTGTGAGACGATCAGACTGACTACAATCCCAACTATGCCCCAAGTTACCGAATGTGCGAACGAAACATTCCAATTACATCAAATGGGGTGATTTAAAGAAATACTCGCACATTACCTCCTGCGATGTTGCATTCAGTCCATTCAACTAAGGTAATTCTATGGTTACCATGAGAATGACCTTTGAGTGATCAACTGGCCAGGAAAACAGTTCTAGACTCACAAATCAATGATTCACTGACCCTGGATGATGTCAGTAACAGTGCTGCCCAGAAGCACCTATTGCGGCAGTTGCTGGCAATCAATGAGGCACGGATTCACAGCTCTAGGGCATTTGCCTCTTCACGATAGACATACGTGACCCTGTTGGGCGTAATGACGCCTGTAAGGCCAATTTGGCTAGTCTAATGATCCAGGTACGAGGAAAAACCCTGCCGAAATTACGTTTTTCATACCTAGATAATCGTATCTAGTCTAACTTCCGCAATTGACCATTCCGTTTAGAGAATCTGCTATTACAGCATTATATAAAACTTGTACGTCCTGTACGTATCGTCCATTTGCGCTGCCT
Source organism: Creontiades dilutus (assembly GCA_031894815.1). Classification (NCBI taxonomy): domain Eukaryota; kingdom Metazoa; phylum Arthropoda; class Insecta; order Hemiptera; family Miridae; genus Creontiades; species Creontiades dilutus. The sequence continues at coordinate 411,937 of JAVIWC010003376.1, read as the reverse complement.
CTTTGTTCGACATCTTCCAGGTGGATTAGCTGGCATTTTCTTCATCTTCGTGGATGCACAGTACATGAAGGAGCAGCTTTGTGTTGGAAGAGTGGATGTAAATACCGGTCACGCACACCCTCTTACATTGCTCATCAGAAGCTAAAGGAATTACCTAGCAGATTTTCAGTTATCTCATTCTCCTCATTGCCCTTCCTTGAGTAAACATGTCAGACTGTAGCCTAAATTATGAATTCTAAGAACTGATTTTCTAAGGCAACATTGGTATTTTACTTTGAAATACCCAATACTGAGATAAAAATCCCTTCTTGCTAATTTAGAGGTTGACATTATCCTCATCGAAAAAGAAAAAAACGCTGCAAATTCGTTCACTGGGGTTTATTATTCAATTTTATTCATTCGGCTTGCATTCATGGTTTGAATTTCTACTAAGTTTGGATTGTGCGTGTTTCACAGGTGATAGAGCGATTATTGAATTTCATTGAATCGGTTCTCAACCAAAATACCGATTTGGATTGATCAGTTGATCATATTGTGTGCCTCCTGATATTCAATAATCGCTCTATCACCTGTGAAACACGCGCACTCCAAAGCTTTGTAGAAATTCAAATCATGAACGCAAGCCAATTGAATAATAAACCTCAGTGAAAGAATTTGCAGCTTTTTTTTCTTCAGGAAAATGAAGTTGTTTCATCTCAAAACGCAGGGGTGCCAACAGGGGGGCTATGACGCAGACTAAGTCATTAAAATTCTTGGGGGTTCAAAAAAAAAACGGGGGGGGGGGGGGGGGGGTAAAGTTGATTGAAACAGTGTTTTAACGTGACGACATTCAAAAATATATTACATCACTAGATAGAACGTAAGTAATACTGAACTGCTCTGAAAGTGGTTTATACAACTTTACTCTCCTTAGCAATTACTAGTTCCATGGAAAGAACAATAAGTCGAGTTAAAATGATCAAAAACGGACTCAGATCAGCTATGGGAGACTTATGGAATCTAATGGTTCTAGCTGCAGAAAAAGATGTACTTTGTAATGGATATGGTTAGTTGGCCCTTCCCGATTTTGGAATCCGTCGCCTTGGGAGATGAATCAGACGTTTTCAAGGCGTCTGGATCATCCTCTGAGCGTGGCGGAGCATTATATCCGCATTTAGGTCAATGGAAGGGGCAACTATACCATTCCATAACCTCACAAATTAGAACGAAACCCCTTACCCAAAAACATTTATAATTTATGGGCGGCTTATTGAAATCTGAAATTTATCAACGAAAATATTGCATCATTAAGTTTAAGATTTAGGAATTCAAAGATTTATTACATGAGACATTGCCTTAGTTCTCTCCTTCATGTCCAGTCCTAGAAAAACTTCTTTTACTATTGAGGAGTGCGAAATACATGAAAAAATTCTTATCGTAGCGATGAGATAGCAGGCAAATTTATTCATGAGATAAAAGTCGAACAAGGGACGGTGTCGAGGATATTCACCTGTGACTTGGGAAGAGTCAGTGACCTCTGAGAGATGAAGTCACCGAAAACTAAGGTCAGATTTACTGATTGTAATCAACATCGGGATGACTCGACGGAAAAAACCATTTGTAAATGATAGTAACTGTAACGTTTTCCATCATTACCATGCATTAAATAATGTTGAGTAACACATAATGAAATCAACCAACGGCTAGGAAAACCACCGGTTCATCATTGAATGGGAAAGGCCCAGCCCCTTTCGCTGTTAGACAGGGGACGAGAAGGCGATCCCTATTCAAGCCCTGAGCACTAAGCTAAGGGCGCTAATCGTTCACCCACCTTCCGGTGTAGAAAGGTTATTGGTTTCGCTCAAACACATACAAAAACTGTAATTTCGTTTGTGAGCCTAAAAAACTCGTAACAGTAAGGGACAGTTAAATTTAAGTTGAAACTTATTAAAGTTTCAAGTTTGGTTCGAAATGTTTCGGCCATGTTGCGCTACAAAATTTCGTATCGGTTCCCTTTTAATCGTCTTCCGTAGCCCAAAGACTCTTTTCCTTAGTACTAAGAACAAAGTTTCGGAATGGAAATCAGAACTGGATTGGAATTTGGAAACCTTTGGGTTTTAATTGGTAGCGTTTTTAACCTTCAGTCCATCCAAAACTTCTCTACCTTTGGTTGCCAGGAAACGAAATAATCTCCCTAACATTCATGATGGATGAACGGAATAATTTGTCAGTAATCCTTATAAATTTTACGTCATTGGAACTCCCGGGGTTCGGGTTGCTTTGTTGTTTGTTCGTCCAAATTTGAATTTTGAGCGAAAATTGGTAAAGTTCAGGTGGTGAATCTTGAATGCCAAGGTCTGAGAAGAACCAGATTCTGACGCGTGGAGGCAACTTTGTGTTAAGTACCTTGAATGAGAATCAACCTGCGTCAACATCAAATCAAAAACAACGTCTATTGGAGCTCGATCCGGGATACAGATTCTTTGTTGAAAATATCATTGGTGCCCAGCTGAGTCCAATAACGGATAGTTGTTAATCTAAATGAATCTATCTATTAGAGATGTATCTGGTAGAGTTCGCCACTTTGGTTGAAATCAGTAGTTTCAACGTATCTTGAAAAGAATATGGGTTTCGAGCACGTCTGACTGAAACCCCGTTCAAACAATTCTGATTTAGGTCTAGAGAAATAAATATAAAATTTTAGTTCTGTGCTGATAATTTGGATAGTTCCCCATTCCCGATTCCTTGAACTGCAAAGGTTCAGCGTAATCCGTCAAAAGCTTCAGGTATATCATGTGGATGATGCAGCCATACTCCTCAGTCATTAGACGACGCAATTAGTCCATTCCATCACCTACATGTTATAGTTTGAATCCTTGATAACACAGGTCTGCGACCAAAAAACTGCATACGATTTTTTTACTGTTTCCCATGGATTTTTGCATGCTAAAACCGAAAAAAGTAATCAAAAAATTCCATCACGTCCAGTTTTCTCGCAAAACTGGTTTTTTGAATACCACATACGGTGTTATTCAGCGTTAAACCTCAACTTGGTAGCTACTTCCAAGTTGTCAATTTTATGAATTGCATGAATTTTTTCACTCTCATATTTAGTCATGTCACTCCCAGGATTGATACGAAATGAAAGAAAGGGGATATGCTTGTTGTTGGATGCTTAGGAGGGATACGGACAATGATGGAGCACGAAAACGTGGGCGACGAAGTATCAAAGGAAAAAACGCTGCAAATTCTTTCACTGGGGTTTATTATTCAATCGGCTTGCGTTCATGATTTGAATTTCTACTGAGCTTTGGAGTGTGCGTGTTTCACAGGATAAGGCGATTATTGAATTTCAGGAGATATACATGGAGCACGTGAATCTGTTCTCGACCAAAATACCTATTTGGATTGATCAGTTGATCATATTTGTGTGCCTCCTGAAATTCAATAATCGCCCTATCCTGTGAAACACGCACACTCCAAAGCTCAGTAGAAATTCAAATCATGAACGCAAGCCGATTGAATAATAAACCCCAGTGAAAGAATTTGCAGCGTTTTTTTATTGAACCTCAAAAGAACCCCCACACTAAGAACATCTATAATTTATCAAGTCCTTTGGCACTCGTATTGCGTTAAAACTTCCCCAAATCCAAATTTAAATGATGTAGCCAAAGGTAGACAGATGTAGAGGGGGCGCACAAATATCATCAACTGATCAATCCAAATAGGTGTTTTGGATGAGAACCGATTTACGTGGTCTATGCATAACTCCTGAAATTCAATAATCGCTCCATCACCTGTAAAACACGCACACTCCGAAGCTTAGTAAGATTCAAATCATGAACGCAAGCCAATTGAATAATAAACCCCAGTGAAAGAATACTTATTTACCCCAGTAATAATATTGAATAATAAACCCCAGTAATAATATTGAATAATATTTACCTATAAATTATCAGAATGCTTCAACCCGTGTATCGGCTACTAACTACACTACAAGTATTCACATCGGCTATCACTCCAGTATCCACATTCACTACAACTCGACGCTATCGGCCGGACATCACTAGGTAACAAACAAACAATAATAAACGAAAAAACGCAAATGTTGGCACCATAAATCGGGCCATACATCGGGAATGGTTTGACCTACGGACGTGGGGAAGGGCTCATTCGATTCCTAATGGTATGCTCTTCAAATAGGAAAATATTTAGGCCGATTCGACTAGTTTTGAGGTTTTCAGGGATTTTACAAAACTTTTACAGCCCTTAAAGGGCACTTTAAATTGAGTGAGGAGCTGGCTCAAGAATTGGGCACGTCGTCGGACAAAGATGGATTTTTCCTGAAAATTTAAGATTTTTTGCTCCAGCCGTTTCGGAGAAATCGTGCGTACGGCGTACGGCGGACGGACGGAAAATTTTTTATTGCAGATTCGGATTCTACACCCTTTGAAACGTAAACCATGAAATTTTCAGGGGGGTTTAGAATTTTTTTTTTTCCAGAGCGATTACAATGGTTTATTATTGAATAATGAACCAAAAAAAGGTTCCACAAGCAAACTGAATGAAGTTTTTGAGCATTTTGTACTGAATAGTAAACAGATACATTTTTTTATTTTGAGTTTATAGACAATACAAATTATGGTTTTTGTTTATTATTCAATAAAAACCATAGTAATCGCTAAAAAAAAATTTCTAACCCCCCCTGAAAATTTCATGGTTTTTTCAAAGGGTCTGTCCATCTTTTGCTGTAGAAGATGGAAGGGTTAAGCCGTACGCAAGATTTTCCCAAACGGCTGGACCAAAACATCTGAAATTTTCAGGAAAAATCCATGTTGGTCCGACAACGCCCCAATTCTTTAGCCACTTTCTAACTCAAATTGAAGTTTTAAGGGTTGTCAAAGTTTTGTAAAATCCCTAAAAACCTCAAAAAACATCAAGGCGGCCTAAATGTGGACTTGTTTTGTAGAACTTTCCATGAGGAATCGAATGAGCCCCTTCCCAGGTCTGTAGGTCAAACCATTACCGATTTATGGCATGATTAATGCGGCCAAGATTTGCGTTTTTCGAGTTTTGTTATCGCCTTCTTGATAACTGGCAGTTTCCCATTGATCAACTCGAATATGGGATTTAGCCCATTTCCTTTAATTTGATGTAGGTCTGATATGATAAATGACTCAATACGTTTGTCTATATCTACTATTGTCTATATCTACACGCTGCAAATTCTTTCACTGGGGTTTTTTAAATCAATTTCATGAATTCTTTCCAGTAGGTAGCACTGCTGCGAGGGAACGTTTGAATGAATGAAATGAATGAAAAAAACGCTGCAAATTCTTTCACTGGGGTTTATTATTCAATCGGCTTGCGTTCATGATTTGAAATTCTTCTGAATAGTAAATTTCAGGAGATAGCACGTGAATTTTCTCGATCTATTTGGATTGATCAATTGATCATATTTGTGTGCCTCCTGAAATTCACACTCCAAAGCTTTTTTTCTACGTTTTCGTTTTTTATGTCCCCCTCTCCCCTAATTTGCAAGGAAACTGTAAGTGATGGAGGAACATAGCGGTCATTTTTGGATTCAGCGCACCAAGAAACATAAAATTTAGCTAAAATATTCCATGCAGCTGATCAAAAAAAATTTTTTTTTGCAGACCTGTGTAATGAATATATAGGGTTGGTTTTACTGCGGTGTTTAAAGAATTGATTAATCAAGCCTCGAATTTGTCTGCTATATTTCATTCTATGATAAATTGACTGTCGAATCTACACAGCCTCCCAAATATTTCTATCGATTCTAGTACATGTTCTCAGTTAGGCTCTGTAAAGGGAGTCGCAGATAATACCTCAAACACCTCAAACGTGACTTGTACAACGTTCCATGTATTGTGGGTTTTATTGGAATAGTAAAACGTTTATTCTTACTATTTTCTTCTATATATTAACAAGTTCATATCCAGTGGATAAGTTTTGACGGAATGATCTATGATCCGGCGTTACAGGATCTCTCAAGCTTTAATTTGTTTCGAAACGCACCTAAACGGGACGAACACTGAAATTTACATTAACGCAACCGTGATCGGGTAGGTAAATCACGAACAATGGCCACCACCTTCCATTATGATCCTCACCAAATCCGAGGATAAATAATCGACACGAAGTTGTTGTCTCTGACAACAAGTTCTCCTTTCAGACTTGTTCGATTTGCATTGAATGACGATACCTACTGAAACCATAATTATAGCGTCCGTTTGTAGCGATGTACCAACGGCTCATCAGAGTCAATTCCGTCCCTTTTAATGGTGCCCTACCTAGCTCAAGCGTTATCGCGTTACATACACCGCAAGATTTTAGTACATTCCCCTCCTTCAACTCGAAATGTTCTTATTTAATTCAATACAAACAGCTTACGACCTACAGTGGGGCTGGCCAATTAATCAGTTAAAAGACCCTCCGTTACATATCATCTGTGTGGAGCAATCAGATTTTAGCCCATGGTTTCCAGAGGAATGGAAACCATTTCACCAGGATCAACTGCGAAATATTTAGATATAATAATTTTATAATATACAATAAATTAAAAAAAACCTCCTCTTTTCCGTGGTGTAACCGCCTTTTGAGTCACTATAAAAGTTTACCTCGAATACTGATTTTGAATACTTGAAAATTAGTTACTTCTCGATTGTTGATTTTAAATAGTTTTTGAAATTCTTCATTCCCAGGCCTTCAGTTTTATACAACATCCAGTTAAAAGGGCATTTTGGGACGCCAAGTCTTTTCGTTTCGGGAAACAGAATATCATTGATGCTCGAGGAAAAACTGGTTTTTCAGGATTTTAACCGGATTTCCCATTGCTTTATTGCCTTGTATCTTATCTTTAGGTGAGCTAGAACCGATATAGACTTCATGTACCACTCTGAGCTTTCTCACCAGCTTAAAATATTCTTTTTCTCATGCCGAGAGAGGTCATTAGTGGTGCAAACGCAGGCAGGTAGGGCAGAGGTATAGGCACGTTCTAGAGCAAAGGGTAATCAAAAATCGGAAATGAAAATGAAAATATTTGAACTTGTTGCGATCTGATATGAGTGCGAAGGATTAATTCTCAGAGGTCATTGTTTCACTTTTTATATTTATCATTTTCATTTTTGACTGAGTTTTTGATTGATTGTTGTGTTATTAGATGGGTTTTCCAAAACTTATTTTTTGAATGTAATAATTTTAAATAAATAAATACAAAATATATTTCTCTTAAATACTAAATTAAAAAGACGATTGCCACTCCTATATCTTGTCCTACGAGAATCACTCAAGTACAGAATATTCTTGATGGATAACCAGGATACTTGTGGGCTGATGTAATGTAATACAAATTTATGTATCATTCATATTCATTGTTGTTTTCTAATAATACAAATTTAGAATTACCAAATAATTCTAATCACTATAATAATATTATAACATTTTGTGAATTTCATATAAATTTAATTAATCCAAGTTATTAAATGTAACTCGATAATTTGTTCAATCAGGGTAACATAACATTAAAATTAGTGGTGTAGTAATAAAAATTTTAAGCGACATTCCGGGCAGATAACTGAAGAGGTTCGTGCCTTATGGTGTTTATTTCAACATTCAAAGCAAAATATGTGTGTGTCAAATGAACCTTTTTTCATTTATTTCATTCATACACTCAGTGATAGCCCAAGGATCGAAACCTGTAAGTCTGCTCGGGTTTCTGACCCATTTCAACCTGATTAGGAATCAACATGAAAATAAATCTCCATATTCTCCCCATGTCTGAACTTGCTAAGTGAAAATCAACCTAATCGATTTCGAAGAAGGTGAAAAAATTACAGCGAGAGCGAAACCCTGTCATTACTGCCATTTTCGAAAGAGCAAACTTGCAGACTCACCGTAGGACCCATTCACCAAATTAGCGCCCGCAAATTGAAGGTTAGGATTTAATCAGACTTGAAGTGTCTGTTTTGGATCGTGCTCTGCTACATTGAGTTAAGTCCAGTGAACGTCTTAAGTTCTGTGGTCTGGGCGCTGGCAGCTGGGATTCCCTCAACCGCCGGTCTTCGGACCTGCCTCCTACTGCGGATCTTGACCTCGAAATTATCTTTTCCCGTTTCGCCATTCCCCATTTGTTATTCCCTTTCTCTGACTTTTAAGCTGCTTTTCAGGTCTCTCATGTTTTTATTCATCCTCGCATGACTCAGTTAGTGGTTGGGGATTTCCCGAAATCAAGGGTCAGTCTATATCACTGTTATCTAAAGTGTGGGCGTCCGCATGTAAAAGATTATGTGGAGTCATTATACTCGTAGTTCATCATAGTCGAAGACGATTGGTTCTTCCTTATCCCGATTCTTTATCGCTTGTCGGCCACATGATGATGGATGGTGTAGGAAGAATATACATGGTGTTACATTTCGTTACGGTCACAGGCCGGGAGAAGATTCTACCGAAAATGTCTGATCGAAAATGCCTCATAGCAATTTTTGTTTACACCCTTGAAAATGCGTTTTTTTTTTTTTTTTCAATTTTAAGATTTCTCTCGTTTTTTCGACCTTACCGCATTAAAACGGCCATATCTCCCACATTTTGCGTGCGATTTCAAATCTGATTCCACTATTGGAAAGAGCGTTAAATTTCCTATCTCCCTGATGGAGAACCAACTATTTTGAGCTGGCGAAACGGGTGAAAAATCAGCTTGAAAAGGACACATTGTCAAATCGTGGAGATCTCGACTTTCTTCAAACGCTTATAGGGCATGTGAATTTTAGTCTGTAGTGCTAAAAGACGTTCACTTCGTGCTGCTAGAGAATTGGTTTAACTATAATGTCAATCCTGTTGAAAGGAAATTTCATGCTGATTTCATAAATGTGGTCAAAATCTAAGTAATATCAAACATATTGGAGAAAAGCGTTTTTTTTTCTAGAAGAATTCGTCGATTTTTGTTGTTCGCAAAAAGTGAAACAACCCTGAAACGAAGTCTCTAAAAAAATTTTCAAGGATGTATTTTCTCTTCCAAATTCAACGTAGAATCGAAGACTAAAATAAAAAAGGGATGTCAAGGGGGGGGGGGGGGGTGACCTCAAGTTCAATCAAAGGTTTGAGGACCTAATACATCGAAAAATGAAAAACAGGTTCCACCACCTTTAAGCAGAGTGAAAATACTACAGAAAAGGTCCAGTTCAATTTTTTGATAGCTCGTCCGTATGGCTGTAGTTCCTTCATGGGTCCATATAAATACAATACGATGTATATTTATATTACCATAAATTCATCTATAAGGCAACTTGGATTTAACTTCCAACTCTATCCGGAGGAGGCGGCAAAATCGTTTTCACATGAAAATCAAAATTTTTTCTTGCTGTTTGGCCGTGTGGCTTGTTGTACTTTCAATTTTTACTGTTTCCATCCATGTTTCTGGTTTGTATTTTCAATATTAATCATTTGTAATCGTATAGAACTGTTTTTTAACCTCGTCTCATTTGTTGTAGTCATCCGTTTCAAGGTGCGTAGATCCAAAATCGGCAATATCGATCCGCCATGGGCCTTGCAAAACACATAAGGGCTTACAATTTTTGTAAAAAATCCGTTATTTTGCACATGGACTCCACATGAGGTTTAGTTGCTCCTAACTTCTAGCGAGCCTAATCGCCTATCACTCACAGGTGCTACTATCCAAAATCTGGTCAAAAACATGGTTTTTTCGAGGGTTTTAAGACGTAGGCAAGTTAAGTATCCTTCCCTTGCAATTTTGGCTGCAAAATCGACATGGATATGTTTCGGATCTTTAGAATTTCATACAAGGCAAATAATCACAATTTCTGTACGTATAAGTGCTAACCAAACCACACAATGATACGAGAGATCACGAACTATTAAAAAAATGATAAACCCACGTGTTATTGTAGGAGAAATTTTTCCAGTAACCCATCGCTGATCACATCTAATGTTCTGACCGTGTAATGTCAGTGCTAATTCTAACACGCTTCAACACACCATTTCCTACATTGTTGTTGGTTGAAAGGGGGAGAGGAATGTGACCATAAATACAAACTTTAACGTATTTCATACTGTAACATTTCAGCTATAAAAATCTCGCGAACCCAATGGAAAAAACGATCTGAATAGCCCTTAGTAAACTTCATCTGTCTGATAGACGAATTTCGTTTGAGAGCTTTGAACTTGGGCTTGGAGGAGAAATTATGACCACGCGCTGAATCAAGATGTGGAACGTGGAGTCAACAAGATCATTAAACAAATCGCAGAAAACACTGTTTCCTTAATTAGTCTAATGACTTGTTGTGGTACCACCGGAGGAGCCCTAAGCACTTCACCAGCGAGAACGCATTCCACCTTCCGTCCCGTAAATGAGCACTTGAATGAAAGTAAAGGTTAACATTGATTATTAAAATAGTTGGTGAACGTGACTTTAAAAAAGGACATTAGCACCTAAAATGGGTCTCTAATTAGAACACGGTTATTCGAAGGAATTCACCCCACCTTGCCCAGCCCTCCGCCGCTACTGTACAAGTTTGCTGAAGCGGTTCAACGACTGAACTCTCCCAATTTCAAGTCGCAGTTCTCATTAGCGGTAAGGGAGAACAAACGGCATAAAGAAGAAGCTGCCGTCCGTTAATTATCTTGACCGACTGTTTGCTCTCCTTCCACAATATTTGGATAGGTACCTAGGTAACAGCTTTGATGTCCTGATGTACTCGTTGGATAGGAGACAAACCAATTGCCGTGGAAAGTAACGGAATCATTACAGCTCTTATTGTAATAATCAAACTTCTGTATCCGGTTCTACAGGAGTATCCGAATCACTTCGCTTTCAAGGGGGTTGTAAATGTTGACGCAGCTAAATCAACATTCACTAGAACTGTTTTACACCTCTCAGAATTTACGAGTATCTCGTATTTTGCCTGTTTAGTAGGTAAAGGAAATACCACCGCCATAAAAGCTGCTCTAACCTCAACTTTTTTTTTTGTTGAGGAATTAAGTAACGGTGGATTTTAATATGCCTTGTTGACCTCGGTAGAGAACTTCATGCACTATTTTTACGTCACTGTCCCATTACGAATAAACGGGAAATTACACGATCGTTCCTTGATGGAAATGTGGAGGTAAGTGTCATTATCCATTGGTCATTGATGGAACCTTCCGTATGTAGTGCGGAATAACCTTTCATCTCCCCCAATACGCGACAGACTACTTGCTGCTCCTCGAGACTGGATTGGATACCAGCTCCTCGTTTACTCTCCTGCTCCATCTGAAGTACATTTTGAGAGTGACACAGATGCCTGAACGTCAATTACCTAGGATTTTAGCCCAGAAAATTATTGAAGCTAATATATTACTGGGCGGAAAATTGGAGGATGCTGGCGGCAAAGATGGAGCTGGGTGACATTCTTGAAACGTTTGACACGGCTACCTTGGGAAGGATGCTCACGTCATGCTAGAGGGCTTCAATTTCGAGAGGAAGAGTCATTTTGCGCGGAGAGTCCAGACTTCTGAGACTTTCACTGTGTACAGATCGTCAAGTGTCCTGCCCTCACGCACGATACCGCGAATTTGTCACTACATACGCGAAGGTTGATATTCAAAAGCTTTTGCCTCTAAACGCCGAACCATTTAGCACTGGGTCCAGGGAAGAATTTCCGATGTGCAACCGCTAACAGAAGGAAGACACATTCCACTTTCTCTGTAGATGGCCGGCATTGTCGGAGTTTCGCGTTACTGCCTTTGGTCAGCCCTGTTTGAGCAATGATGTGGCGATTCGCTATTTGAACGCACCAGATTGGGGCGCCCTGGGTGTTTTCTGTAGGAGTGCATGGCACTAAAGAAAATTCCTTGTTAGCAATTTTAATTTTTGAAGCGGGCTCCTCTTGATTATATTTTTTTGCATGTCCTTTATCCATTATCTTCTGTTTCTTATTCGAATTCATTCAGATTGGCTAATTTGTTTTATTTATTATTTGGTGCTTTAATCTAAAATTTATCTTTCTATTATTGTTGGAATTGAATTTATTTGCTGCTAATGTTTTGCAACGATTCAAGATTATTTTCATGTTTATAGCTTTTGACATAACATGCTGCGAATGACTTTAATTTTAATTTAGCCCCAACCTCCGGCTGACGGTTATTACAACCATGCCGTATTGTTTATTTCGTATAAAAATTGTAAAATTGTTCAGTGTCTTAACTAATAAACCGTTTATCTATCTATCTATCTAGTGAGGAATTAAGTAGACCTTGAAGACATAAAAGAGGGTTCCATCGTCTGCAGCTATTGGGTTTTATGCAACTGGCGTTTTCTTGCTCCGAGAGCTAACGTCGTACTCATGTTAAGTTGGTCAACTTGAGGACAAGGCTTTAGGTTTTACTTTCCGCGCCAGTTCACTTGAGCAGCTGTTCTAACGCAATTAAGTCATTGCGCGATGCTAGTAAAAGGAAGGCTGCTTCTTTCGATACGGAGGTTTTTCAGACGACAAGCGGAGAGTTGACCAACTCGGCGTTTGGTTGCGTTGGTGCTGCAGATTCCCCAGCTTGGAAAAGGTATTGACCGGTCGGTCTTTTAGGCTCGTCACGCCTTCCAAGTGGGGAATCACGTTCATTGATAGTCTTTGTTTTATTAGCACGTCAACTGGACTGTCAAACATATTGAGTTTAGAGGCCGAAGTTTTCATAATACATCTAGCAGTTATTTGAATTATGTATTTTAGGATATAGAAGTCCACTTGAAGCAAGGTAGATAGATAGAAAAAACCGTTTATTAAACATTTTTCCAACATGTAGAAACATATTATACTCATTTTTCTGAAAACAATTTGTAGGGCATAGCATTTTTGCCGCTGTCATGGTAGTCGGCCAGTAATACTAAGCAGCATTCGAGGTTTTGTATGGATGAGCATAATCTATAATTTGTGTGGATATAAGATAAAACTATCTGCATATAGTATATGTGAATACACTTGATATAGCAGTGCAATAATAGGTACAACATAGACAAGTTCGATGTGGCACATAGTACCGGGTGGTGTTGACATCCAACTGTCTCTGAACACCTTGCAGTCAGTGACAAGGTATGGGGATCGGTGATGCTGAATTCTCTTATCTAACGTGCTGAAATATACGTAAGGTTCTGTTTTTGGCATCTAGAATGGACGACAAGATATGGAGGCGAGCAGCGCTGAGTTGAAAGATTGTACCATGTTGACTATGTTTTCAATTATGTTTTTGGAGCATTCAACACTTGTATCTATCCATTTCCTTTTAGATTGTTGCCTGTTACGTTACATTTAGATAGTGGCCATACACCCCGTTCCTTCAGTTCACTGATCTGCATAGAAGGGCAATCTGAAAATCAAAAACCTGTGTGCTTCTTGAAATTTTCGAATTGACGATTTCCCATAGTCTCTAGCAATTCCATATCCGCAAACTCCCACTCTGCTACAGATGCTCCCTCCAGATTGACAAAGATCAGCTGATACGTATTGAACAGATCTTTACAGATCGGGTACCTTAACGCTTTTGGAATAACTGTTGCTTACGCTGTCTGATGTGCAAGTGGAATGTTGCAATGTGGGGGCATTTTCATAAGTTTTGTTATATATTCCGCCTCTAATTCAAAATAGGTGCCATAGTGAATGCTAATGCTCGCTTCAATGTGAACATGTATGAGGGAGTCGATATCTTTTAAATGAAAAGTCCTAATAATTTCTCCATCTCCTCTTCTTCTCTGAAACCCCTAATCTGTCCTGCACATTTCGTCTCTGCTTTTGAACACTTGAAGGACGATGAACGTTCATTAGACCTTGAAAACCTCCCTACACCGAATATTGGTGGAACCAAATGAGCTGGTTGCTGATGGACATCAATCCATGATAGATCCTACCGGTACCGAACACGTATTGTAAGGCAGAGCTTCCCGTACGTTTTCTAGAAATACAAAAATTAACAGAACTCTGTGGGTTGATATGCATGATTAGCATAGTTCTGTGCAAATCTTGATAATTGTTTTCTCGTGTTGCGTCGTGTCGCGCGATACTTACGGAAGGCGTCTCGACTCCCAGGACGTTCATTTCATGCCTATGTTCACACGCGTGAGATGACACCGTCGGCGCCCCTAAATTATGCTCATCATCTCGTCGCTCATTGTTTCTTGCTTTGCTTTCCTCGTCTCTCCGTCGTCCCCTATTTTTATGAAATGTTTGTAGCGTGGCGCAGGAAACTAGAAATAACACAAATTACTTTCTCTAATTAAACTTTTGTTGTTTAACGATTTCGAAACACCAGGGTCCTAGACCTCATTTTTTACGTCGGCATTGTGCCTCTCAACGATTTTCAACATCAACGATACACATGGAAAACTTGTTTTAGGTTTCAAGGCCGTTCGACATAATTCGCACCCTTCCTCTTAAATGCAACCAGTGTTGTACTAGTTTCAAGGAACCGTCCTTCAAATGTGTTTATCTTTAATGAAACCCCTTCTATCCAAGTGGAGTTCTTCAATTTCTCTTTGATTTGCTGACAATTTCGTAAATCACGCAACAGTAGAAAATGACCTGCTTTTTAGACGCTCCAGGGACAGGGCTAAAGTTGAGAACCATGTGACAATCCACTCTTGTTCAAGTGATTGCCCCAAACTTGAAAGGTCGAGAAATGCGAAGTATCTTGGGGTAACTCTTGACGACAATTTGAGGTGGGAGGATCGGGTGATTGGTCTGGTGAAGAGGCTGAGAAGATTTATCCACCTTTTCCACACGCTTAGGCCTAGTTCACCCTTCAAGCAGCTAAAAGTGATTTATCAAACTCTTGTGAAAAGTGTGCTGAGTGTTGGTATATTAGTATGGGGATCTGCAGCTGACACAATCCTCTACCCCCTGCGCGTCATACAGAAATCGATGTTAAAAGTGATCCTGCGCAAACACCATCGGTACTCTACACATGACCTCTTCAAAGAAGCAGCTGTTTTCTCCGTCGACCAAATCCACATAAAGTCTGTGTTGATGTTTTTCCATAAGCATCCTGGTTATTTGTGCATCACCAGCTCTCGCTCCTTGAAGCTTCTCTACTGTGCCCTAGTTCGGCCTTTACTGGATTATGCCTCACCTGTTTGGTCCCCATACTACACCAATGCTAGAGACGCCCTTGAAAGAGTTCAGCGGAGTTTTGTGCGCTACCTTGCTTACAAGGAGGGTGTTAGCTGGGAGGACTACTCCTATTCTGGAGCGTTGAGGAAATACAGCCTCCCTTCCTTGGATGATCAGCGAATTGAGGCGGACGTCTTGTTTTTGGAGAGGCTATTGGATGGGTCTACGGATTCTATTGATCTCTTGTCTCGACTGAATTTCGCCGTACCCCAGTACCCAACCAGGAACTCGCCCATCTTCAACCTGCGGCCAGCGGCAACAAACTACCTTCGGAACAACTCTCTGGTGAGGGCACAGCAAGCTGTAAACCGCACCATGATGGGTGTCGACACATCGATTGACTTCTTTGCATCTTCGTTTTCATCTATCAGATCTGCGATACGTCGTGCCTCGGTTTAGTGGTCCCTAAAGAGTCACTAAGTATGTGCAGTGCGTTTCCAGTTAGTGGCGTGAGTTTTCGTTTTAGTTTTTGCTTTCTGTTTCCGTTCTATGTGATTTCTTGGCTCCCTTGTCTAATTTTGTTTCTGTTCCTTCTTATATTGGGCTTCGGCCCGTGTAATAAAAAATAAAATAAAAATAAAATCCCCCAGCAGCAACGTGGGTACATGATTCGTACTTAAATTCATTCGAACTGTAGTTCCTGGCATCTCTTCCCGGCTTATTAGTACAAATAGACATGCATACTTCTGTCTTCCAATCCTCCTCCGTCACACCCCATCTGACATGCGGCTGCCTGGGAACTTCACGCGTAACACGTTCAAGAAACGCATATTCTCCTGTTTGATAGAAGTGGGTCCATTTGACTGCCAGAAATTGTTTACCAGTGTTTATAGAACTTCAGCAGGGACAGCTAGATTTTGTGACAGCAGTTTAACTGATTTAAATACGATCAATAAATAATTAACAGGCAACCTCCCACTCAACACGAACTTAGTTCAACGAGTGGGATAGTTCCGTTTTTCATTTATTACTACTTTTTATCGTATTTGCCAAATTATTTAAATATGTATTCGGTTTGTATTTAGGAGGAATAAATATTATTTTCATTTCATTTCATTTCATGACAACACTTAACACTCGGATTGAAACGTGTGATAATTTTGGCTTAAAAAATAACAAACTCATGACGTTTTCAATCATCTCTGCAGGAGTGAAAAATTTGATAGCGAGTGAACTCACTATATTGTCTGCTATTACTACATCGGTGTAATCTTGACATTTTCGGTGGCTTTGTGAAGATTTGGATTTGGATATAGCTGTAGAAGAAAACAATCACATAGGTCATTTTCTGCCCCACACATGGGAAACATGTTGCCCCGTTACACTTTACTGTGAGTTTTGCGGTTTAATCAAAGAGGGTCAGCCTCAAAGGGTAAATGTGAGATCCAGTTTACACTTTAAATATACCTCTCTGGGATTGGGTTTTCCGGTCCGAATCGCCCGTTCCACCAAGAAGGATCGTGAATTAATTGGGATTTAATCCCGTTATCTCACTGCTGTTTTTGATAGATAACCTCCAACTTGGGGAAATTCTCTTGTCTTGAGTGAAAAACTGAAGTATAGCAAACAAACCATCCCTGTGCACCCACCATACGAATTTAAGTAGATACCTATTCGAAGGAACGTTGCATTATTGAATTTATAAAAATACTCGTAAGCACCCCTGATTTTATCTAAAACTAAAATTCAACCCCTGTCGACAATAGACAAAACGTGTATATTTCTTGAGACTGTTTACGTAGGTAACATCGTATTGTAAATGGTAACATTCATGAAAACATTTACAGTTTAAAGTCAAAAATTCTAAAAAGTGTAGTCTGAGACCATCTACAAGTTATCTATGCACCTTCTAAGCTTGTTAAATATATCTCTTTAAACTATACATAGCGGTTTTTGTCTTTGGGATGAGGAAACAGAAAATCTTTCGTTATGTCTTCGTTAGAAATAGACTCAAGTACATATTTTTCTGCAGCTAGAACCATTAGATTAGACAACTATGAGCCTCCCATAGCTGATCTGAGTCTGTTTTTGATAACTTCAACTCGGATAGACTTGTTTTCAGATAGGAAAACAAACCATATTTAAATTAATTACTAGGTTCATTATTACCTATTTACTTTCTATCTAGTTATGTAATATATTTGTGAATGTCGTCACGTTAAACACTGTTTTCAATCAACTTAAACCCCCAACAATTTTTTTGGACCCCCTCCCCCCCCTCCAAGAGTTTCAATGACACAGTCTGCGTCAGACCCCCCCCCCCTGTGGGCACCCCTGCCAAATGACTTATTTTAGAGAGTTAATGGCTGTTATTCACATGCAGAACAAAGCGATGAAAGGATAACAGGACAACTGAAACCCG
Organism: Creontiades dilutus; assembly: GCA_031894815.1. NCBI lineage: Eukaryota > Metazoa > Arthropoda > Insecta > Hemiptera > Miridae > Creontiades > Creontiades dilutus. The sequence continues at coordinate 394,426 of JAVIWC010003376.1, read as the reverse complement.
ACAAGTTGATTTTGAGTTGTTGGTTTGTTGAAACCTTAACCTTCCAAGATTTTATGACCTCGCTCGGTTTTCCTCATTCCGCCCAATGTTTTTCATGGAGGCCTCCAAACAGATAATGAGCGGGGAGTCATCGTAAAGGATACTTTGTGGTTTCAATTCAACAACATGAGACTTTCATTAGGTAGTTGTTTATTCTTTTTGCACGTACGATTAGCGGTACGACATTAAAATTAAATGCCACTAGCTATTATTTTGAGAATATTTTGATATCGTATAATAAAAATGTAAGTGTTTCTCAACCAAATTCAAATATTCATCGATGGAAATTCACATATGCTTCTCTGTTTAATACGCTTTGGATGTATGGAAACAATATTAAATTTCATGGGTGCATGTCGAATTATGTCAAATGACCCCTGCGAAATCAGTATTCATTTGCTTGGGTATTGTCATTTCCACAAGTCAAGCCAGTGTGAACTACTTTGTTTCTATTACCTACATTGAAATTTCCGTGATGATAATGTCCATGCTTCATTACTGTTATTATTTCTGATAACATTTGCGAACAACAATTTCTATAATTCTCTTATAATCTTGAGGAGAGTGAATGAGTTTTTCATTTTTTTTTTTTAGATTTGTCTTCGAAATTTAAAACCATAACATTTATACATAACAATATAATAATAACATAAAAATAACTCAAATAAATTGTTCTTCTACAGATTTCTATTAATATCGTTCAATAATAAGTGTATGTCTTTATGCATTTCAATGTTGTTACCCGAAATCAAATGAATACGATAGAAAATGTCGTACACCTTCTCATATAAACTTTTCAACAGTTCTACCCGATCAGGTATATTCACAGGGCAGATAAGGATGATTAATGCGGTGGCAATACGATTGGGTCAGGCAGTGTCCAGTTCGAAGCCGTGAAATGGTTTTGTTGAATTTTCGAAGCGTATTTCTTAAATCATCGAACCAGGGTATTGGATTTATGGCCAGAAACATTGCTTTATAGTTAGCCTCGTCTGGATCATGTTATCATATACCAGGCTCAAACTTAAACTGCTGGCGATCTACCTCAATATTTTTAGACTACTTACGATCGGCTCTGAGAGGCTGCAAGTATGTGTGATGCAGGGTTGTCGTACATACACGATACACTCTACCTACCTAGGTAGGGTGTACCGTAACATATATAGATATTAGCTTTCCGCACAATTTACATTATTTTAGACAAGGTTTGAGGTTACGTTTACTTAAGTTCTTCTCTACAATATCAATGAAAAAACTCCTAGTTATTCAAAATTGCGAGTTTATTCGTTGTTACAAAACAAAAGAGTTACATTTGGTGTTAAACTTAACTAAGGAGTGACTTTGGATGTTGATGCGTGGCACTGCATGTCCTCAGCCTACTTTTCATAAGATGGTACGTAGCCACTTAGTGTTAATCGCAAGCATGATCACATATGATCGTCACTTAGTCGACTGCGATATTTTGACTTGATTATCTTCATTTCAGAAAATGCAGACTCGCACAAGTAAGTTGACCCAAACATTGCCGTCAGTTGAAGGGCGATTTGTCTTAGATTCGGATATTTATCTTCAGATATAAAACACCAGAAATTTGTATCAGATGCTGTAGCTTTGAGATGTGTATCTGATATAAAATCTCCAAATAAAGTCTCACCTGCTTCAATAAATGCTTCCTTCACAACCGATCCATCTTCGAATGGTTTCTTGTCTTTCGCCAATATAAATATTTTAAATGACGCGATCGTAGCAGCTTTTGGATGTTTGGCTGGTCTTGTGAACATGGTTTGTTCTTTTTTCAAACAAGATATCAGATCACTTACTTTTCGTTTTCTCAATTCACTCTATACTTTCTGCAAGTTTCAGATCATCTGTACTTTAACCATCTTATATACGTCCGTTACTGTGCAAAGTGAGAAATCTCTATAGGTTGTTGCTTTCTAAAGTGACAGTACTGCTTCATCATCCGTCAGTTTGAAGTTGCATTCGAGCTCGGTACTGATTGTACATTCGTAGGATTTTTGCTTCAATGTAGTTTATCTTTTAGGTTGGGTTAACGTTTTGGAGCTTTTTTACTAAACTCAAGTAGTCTGCCAATTAGACGTCCTCTTTCCTACGATGCTGTCCGTATGAAATAAGCCATCCCTTTTAAAATCGTTATTAGTTCGGCTGAGAAGATCGACGACATATCTGACACCCGAAGACAGTGAATGAGTTAAGTAATCAGTAATATCTTCATGTTGATGACCAATGTTCCAATGTACTTATTGTTCCCGTATTGATGATTTCATACCTTTTTCTGAATCCACATGAGACACATGTGTCCTTTTGATGAGCGATAAAATAATTTATCGAACTGATAAAAACGTGTGTTCTATCATCTTGATCAATAATTTTGGTCGGCTCCGCTCGAAAAAAAATTGGCTGGTTTTGAGCTATTGATTTGTGGCATTTCAGTACAATACAAAGAACACATTTTATTGCACATATAAATGTAATATACAGAAACCGTTAACATACGGGAAAAAAAGTGAATGGTCATTGTAGATGTTATTTTAAAAAAAATGCCTTAGATATTTTATTAGATGCTCCGTCTTTCCGATTGGGTTTTCCGTGTTTCTGACATTTCGTTACAAAATTTTTTTTTTTTTTTTTTTTTTTTTTTTTTTAATGATTTATTGCACCAAGTTACAACTTATTAGCAACAAATTTTTGACATTTGAATATGGATTGGTTATAGTAAAGCTTAGGTACATAACTAAGTCTCTAATGGTTTCGAATGTTAGAAGTGTCATTTGTTGCACTTGAGATTCACTGAATTTCTTTTTTCACTGTGCGGATTTTGCTATCGCGAACACCTTAATTCACGTACACAGATCATGAGGCTTATTTCTCTTGAGTTGTCTGGATAGGTCGTCAACGACGAGGAGCTGCACAGCTTCTTCATTGACGTGTAGTTGTAGCCGCTTGTGATGGGCTATAGCGTGCATTCTGATTACTTCATTTACTGTTGGTATACAAAGTTCTTTGTGAAGTCGAACATTTCGAGTGTACCGGTATGCATCAACAACACACCTAAGTACATTGTTTTGAAACCGCTGTATAATGTCGCGATTACTTTGAGCAGTACAGTCCCACAACTGCACTCCATGAGTCCAGACTGGTTTGAGGACTTGTTTGTACAACGTTAATTTGTTCTGGATTGACATCTTTGAGTACCGACCCATTAACCAGTACATTTTTCTGAACTTGAGAACCAGTTATGCTTTTTTATTCTTGACATGCGTTTTCCATCGCAACTTAGCATCCAGGGTCATACGCAGATACATCGGTACTTCCGAGTAAAGCATGAAGATGCCTACTCAGAAGCTCACAGAATACACGCAGGTTTTCCGCAGGGAAGTGTACTTGGCCCACTCTTGTACGTCCTGTTCACCAGTGATTTACCAGAAAGAGGGGAGAACACACTAGCGACATTTGCAGGTTACAAAAATGCCTCCCTTAAATTACCCCCTAAAATCAATTTTGAGGACACCGTTGGAAAGAAAATCCAATTTCCTATCTCCCCTTAAGGCAAAACGAAGAAATTTCAACATGTCTTAGAAGATGACGAATTAGCCCAAAGATTATATTTTAAGAATTTACTAAAAAAAAATCAAGATTTTAATGCTTGCTTTCTCTCGCTCATAATGAAAAATGACATAAAACGTTTTGTATCTCCCATTCCTCAGGGAAAACTACCCCAGAATATCAGCTTTTCAACGGTATAAGGAAACACGTTTTTCCTCAAGGAATTTTCAAGTGTAGGTAACGAGAGTTTTTACCGTGAAAAATAAAATATGGAGTTTCGCTAAAGGAAATAACGTTTGAATGTGGAAAAAGTGCTGCTCTACTCTTTTGCCTTCTATTGTTTTCCAAACATCTTTTAAAATTCTCCTGTACTTAAGTCATCGAGGTTCACGTCCTGCCTGCGTTTGTGATTCATAGAAGCTCGAATGGAACCAGGAAATCACGATGCCGACAACGGCAAGCCCCCCTCAATCTTGGTTACCTCACTGACTTTCAGATGGTGACTTCCTCCCGGGCAACCCTGCTATCATTACAGTGTAAAAACTACTATTATTAGATCTTGAATGAGGGCTGAAGTAACCTGCCTACTTCGAAGGTCAAGAGTAATTTTGCTTACCGTTTACACAAAATAAGAATGATATAGTATGGCCTTGAGGGAAATTCTCGTTTTTTGAATCTTTCTTCAGAATATCTGGAAAATTCAAAAAGTACAATCCACTATTACAGTTGTGGACAGCCAATTCACCTGCCGCATTGGCTAAATAGAAGCTCATGCATCTCGAAAACTGTTATTCTATTTTTGACTAAAAATTTGAAAGGGACTAAAGAATTTGATGAGATTTTCACGGATCGCGTGTTTTAGGTCCTTAAATATATCATTGAAGTCCGATCGACGCTATGTTGATCAAACGTAAATGTCTTAATAAATCTTTTTCTCATGATCAGTCGATCTGAATGTTGCCCTATGAGTCATGGCTATGATTTTTTTGTCGCGAATGGTTTTGAGTTGTAAATATTGCCTTAAAAAATCCGGAACATGAATTTTTTGCGTTCATATTTCTGATTGAATCAAGGCGATTTCCATATGGTTTATTATTCAATAATAAACCATTGTGATCGCTCTTGAAAAAAAAAGCTAACCCCCCTGAAAATTTCATGGTTTGCGTTTCAAAGGGTGTAGAATCCAAATCTGCTATAACAAATTTTAAGTCCGTCCGCCGTACGCACGATATCTCCCATACGGCTGGAGCAAAATATCTGAAATTTTAAGGAAAAATCAATATTGGTCCGACAACGCCCCAATTCTTTAGCCAGCACTCTCACTTGATTTAAAGTGCCCTTTAAGGGTTGTCAAAGTTTTGTAAAATCCATAAAAACCTCAAAAAAATTTCGCTTTTTGGTGCCAACATTTGCGTTTTTGGTTTATTATTCAATAATAAACCATTGTAATCGCTCTGGAAAAAAAAAAAATTCTAACCCCCCCCCCCCCCCCCCGCCCCAAAATTTCATGGTTTACGTTTCAAAGGGTGTAGAATCCGAATCTGCAATAAACATTTTCCGTCCGTCCACCGTACGCCGTACGCACTATTTCCTAAACGACTGGAGCAAAAGATCTGAAATTGTCAGAAAAAATCCATCTTGGTCCGACGACGCCCCAATTTTTGAGCTACCTCTCTCACTCAATTTAAAGTGCCCTTTAAGGGCTGTCAAAGTTTTATAATATCCCTAAAAACCTCAAAACAAGTCAAGGCGGCCTAAATGTAAACTTATTTTTAAGAACATACCATGAGGAATCGAATGAGCCCCTCCCCAGGTCCGTCGGTCAAACCATTCCCGATGTATGGCCCGATTTATGGTGGCAACACTTGCGTTTTTTGGTTTATTATTGTTTGTTTGTAACCTAGTGATGTCGGCCGGTAGATTCGAGTTGTAGTGTATGTGGATACTGGAGTGATATCCGATGTGGATACTTGTAGTTTATAGCCGATACACGGGTTGAAGCATTCTGATATGCATGAAACGCTGATAATATATAGGTAAATATTATTCAATATTATTACTGGGGTTTATTATTATTATAGCACGTAAATCGGTTCTTAACCAAAATACCTATTTGGATTGATCAGTTGATCATATTTGTGTGCCTCCTGAAATTCAATAATTGCTCTATCACCTGTGGAACACGCACACTCCAAAGCTTAGTAGATATTCAAATCATGAACGCAAGCCAATTGAATAACAAACCCCAGTGAAAGAATTTGCAGCGTTTTTTTCATGTTTTCAATTTGAAATGTAAGGAATTACTATGACAGAGTCTTAAGACAAACAGTATCACAGACACATTTGTATGTTTTTACTATTCATATGAAGTTTTCATCAATTTACAGCGTATTTTTTCAGTAAAATTTTCTGCACAACTTTTTAATGTCATCGTTCTGTAGTTTAATACTTCATTTTTCTTTTTTTACCACCAAAAAATTACAGTTCTGACTTTTTTTGGTTAATAAAAATATGTCAACTACGAACGGTTTTAGCCATTGTTAGTGATTTAGTAGCGTATTACCGGAATTTGATCGGTTTATTGTGTTTGAAAAGAGCTTTTTGAATATTTGCTGTTTGATTCCATGAAAAAAGAAAAACATTTATCATCATAATCCTTTCTTGAGGTTCATAGTTCGCTATACTGAACTGATTTAGTCCAAGTACAGGATCTGCTGGAATCAGTCTAGTAGAATGCACATTGGCCTAATATTATATTATAATAAGCATTATAATAGGTACATAATCTGCTTCACAAAATCATCCAACCCAAGTCAACCAACCCACAAATTGGTTACCTGCCATGTAGAAATTATCGGTGTGCCGATTAAACCTTCAATCGACGGTTAGCTTAGTCGAAACTCTTAGAACGAAGGGATGGACTAGAAACCGAGGATCGGCTAGATGATGCTGTCGGATGGCGAACTCGTTCCTCACAAATGGGACGAAGAAAGAGCCCTTCCTTCTTGACCTCCAGCGTTCGTTCACACGGATTGCTCAATCGCTAGTCGAAAGTCAGCCGGCCGGTTGAGGCCAAAAGACCGGTACCTACAACGTTTCGTAGGATCTTCCAAGAAAACGAAGCCCTAAATCGGCTATTTAAGCGGATTGTCTTCATTAGGTTGTCCTAATACCGGGATGATGCTTTTTGACTTTTCAAGTTCAATATTAAAACTTGTGGTAAACAACTTTTTTTTTTTGAAACATCTGCCAGGTAAGGTGTGTCGCACAGCTTCCTCCTATCCGTAACATGAATGTATTGACCGTTGCATTGCTACAAATAACCTTAAAAGATTCTATATTATTAGGTAATGCGTGCATTACAATGACGTCCTTCTGTCTGGGTTGTATACATATAATCATATGATATAGCCTTAAATATTTTCAAAAACTGGATCAAATTCTTGATTGAGTTAGAAGAAAAGCGAGAAATTGTAGTAGGTATGTGATTCACATGAGAGGGTTGTTAGAAAAAAATCGCAATCAATTGAAAACACAAATGAAAATACACTGCCGAGGAGATGGCACAGCATCTTCCTCGTTACAATCAAAGTGACACCATTATAAAATAGAAAATAAAGAAATCTTCAGATGAGAGATGTTGAGGTAATTGGTCAAACTTCCTAGAGATTCGTTGTGACATTTCACAGACTGAACTAAATGTAGTTACTTGAAATGAGAGTTGATTAGAAATTAAAAATCTGTTTAATCGTTGGTGTGAGGCAGCAAGCCGTGCATGTGGGTTATAGTTTCTCAATTCCAGCCCCCCCCCCCCCCCCAAAATAGGCACTTATAGGTGTTTGATGACAGCAAAAATATGTCAGGCATCAGGGAATTAATGAGGTGAACTTGTGTTGGTAGGATGAAATGTTAGTGAGGTTGGTTCAGTTGTTTTTTCTCAGTTTCGAAGAGTATTAAATACTCTTTAATTGGGGTTCCGAGTAAAAGTGACCAAGTAACATTTGCAAAATTTTACAGGGGAGTGATCTAAAGTTTCACCTATTTTCTTCTTATGAACACTGGTTGTGTTGTGTCTCATCCGACTATGTTTCGATTTTTCTTTATCCTGTAGGTAGTTAGCTAGTGTCTTCATATCGTGCTTCAAAATTCACTTCAGATTAAATAAGAGCTGTTTATTCGGAAAACTCTATTTGATCATTTTTACCTGCCTGGAGTTTCAAGCTTTACTCATTTGGTCAATTCAATTCTTCGAAAATAAGTCGCATAGTTACATGAAATTGACGAATTGAATAGTTTTTTCGTTAATTTATCGTGTTGCCAAGCATCTAATAACAATGATATACCTACCTATTTCCGTTAGAAGAGGTTATCCATTACCTATCATTGTAATTGGTCATTTTCACCTGCCCACTATGCAATCTTACAAATCTTACACAGTAAAAGTGATCAAATGGCAATTGATAACATTTACATGCACCAGCGAGAGTACATTTATAATCCATCTCGTGTTTTGTGGTTGAGTTCAAATGCCATTTGGTCACATAAAACTCTTTGGGTCAGGCAGGTAGAATTTATTTTCAAGTATTTCTTGCACATCAGTTTGAAGATAACGTTCTTAGCAACAACACACAGTAGACAACGTTCCTTAGTACCGGAATGACAAAAAAAGCTCATTTTGAAAAAAAATGTTACTTGGTCACTTTTACCCGGAACCCCAACAAATTTTGTCAACACTTGGTTTGGGTTTGTTTGCCTTTTAGTACAGTGATAGCTTTCTTTAATGCCAACAAAACTATTTTAAAATTTAAATTTTCCTAGTCGTTAGTATTATTTTCTAAATGTGACGAGAAAGAAAACCTAATTATAGTGGAATGTAACCTTGTCATACGTTTAAACAGAATTCATTTTTGTGTCGTGTTCGTGAACTTTGAGGAGGTTAGCAGAAAATAATTTGGATCAAACATCCTAACCTGTAGGCTTAGAATGGACCTAAATTCCAGGCATCTCTTGACGTTAGGTGAATCCTGTTACTGAAAATTTGGAATCTGAATTGATGTCAAAGACTACCTATCTAAGAAGTTTCATTTTCTTGTCCATGTAAATGCTCTTTCGGCGATTTGAATGAAGCTGTACATTCACCGATAATTCAATGGATTCTTGGCAAACATCGCCATTTTCCCTAGGTGACAAGCGGACGACCTCCACGTCTGAACTTGTGCCGTAGGAAATGGAAGCTTCATCAAGTTCAATGCCAGGCCTTTAGTTCGCTTCCAATGTGGTAAGAGCGGTGTCGTAATGTTTACACGGGCGCGCTTATTCAATAGGAACTCCCAATATCCCATACAACAGCGATGAGTCATCGAATAACAGACTAAGAGAGAATACGTGTACTCCGTCCAAGTCATTTACTATCAATAGTAAACAAGGAGGAGGAGCATTCTTGAGTAAATGTAAACGACACTGAGAAACGTTCGGTTGCCCTTTGATGGCGAATGGAAATTTAATTTAGAATACGACGGAAAGTGTTTATCAATACTAGAATTAACATCTACAGCAGGGGTTTCCAAACTATTTGCCCCAAGGGCCGTATCATAATGTGGAGGTGGTGGGGCGGGCCAACAGGGGGTTCTCTCCCGGAAAATTTAGAAAATTAGACACTTGAAAACAGTGTTTCTAAGAATTCCTAGACGAGTTTGACGAATTCAAAATTAAGCATAATATAAGAACGAAAAATAAGTTTTCAGAGATTGTATTTTTAGAATTCCATAATTACTTATTCGTTGTTCAATTAAAAATAGTAACAATTGAATTTTCAGGAATGGAAAATTTTGAAGGTCAGACACTTGAAAACATGGTTTTTAAAACACTCCTAGACGAATTAGACAAATTCAAAATTAGGCCTAAAAAAGGAACCAAAACTTAGTTTTTGGTTTTTTCAAGAGCGATTGCTTCAACCCGTGTATCGGCCATAAACCCTTTTAGGAGTTCACTCCAGTATCCACATTCACTACATCACTAGGTTACAGCGATAAAAAAAATCTTAAATCGTGATTCAGTCTGAATACAACCGATTACAGAAAACTCAGGAGGCATTTTTTGTTGCAAATTAGTTGTAGAATCGGACAGTTGAGTGAATAAAACCTGTTTTGTAGGCACTCTGTACAATGAGCTAAGGTTTTTCGTGTCTAGGGCTATTTAACTAACCTACCATTGTAAATGTGCGAAATTAATCCATTTTGGATTAATGATTTTGTTTTGGTTTATTATTCAATAATAAACCATTGTAATCGCTCTTGAAAAAAAAAAAAAAAAAAAAAAAAAATTAACCCCTCTGAAAATTTCATGGTTTGCGTTTCAAAGGGTGTAGAATCCAAATCTGCAATAAAAAATTGTCCGTCCGTCCGCCGTACGCCGTAAGCACGGTTTCTCCCAAACTCATGGGAAAAATCCATATTGGTCCGACAATTCTTTAGCCAGCTCTCTCACTTAAATTGAAGTGCCCTTTAAGGGTTGTCAATGTTTTGTAAAATCCCTAAAAACCTCAAAAAAAGTCAAGGCGGCCTAAATGTGGACTTTTTTTAAGAACTTTCCATGAGGAATCGAATGAGCCCCTCCCCAGGTCCGTAGCTCAAACCATTCCCGATGTATGGCCCGATTTATGGTGCCAACATTTGCATCCACATTCACTACATCACTAGGTTACTGCGATCAAAACAAAAACAACAGCGGTTTTTTTTATTGCAGTAACCCAGTGATGTAGTGAATGTGGATGCTGGAGTGAACTCCTAAAAGGGTTTATAGCCGGTACACGGGTTGGAGCATTCTGATATGCATGCTCCGTCCTACGAAATTTAAAATTTTCAAATACAATATTTTTCCATTGTAATCGCTCTCGAAAAACGCTGCAAATTCTTTCACTGGGGTTTATTATTTTCAATGATTCATGATTTGAATTTCTACTAGCTTTGGAGTGTGCGTGTTTCACAGGTGATAGAGCGATTATTGAATTTCAGGAGATATGCATAGAGCAGTTGATCATATTTGTGTGCCTCCTGATATTCAATAATCGTTCTATCACCTGCGAAACACGCACACTCCAAAGCTTGGTAGAAATTCAAATCGTGAATCATTGAATAATAAACACCAGTGAAAGAATTTGCAGCGTTTTTCCGTTGTTAGTAGAAAGTGAAGCGATAAAAATGGCGCCTATAAATTTAAAGATTAAATTTGCTGCTATTTTGAGGCTTGCTGAAACGAATCTTGGGTTTCAATACCTTAGGCTTATTATTTTCAACAAATGAACCTGTGCAATCGAACAAAAAAAAAAGGTTTAATCCACCCTCAAAATTGGTTGTAAAACAACCGTTTCTATGTGTAGAAAATCAAATTTCTAACGAACCCTGCCGTACGACGTCAGGGGTTTCTCCGAAAATACTGGATCAAAGTTGACGAAACATGTTAAGAACCGCAAATGAGGTCTAATTGGTACCGAATTCCAGTCGTAAGTCTCAGTCAATCCTAAAGGGTCATTTCAAAGGGCTGAAAAATTTATAAATGAGAATATAAAAAAAATTGAAATAACACTAATGTTTTTATACTTGCTGTTGAAAAACATCCCTTTAGTGCACCGAATGAACTCCCAATCGGACCAATTAGCGTTCATCCGTTCGTTCTACATGAGTCTTCAACTTGGATAGAAAAACTTTGAGTGCAAATCAATACACAAAGGTTCATTATTTCTGTATTAGTAGTATTTCGTCTTACGATCCCCGAATGAACAGACATGGACTATAAAACCACAGACAGTGCCTCCAAGGTACAATAAGAAACAATGGTAGATCCAACTGAATTGCAAAAGATAAGATAATGCCAGAGGAAATGCCTTCTGAATACACTTGGCACTCGTAGATGTCCACATAATATCTAACAAAAGCTGTTATCGGAATCCGTACAGTGATAGATGATACAGTGATGATGTCCATCGTTTTAGTTATTGACCAAGAATGGGAATTGAATAAGGCCATCCAGGTTGTTGTATGTCCATCCGTTCGCTCCTCACGAGTGAACCTGGTGGTGTATGAATGCTAGGCATATCTTGCAAAGCTTCCGGCCTCACGCAATCTTCGGTAGTAAAGTTGCGAGCGTTCTCTCCAAATGCATCCACGTGTACCGCTCGTGTCAAATTGAGTCATCCTTAAGTTATAATAAAAAGAACTGTCTGAGACTCGATTTAATTAACAAAACGTTAAAACCATCTAAGTTGTGCAATAACTATGGTTGATTAGCAGGTGATGAATGTAGGCCACGGTCGACGAAACTGGGAGCGTGAGTTAGCAATCAAAAGCAGATCAGCTCTAACCATGACGTAGCAGTGTCAAGTTCAGGTACAGGGAAGTTATGCAGACCTGACGTAATCCGTGACAATGGTGCTCCTGCGATCATGCCTTCTTCATTTCACCTTGAACAGATGCGGCTTAGGTTTATTTTTAAATGATGAAGAAGAGCAATTTTCAGTAGTTTTCTATTTTTACGACTCATGTTTTCATTTTATAACAGGCGTAATATGGAACGTATAAATATTTAAAAATGGAGTTTACAGTAGGTTGGTAGTGTGTTAATTTATCATTGTGTAGTGGATGTATCTGTCAAAAATGAGAACGATTTTATCGATATTAATGATTCGCATTTGTGATATTACTGTACTATTTTCATTTGTGTTTATGGGTTTGATCTTATGGGAGTAGACAGGGATTGGGAATCAGTTACGTTTTTGCTTTGTCAGTGGGAATGCACGTGTTGCAATGGAAGTGTCACTGATGTGTACAACAACACCGCATAGAAGTATTTAAAATGATATATATTTTTTTTTTTTGAGAGATCTTCCTAAGAATTAAATAAAATTCATTCATCTACATCCTGAACATAAAATTGAGAGCACGATTTATTATGCGAATTAAGTGCGCGGATTTCATGTCAGAAATAATTTAAAATCCGGCTCGAAGGACCAAAATGAATGAGATTAAGTCATGAAATTAGTGCGGGTTTTATAAAATAACGCTGCCTTGAAGGTTTGATGATCTTGCAGAAGGTCGACGTTTTGTAGGTACTTGTTGACCGAAACTGACATAAGTTGAAGGAAACCGGAACAAAAAAACGCTGCAGTGATTCTTTCACTGGGGTTTATTATTCAATCGGCTTGCGTTCATGATTTGAATTTCTACTAAGCTTTGGAGTCTGCGTGTTTCACAGGGTAGGGCGATTATTGAATTTCAGGAGATATATATGGAGCACGTGAATCTGTTCTCGACCAAAATACCTATTTGGATTCATCAGTTTTTGGATAATATTTGTGTGCCTCCTGAAATTCAATAATCGCTCTATCACCTGTAAAACACGCACACTCCGAAGCTTAGTGAGATTCAAATCATGAACGCAAGCCAATTGAATAATAAACCCCAGTGAAAGAATACTTACTTACCCCAGTAATAATATTGAATAATATTTACCCAAATACTATCAGAATGCTTCAACCCGTGAATCGGCTACTAACTACACTACAAGTATTCACATCGGCTATCACTCCAGTATCCACATTCACTACAACTCGACGCTATCGGCCGGACATCACTAGGTTACAAACAAACAATAATAATCGAAAAAACGCCAAATGCAAATGTTGGCACCATAAATCGGGCCATACATCGGGAATGGTTTGACCTACGGACGTGGGGAAGGGCTCATTCGATTCCTAATGGTATGTTCTTCAAATAGGAAAATATTTAGGCCGATTTGACTAGTTTTGAGGTTTTCAGGGATTTAACAAAACTTTTACAGCCCTTAAAGGGCACTTTTTATTGTTTATTATTGAATAATAAACCAATAAAAAGCGGGGGAGAGATATGTGACACGATGTTTGCTTTCTCGATAGGCATACGGGACCAACTGTACTGTTCTATTAATAAAACACTTGGTAAGTGAAGGGATGCAGAGCTCATCTTAGCGACACCTGTTGCTAATGGAAAAAGAAAGAGTTCTCCCAGTAACCCGAGTATTGAGAACAATACGGTTCTTAAAATTGGAGTTATACCCATAGTATCTGAACGCTTCATGACTAGGTGCAAAGTATTTGTCTTAGTTTTTCTCGTTCTCAGAGAGAAATTTGAAAAAAAGTTCACAACCCATAACTATTATTTCTGGAGTAAAGAATGACTCTACTATTTCAGTATTTATATCGTAACAAAAGTTCCGAACCTGCAGAAGAAAGTGTTTCTTCAAATATATCAAAAATAACCAGCTTTTAATATCAAATCCACACTACTTAACATTGAAACTATATTACAGATCCTGTAATGTTGTAAAATCTTCGATTACGCTATAAGAGATGAATTGTCATACCTACGGTTTCACTATTACTGCGTAAATCATCCCGCGTGATCGCTCAAAACCCCAGAAACCTTTAACGCGCAATATCTTCTAGCCGATTTGCAAATATCGTCAAATGTTGAAATCATTTATCGAACTCGTGATGAGACTGGAACGATTTTCTTAGAATCGTCGAAGGGTAAAAGGGTGAATATCACACGGTTTCCACGAACGAAAATAATTTGTAGCTTTCTTGTTGGGAAATGATATAAGCTGACCTCGCCGCGGGCTTATATGAAATCACTTTGGATGAGTGGATATGTCAAACCACAACGTTTCTTCATAGAATCCTTCAAAAGCTGTGGCGGGAATGTTTCGTCGATTAATGTTGGTAAGACGTGGAATGTTTTCGGTTCATGATCTATTCAGTTTTGGAAATAATATGTATTGCTTGATTCAGCAGATTTCTACTTGAATTTACTGACTTCTATGCATAATATGAGTATTTTACTCACCCCATCTTTCGGCGAATATTAAGACGTATCTAGTAGGTGCACAAGAACCAATGTTATATTGTTGGTTAGGAGCAAAATTAAATTGATTAATTAATTATTTCGTTTTTTGAAGAAATTATTTTGAATTTTAGCCGACTCTTTAGTATTTTATATGTCAAAGTTACTCTCCATTCAACCCCAGCCATGATGAATTTGAAACTTTCAAACCTTTTATACGCGTATCCAGGAATGAGTCTGGACTAAAATCTGATGCAGCAAGAAAATATCGACAAAATTCTTCACACAGGATTCGGTCCTGTAATAATCTGAAACGGGTTTGTATTTAATCAGTTTTCGCTACAGCTGAGAAATCAACTCTAATGGAACTTAACTCTCATAACGTAACGAATCCTGTATGAACTAACTTAAAAGGCCTAGTGATTTCATTTTGGCGGTTTTTCTAGGAAAAACATGTTGTCGTGTAAAGTACGCATTACGAGAACTTCCATTTCGAAAACAAAGCACCTTGTCGAAAGAGAAAACGTTGTAGCGATCGATCTCGATGTCATCAAGATAAAACCTAAAGTCAATGGAATGAAAAGTGAGATTTTCCCACGACTAATTCAGGTGGGATAGTTTCCATAACAGTTTTTGAGGATCATCTTTGAAAAACAAAACAAGATTGGTTTGCAACTATCTGGTGGTCGATTCAAGATCGTATGAACTTAGCTCGTAGTTACTTGATAATTACGGGTAGGTACATAAATAAATGCAGGCCCGACTTCCTCGAAAGGGTATCACTTATTTAAATGAGATATTATTTTCTGCCATATCATGGGTGTAACAAACCTCGATTTCGAAAATAATTTTCAAAGAAAAATGCCATCTAGACTTTTTTTAGAGACCACGTTTTTGTCACGTCCACGTTTTTTCGTTTTCACAATTTTCGTTTAATTTTTGACATTTCATCTTTTGATATGATTGTCTTGATTGGCTACTGAAGCTAACTTCTTTCCTATCAACCGTTGAAATTTGTCTCGTTAGGACGAACAACAACGCTACTGGAGTAGGTGATGTAGTTAATACACAGAAGAAAATGTCGCAATGTGTTGCAGACTCGTAGATTCTGAGAAGTGAGGTAGTTAGGTACCTATATGATTATAGCTGAAATTTGGCTATATGATTATTATGATTTGGCTGGTAGCCTCCTTAGGACGTGAACAATAAGGTGCAGAGTTTTGATCCGACTGAGTGGCTCCTGAAGCTAACTTCTTTCCTATCAACTGTGGAAAGCTGAAATTTGGCTGGTAGCCTCCTTAGGACATGAACAATAAGGTGTACAGGGTCTTGATCAGCAGAGTGGCTCCTGAAGCTAACTTGAAAAAAAAAATGTAATTCTTTATATTGAAAATAATGTAATTCACAGAGGAAGACAAGATTGCTAGAAGATGGAAGGGAAGAAGGAGGGAGGGGAAAGACATGAAATGTCCTAATGCGTTGCAGACTTGTATGCAAGAATTTTCTGATGATTTTCGTAACTCTTTTCGGTTATGTGCCTAAGCAAAGACATAAAATGTCAAAATGTTTTGTTGGAAATGACCTCTAAAATTTTTTGTTTGATAATGACTTTGACAACCACGACAAAAACCATTTAACCCCTCTGCAAAAGTTTTTGGTTTACGTTTCAAAATACGTAAATTTCAAAAATTGAATAAATAAATAAAATTCCGTTTGAAGATTTTTTTCTGAAACTACTGGAGCAAATTTTACGAGATTTGGCTCGAAAATCCAACAGTTATCCGGTATGTGCCAGTAATCTCTTCACCTTGATCAACCAAAACTGAATTTGTAATATTTAAAGATTAGGTAATCTATCAAAAAATCTGAATCTCAAAAACTGCTGACGTAAGTGGTTTGATGTGTTTTTCTGTTGGATTTAGATAGAAATTTGTTTTATGAATCGAATTGGACCACACGGGTTGTTGTTCATTCATCCGTTCGCTCACCATTCGAAAAACCTCATACTCAGGTTATGAAAATGGGTCCTCTACTGTCAGGTAAACCGCAGAGGAGAGCTGGCCTACAAAGAACTTGTGGCTGGTAGACGAATTCATGCGTCTACTCATACACATGAGTATTTTTTTCGAAAAATTTCTTTATTAGAAACATAACATAACAACTGAGCATAGTCCATCAAGTTAATTTACATTAATACAATAACTACAGTTTGTAGAGGTAATGGCCCAATGGCAACTACTCTATATGACCACTTCAAGCACTTGTCAAATTGTCACGCCACAAGGTCGAGAGGTTTTGTTCTATCCAGACGTCGGATGACGTTGCTGTTGTCTAATAAACGTAGAGCTTCTGGGTTCATATGTTGATGAAGCCTCTGCTCGTGTTTAGCGGCAAATAGTTTGATCACCTCACTGACTGGTTCTATCTTGAGGTCCCGATGGAGGTCGTCGAGGTTGGGCCCAACCTCCTGAACAAGGAAACAAAGTCCTCTTCTTTAAGATTATAACGTGGTGGGCAGTAGATTGCTGATATGGTGCAATTTTTGCTGTTTACCAACACTGTTACTGAGAAGACTTGCATAAAGTCTTCTTTAATGTTATGGTGTGCTTAATAGAATTCTTGATGATTACTGCCGAACCACCTCGTGGACGATCTGCTGGATGATCCGCTCGGTAGCATTTATATTCATTGATTTTAATGTGCGATGAGTGGACAAAATGTGTTTCAGAAACTAGGCATATATCTATTTTTTCTTGGTTCAGGAAGAGCTCCAGTTCAGAGACATGTCGTGCAAGCCCGTTCGCATTCCATGCGGCAATTCGAAGCGTGTTTTGTATTTTCATAATTTTTTCACTGATGGTTTGGGTTTAATACTTTTTCTAGTGTGGAAATTCTTTCAATCAACAATTGGTTAGTATGTTTCTGTTCGTTTAACATTTCAAACATCATAGTAAGCATTTTGTCAACAGATGAATTTGTAGTATTTGAACTCACTACACTGGCGTAAGACACATTTTTGTGACTCGCTTGCGCGATATCGGTTTGGTTTTGGAGTTTTAAAGCCGGTTTCGTAGAAGTCTTCTCGTTTGGTTTTCCCGAATGAAGTCTTCTTGTTTGTTGTTTGAGTTTTTGTAACTCCTTAGCTACTTCACACCCACGGTAATTTGCAGGGTGGGCATCCCCGCAGTTTACGCATTTCGGAGTTTCCTTTATTTGACAAGTCACGGTATCGTGCTTGCCTGCACACTTTACACATCTAGTTTCTCGCATGCAATAACTTTTCGTATGGTTAAACCCTTGACAGTTTTTGCACTGAGGAATGAGATTTGTTGTTTTTCTTAATGGTTCAATTTTGACTCTAATGTTCATTATCTCCTTAATTTCATAAATTCTATCGATACTTTCAGTATTCTCGAAGTTGAGAATGAAAAGGGGAAGACTTCTCTTTACCAGAACTGATTCCCCTTTATCATTTGTTTCCCTAGTTTTTTTCAGCAGATTGATTGCTTCCATTATTTTGTAATTCTTTTCTTTGAGATAGCTGACGATAACAGTATCAACACACGTATGGTGCAACCCTCTTGCAACCACCCTAATAGGTCTCACGTTTTTGTCTTCATACGTGTACCATTGAAAGTCCTTATTCTTTAGCCCGGTTGTTAATGATCGATAAGAATCACTGTCGGGTGCAAAGATTTTCCAGACGTTGTTTGATAATGCCTTGACACTACATTGTTTTGAGACTATTTTCATCTTGAATACAATAATTGTAGTAATAATACAATAGTAGTGTGTAGTAGTGTAGTAATAATACAATAATTGCAGTAACAATAGTTTGTAATTATTACAAACTATGGACGTTTGAAGTGTCGAATTTAGATGATACACCACACACCATGTCTAATATGCGTAGATAGGTGATTTACGAATAAGGTCGGTCTAATATAGAAATAATAAATCTCTATGTAACAATTTAGAACGTTTCTATCTTTTCTCTCGCTAACATGACTGTATACTGTAACATGACTTAGAAAGTGACAAATTGATCCGAAGATCAAATTTTGAAAATTCATGAGAAAAAAAGTTAATTTTTTCATGTTTTCTCATTGGTCGTTGGTTGCCTCATTGTCCGTTAATCCTGAAACAATATGTGAAAATATTTAAAGCCTTTAATGGACTCTAAATTCCCGAAGCTGCTTTGTGCCGTTGGTTTTCCCAAGCCACCCTCTTTCTGGCAAACGGTCAGTACCTATAGTCTCCCTTCTAGCACCCTAGGGTTCCCTGGGGTAGTTGTAACCCCGTCCCTGATTGGTTTCTACTATCCCCCCTCTCTGCTCCCCGCGATTCCCCATTCTAAATTTTCTTCACTTCCCCTCCAAACAAAATTTTCCCGTTTTTGGTTAACAGGATCTGGAGTCAGTTCTCTCCTTCGTTTTAGCCGGCCCTTACACTCTTGTTAACTTGGCTCTCCTGGGACCTCCCTAACATTGGCTGGGATCCCTATACAGTTATCACTTATCAAACTTGACTGACTTCATATCATAGTTATCAAAGTGACTTCATTTTCCTAACTAAGTAGTGGCAGAGCAGCATATTTTGTGATATTGTTGACTACCCGCGAAACCTCAACTTTGGCAGAAGTGCCATGAGGTTTTATTCAACAACACCTTTATTTATTTGATTGGTTCACTGTACCGACGAATACGAATCAAATGATGTATTTCCATACTCGTTGATTGAGCATAGACGCATTCATTTGAAATGCACCCTCCATCAGTTAACTGCACAAAAAAGGGTCACTAAGTATTCTATTTAACGAGAAAATGATTAAATTCATTGTGAATTCCTTCCGTTAGTTTTATTAAATTTTATCTATTTATTTTATTTCATTTTTATTTTACGTAAGTGGATTTTGGGTGAAAACCGTCAGTGTCACCGTTTTTCCTCATTCAAACTTGCTTACGAAAATTCCATATGAAGAAATTTGTTTTCCTTACTGTTTACCGTTGGAAAGCTGAGATTCTGGGCAAGTTTTTTCTGGGAATTGGGAGCGACTAAAAGTGTCTATTATGAGGGAGAGAAAAGATGGAAAAAGTCGTTTTTTCATAAATTCTCAAAATCTGATTTTTTAGAGCGATTTGTAGAGACAAATCGAAAAGAGTTTCAAGTCATGTTAAATTTTCTTGTTTTACCCTAAGGGGATGTTTTACACAAAAAAATCTTGGAAGTGAAATAACTCAAAAATGAAGCCTCTAATTATAAAAGTCCATGGGGCATTTTTTTTGTTTGTTTGTTGGAAATGGCCTTTAAAATGATCTCTGGATTGTTGCCCATTAGGTTTGCTACACCCTGTATACTGTAAACAGATGCTCGTCAATTACGGATAAATCTTTTATAACGGCGCTTTCGTATAATATAAAGCATTAAAATGTAGGTAGAACCTCGCCAAAGTCCTTGGAATAGTTTTCTTGGTTCTGGTATCATGACTTGACGAATGATAACTTTCACAAAAACCACCTTCGCCTTCTTATTGTGAGGCAATAGAATGACAAGGCTGGCCCATTAAGCTCGCCTTTTTCGGGGAAATATATTATTTCGCTGTCAAGTCGGAGATGAGTAAAGAATCGCTTATTGCTTCATCCTCTTTACCAGTGGGTTTGAAGGTGTCCTTTTTTCCTCAATAGAGTTTTTGGTAAAAATTATGACTTGGAGAGAGAAACATCACATTCGGTTGTCTTTTTGGATTTTAGCATATCATATTGGTCACAGCACTTGTCCGCAGTGAGATTTATTCGACACAAACGAAGAAATCAAATTCAGTGGAAATTATGAGAATTTGCAAAGAGATTTGAGAAAAATGTATGTTAATTCTTCTATGGATGTTTCAAAACAACGATGTTGTAGTTTTTTGTCATCCCTAGCTGTGACCTCCTCTTTACTTCATCAGTAACGCCCTGAACTGTGGGAAAAAAAGAACCTGCTGAATCGATACATCGATGTTCATCGTGAAAACATCGATGATTTTCTTCCATCGATGTTTTTGGGTCATCGATGTTTGCCTGTCGATGTTACGAAACATCAATACATCGATGTTTTAGTTCTATAGCTCTTCAAGTCAGATTTGGAAATGTCCAAACCAATTTCAGAAATTTCCAAACCTATTTCAGAATTTTTCAAACTTATTTCAGAATTTTCCAAACCAAATTCAGAATTTTCCATTTCAATTTCAGAATTTGCCATCTCAAATTCAGAATACCTCTTAAGGGGACTAATCGTCGAAGCTCGAACTCCGGGGAACCTACTGAAGCTGGTATCGGGGAGTTGGGGTCATGTGTCTTTTGAGGAAGTTTAATATTCTTTTACTATTGTGGAAGTTATATTTTTTTAATTTTGTGTGCTACCTGCTTATTTCCTTCTCTTTATCCCGCTTTTTTACACTCCCACCCGAATACTGATCACATTCTGAAATTGAAATGTAAAATTCTGAAATTGAAATGAAAAATTCTGAAACTGAAACGGAAAATTTTGAGTTTGGTCAGGAAAGTTCTGAAATAGTTTTGGAAAAATCTGAAATAGGTTTGGAAATTTCTGAAATTGTTTTGGAAATTTCTGAAATTGTTTTGGAAATTTCCGAATTTGACTTGAAAAAGCTATATTTGCCATTCCTACCAACTGATGAATGCATAATATGACGATAGGAAGCGGCAGGTACTGACATTGGGAACGGGATTTCCGAAAGTGCACGATACTATCCGAGAGCCTTGCTCGGGGCTTCAAAGGGTCTGGGGAATCCCAAATCACTAGTCCTGCAAAACCCTTCAAGGAGCATCCGGGAGTGAGCGGTCCAAGTAATTCAAGTCTTCACCTAACCGCAAACTCGTCAAGACCAGTTAATGGGCTTCCCCAGTGAACTTGCCCGATCTAACCCGCTTCATCCAAGTAGTCGCCCACAGATCGGGACGGTCCTTTCAAACCAGATATGTAGTGTTTTGTACCTCTTTCTCTTTTGCGATCGCTTTACTCTCCGAGATAAATTACCCTCTCCAATTCAATGAACCCGGAAAGTCCGTTTATTTCAAGGACAGGGGAAACCCCAACTGGTGCAGTTGGGGAGCGAATTCCCCTCTCGAATCTGTGGAAGATAAAATCCGAAAGCCATCCAGAGTTAATTGACCGACTCTCTATCTATTACCTTTTGATAGATAACGTCAAGATATTTCCGTTCTAGATCTTTCTATCCCCTCAAAATAGATGTATTTAAAGAACTATTTCTGCCTGGATTCCCAACGAATCCACATGTTAGATACGGAATAATTTATGAGTGGAATGTGGTGAAACATGGATCGAAGCAGATCGAAATTCGGTTTATTTTCTGATACCTAGGTAGATCATAAAGGCTATATCAATCAACTGGATAGTTCCAGGGGCGGAATTATACAGGTACCCTCCCTCTACCAACAGCAGAGTGGCGCAGTGGAAGCGTGCTGGGCCCATAACCCAGAGGTCCGAGGATCGAAACCTCGCTCTGCTATCAATTTTTTTTCTTTCTTTCTCCCAGATTCCTAATATGCAGTGTTCTACATCTAGTTCTGTGTGAAAACAAAGTCTGCCAAGTAGGGTGTGGCCCCCACAGCTTCCTTCCATCAGTTATATGAACGTAGACTTGTTTATTTAAATGAACGGCATAAGTTGATATACTAAGAAAATAAAAACGAGTTAATAAATTACATGGTATTACAATAGGATCAGAAGCAAATAAACAAAACAGTGTGACAGGAAAGGATACAAAAATACAATAAAATGGAACAAATCATTTACAGAGAATCTCCGCCACCAGACGCTTCAGGGTTTGGGAAGAGGTGATTAAATACGTCACAGTCACTTGAATCCAGGAAAGCATTGAAGTCACGAGGCAAACGACTCAACGGTCGGTTCAGAAGGTAGTTGTGGTATGCGAAAGGCACCTGCTTGCCGAGTTCTGTAGGGAGGCACATTCATGTTGACTTTAGAGGGAAGCGATGGGGATTGGAGAACTCCATTCACAAGATTGTGAAAAAAGCTAACATCTGCCACCTCTCTAAGCCTTTCAAGAGTGGGCAACCCATACTCCGACGCCAGGTGCCTAAAATCAAACTGTCCGTTGGTATTTCAGTTGGAATGCAAGGTAACGAATGAACTTCCGTTGAAAACTCTAATCGATATCTGTATGCTGCATAAAAGGGGGACCAAACTACACTAGTATACTTCAAAATCGGTCGAAACAAAGACTTGTACAACAGCACAATTGCTTCAATTGACGAGAAGTCCGCGAGCACCTTTTTAGAAAACCATTTCTACTAATGATACGATCGTGTGACACTCATTATGACACTCAACTGCTCTCCAAATTTGAGTGAGATCACATGAGTTGAACATTAGAAAACCGTTAGATAGATTTTAAGATTTTAAGTTTGCACAAAAGTCGAATGAAGTCTTGATCCGCAGCTTCGGATATGATTGCAGAACATTTACACCTGAATCCACGAATTCTCTAAGAATTTCTTCAAAATCTGATAAAATGTGCACCTATATGAAAAATCGCTAAATTCCGATGCAAAATCATGTTATATATTGTAACGGGAGGAAAATAATCAAAATGAACTAGGTATACTTGATAAATGACAGATTTAACATGCGAATAGGCAAAATGTTAACCATAGGCGAACAAAAATTATTTTAAAAAATTAACAAAGATGAAACGAAATACAAAGGTGTTGTAATATGCGGTTTACGTACGATTATGCACGATATTACGCACGAGTTCAACTTTGGCATCTCATAAAGAACTCATTCATAATGATCATTTACATCATTTACTACCTAAGAAATCCATGAAATTTAAGATGGTTTCCAGTTGTTCGGTGGTTGTAATATAGTTGGTTATAGGTATGCAAGATTTAAAAAAAAGAATCGATTTAAATCGTATCGATCTTTTTGGGAAGAATCGAAAAGTATCGTATCGATTTTTTCAAAAAGTATCGATTTTTGTTTTATTATTCAATAATAAACCATTGTAATCGCTCTTGAAAAAAAAAAATTCCAAAACCCCATGAAAATTTCATGGTTTACGTTTCAAAGGGTGTAGAATCCAAATCTGCAATAAAACTGTTTCCGTCCGCCCACCGTACGTACGTTTTCTCCCAAACGGCTGGAGCAAAAAATCTGAAATTTTCAGGAAAGATAAAAATTGGTACGACATTGCCCCGATTCTTTAGCCAGCTCTCTCACTTTATTTAAAGTGCCCTTTAAGGGTTGTCAAAGTTTTGTAAAATCCCTAAAAACCTCAAAAAAATCGAGGCGGACTAAACATGGAGCATCTGAAAACCATTCCCGATTTTTTCAGGTTTTGAGTTCAAAGATTCAAAATATCCCATTGTAATCGCTCTATTCAAACCACCCCTGAAAATTTCATGGTTTCAAAGGGTGTAGAATCCGAATCGACAATTTCTCCCAAACGCCAGCTCTGTTGGTCCTCACTTACTTTAAAGTGCCCTTTAAGGGTTGTCAAAGTTTTGTAAAATCCCTAAAAACCTCAAAAAAATCAAGGCGGTCTAAACATGGTTTTTGAAGAACATTCAATGAGGAATTGAATGAGCCCCTCTCCAGGTCTGTAGCTCAAACCATTCCCGATGTATGGCATGATCTTATTTGGATTTGGGGAAGTTTCAACGCAATACGAGTGCTAAAGTGACTTGATAAATTATAGATGTTTTTATTGTATTGAGGTTCAATAAAAAAACGCTGCAAATTCTTTCTCTGGGGTTTATTATTCAGTTTCATTCATTTGGCTTGCATTCATGATTTGGATTTCTACTAAGCTTTGGAGTGTGCGGGTTTCACAGGTGATAGCGCGATTATTGAATTTCAGGAGATATGCATAGAGCACGTAAATCGGTTCTCAACCAAAATACCTATTTGGATTGATCAGTTGATCATATGTATGTGCCTCCTGAAATTCAATAATCTCTATCATCAGTGAAACACGCACACTCAAAGCTTAGTAGAAATTCGAATCATGAATGCAAGCCAAATGTACGAAATTGAATAATAAACCCCAGTGAAAGAATTTGCAACGTTTTTTTTTTAGGTGGAAAACAGTTAATGGGTTGTCAGTGGTGTTTGGCATCCACCGCCCTTTGTGTCGGGGTCTCGGCCTATATGGCTTGTATACCGACTAAAATCCCCATATCCTCTGAGGACTGCCACGGAACGAATTATGCTGTATTACATCGGGGCTTCCTGTTTTTATGTTGCAAAGGGAGATTTAGCATCCGTGAGCTGCTCACACCTATTAGTTATTCAATTAAGTATTTGTTCTAGTTTTAAAATATATATGATTGCTTAGAATTGTGATCATACAAAAGAACAGACATACGTCCCTGAAATGCATGGATTACTCACCAAATGTTTGTTAAAACGTGTTCGTGATATAATGACCGTTGTTTTTTTTTCAAGTTTTCTGGTGCACAGAATTTGATTACCTGTAAATTAGATCAAAATACTGTAACAAGTAGGTGGAGATCTAACCTACTTGCATCACTGAGGCGCTTGGAATGCATAGTTGAGTGTTCATTAACGTTCACTTGACAGTGCAGTACCTAGTGTTTTACTTGCTGGGCATTTCAATTGTGGTTCAGGAAGTCACTACAAATAGCCGATTAAGCTCTAGTCACTTTTGATTGTTGCTAAGCTGTTATTATTGGAGGAAAAAAATATGTCTTAGCAGAGCGAGGTTTCGATCCTCGGACCTCTGGGTTATGGGCCCAGCACGCTTCCACTGCGCCACTCTGCTGATGCTGGAAGAGGGGGATCGTGGTAAATCCACCCTACCACACCCATCCCCTGACTTACCGAATGTACTTTTCAAAAATTAGCACATTTGAATACATTGAATTCAACGTACTACATTGTATTACATACATTTGAAATTACATTTTTACAGAATACAATTTTATGGGATTAAGGATTGATTTTTCGAAAAGTATAGATATACCGTCTTGATAAG
The DNA here is from genome assembly GCA_031894815.1 of Creontiades dilutus. Lineage (NCBI taxonomy): Eukaryota > Metazoa > Arthropoda > Insecta > Hemiptera > Miridae > Creontiades > Creontiades dilutus. The sequence continues at coordinate 368,902 of JAVIWC010003376.1, read as the reverse complement.
TGTCGTATTTCAATGTAAGAATGTGTTTTGTGCCACAAACAAGTTGAGGTTCCTTTATGGAGTACCTAGTACAATTTACTTGGAGTCGGGCGTACAAAAAACATTTAAGAAATCCGTTGGATCACAAGATAAAAACCAACTATCTTCGTATCTTTCTATTTCAGTGTACGACGCCACTGCAAAGATACCTTCAGGTCTTCTGAGGGGGAACATGAACCAATTCGGTGACTTTCCAATGTGCCTGCAGGCCGGTGGACAGTACTGTTTGGCCTACGTGGACATCAAACTGGCTGCGACGGACTATAGCACGCTCGCCTCTGCCCACACACTCCTTCATTCGCACCACGCCTTCAGAAGCACACTAAACGATGTAAGCGCTCCTAGAGATAATGTTCATTTACTAAATAGTAAGTGGGTTTTTACAAAACTCTAGCAAACCTTCAGAAACTAACTGGACTGCAAGACCAGATCAAACATTGAGGGATTTACCTCCGTTTTGCAATTTGATCACATAATGTTGTTCAAAAATGCTAGAACACTCTTCTCACCACATTCCTTTTGGAATGATTGAGAGTTCTGCATTTTAAGCCTAATGAACGAATTTATATATACACAGGGTGTCCCAGGGGTTATGCACAATCGAACTCCTACGTGTTCTGCAACTCATTTCCAAACAAAAATGCCTCATAGGAATTTTTAACCAGAAGCCTCGTTTCTGAGTTATTCGCGATTTAAGATTTTTTTGTGTGTTTTCGATCTTATGTCATTAAAATTGTCATAACTCCCTCAATTTTGGAGATAGCTCCAAATTGATGCAACCGTCGGAAAGAGCGTTAAATTTCCTGTCTATTTGATGTCAGAAAACATTTTTTTATTGCATTGAAGATGTGCGATTGCTGCGCGAAATGGCAGTTTTGTCAAAAATCTTGAATTCGCCTGTTTTTCATCTCGCCTAGAAACCCCATGAATTCTTGACGCAGAACTGTGCAGGGCTGGTAAAACGTGCGCCAGAACGTCAGTTTTCCAACGGTGCAGTCGTTTTGGTTTTAAAAATATTTTTGGTTAAGGAAATGGTAGCAATAACCAAAACCTTAGTGACAAAAAAGGATCAGTAGATAAAAAGAAGATGGTTTAGTAGACAAAAAAAGGATCAGTGACATAAACAGTACCAATATTTTTTCTCATACTATCCGACGTGTTTGCAATGGTGTAAGTGGTACGCAGGAGGAGTGTGACTCCCTTGCTGCTTCAGAAGCGTCACCATTCGCAAAACCGTTCAAACAAATCATGTCAACATACTCACTTGTGGTATAGCTACTAAACTGAAAGCAACTCATCGCATTCAATCGTAAATGAACACAAACAATATCCGTCTCTCGGCTCTTCGATTATCCTGACTTTGGCTGGACAGCTTAGGAATGCCGTAGACGCTGTTCACAAACGAACATTTTCATTCATTAAATTCATTTTCATTTTTCATTTTTGAATATTTATTTTTTGTTGTATATCTTAACAATCCTTTTTTAAACTCTAACTCTTTATATGAACTCGATTTAAACCACAATATCTTACCATTGTCCTACAACTGGATAACATGTTCGAGTCAACAAACATTTTACTTTAACTGAATTCGGTCGGAAACAACAGATTATCAACATTGGTACACCTAATGCTACGGCCAGATCAGATTGGGGTTGATGATACACGGCGCACAAAGCAACCCCTCCTTCAAGACCGGGCGGTCGTGCGGGTCTATGCATATCCTTGCCCCTGACCAAGACAAAGGCCCCTCCGTAGCTTTCCCAATTTTCAAACGTTAGGTCTATTTTAGTTATACAGGGTGTCCCAGGAGTTATGCGCAATCCGACTCCTACGTGTTCTACAACTCATTTCCGAACAGAAATGTCTCTTAGCAATTTTTTGCTCATCGCAATTCATCGTAAATGAACACAAACAATAGCCGTCTCTTCGATTATAATGACTTTGGCTGGACAGCTTAAAAATGCCGTAAGCGCTGTTCAAACGAACGGGTTTATGCATTCGACAAAAATACCTTAAATCGAAATTTGAGAGGTTGGAATTTTATGGCGTTGTTACCATTCGATTTAGCGATACAATTTACGTACATCCATCCTCCAACCTTTTTTCGTCGAGACTTTTGGATAAACCTCAATTTTAACAGAAAACACACGTTTTCCTGCCGTTAAACACCATTTCCTTAACTAAAAATGTTTTTTTTTAAACCCAAAAACGACTACACCATTGAAAAGCTGACATTTTGGCGCACGTTTTACCAGGCCAGCACAGTTCTGCGTCTAGCATTCATGAGGTTTCTAGGCGAGATGAAAAACAGGCGATTTGAAGATTTTGACAAAACTGCGAAAACACGCATTTGCACTGGCTGACAAAAAATTGCTATGTCCAGGCATTTTTGTTTGGAAATGAGTTTTAAAATAATGCGTAAAAAAATGTTTTCTGAAACATCAAATAGACTGAGAAAATTTAACGCTTTTCCAAATGATTTAAAATACGTAGGAGGCATTGTGCGTAACTCCTTTCCAACGGATATTTTCATCGAATTTGGGCTATGTCCAAAAATTGAGGGAGTTATGACAGTTTTAATGACATAAGGTCGAAAACACGAAAAAAATCTTAAATCGTAAATAACTGGGAAACGAGGCTTCTGACAAAAAATTGCTAGGAGGCATTTTTGTTTGGAAATGAGTTTTAAAATACGTAGGAGTCGGATTGTGCATAACTCCTGAGACACCCTGTATATATCGGAGACACCACCCATCATACCTAGTGGCCATGTGAACCAGAAGTCGGACTCCCCCACCACCGGCAGACCCTTAATGCCTTTTTCCCCGAAGAGCTCAGTCAGTAAGTCAGAGTCAACGAATCACGCTCTGCGCAGAAACCTACTTGTTAAAGAAAATATTTTAGAGAAAGCAAAGTCAAACAGTGCTAGGCGTCCTTTCCTTATTACTTAAATTCATTTTGTTAACTATACTGTAATTATTAGTTTCAAGATTCCTCATTATAACTAGTTATCCAACAAGTGTGATGAATCGATATACGCCCACACCATCCTCCTCAGATTACCCAGAAGGTGAAACACCTCCTGGGTAGATCCCTCCGACATATATTTCAAGGAGAGATAGCATTTTCTGCCATGAATGGTCACACAGAACTGTAGTTCAATACGTTAACCACATCGAATGTGCGTGGAATGTATTCAAGGAGCTCGTTTTCAGAATTAAGTGACTCCACCTATGCCCAAAACCCCATCTTTTAATAATTTGCGGTTTTAACCACGCCGAGTATCGGTTTCGCCAGTCAACGGTTTCTATTTCCCTTTCAAATGGGCGATTCTCATTCTACGGGACTATCTAGGTTTTGATTCTGACTAAAAAATTTGTCCTCCTAAATTTATGATTTTTTTATTATACAATCTGGATGTTACTCTAATGGTATAGTGATGTACAAGTACGCATGATTTTCGTTTGTTTCCTTAAAATTTTATAGGACACGGCAACGAAATGTATCCATGACAACGAGCTTTGTCAACCAAATAACGATAGAATTATTTAAACGATGTGTTGGTAAGGTTGAATAAGACAGATATTCAGACCAAAAACATGTTAATTCCCAGTTGAAGCAAGATGATTCATTCAGTTAGTTACTACCAACCAATATTAAAAGTATCAAAATAGTCACGGTTCACAAAAGGTATGTGGGTGGGCATCTGATTTCAGTTTTTCCTGACTTTGTGATAGAAAAAGTATCACATTTTATTATTGGTATTTAGGTATTTAGTATCAAATACCAAACTTGAAAAAAAAAAAAAAAAATGTTTCAAACAGCCATGACGGCTTTTGTGGTAGCCACAACAATGAAGTTTAAAATCGCCACGACAATGAGAAATCAACATTAACTTTCTGTAATTAGGAGTCTAATGAACACTTACAGAAATATAAACTTGCATTAAATAGAGTTTTTACATCTCTATCCCAAAATGAATGCTTAACAAATCAATAAGATTGATTAAGAGTGATTCTCGAACCCATAACAATGAGAAGTATGAAACGTACATACCTGTTTTAAAAACGGCTAACTTCATTTTTGATCCCCAACTGTATAGAAATGGCGGAAGCATGTTGTTTCCTCAAAGGGCAGGGTTACCAATGCTGAAGACACTTTGAATTGCCAAAAAATGCCCTCATTTGAGAGAGCTACGATGATTTCCTTTCATGACAATGAGACAGAAGGTTTGGGACAAACTTTGAGCACTTCATTCGTACAGACTATCTAAAAGTTAGTCCCACTTGTAAGCGCACTAACATCAAGTAACTAATTCTAAAAAAATACTACGGATTAAGTTCAAATTCTGACTCACGGACATACCATGAAAATGAGATTAGAGGTACATTTCGGGAAATTACCAGCAAGTAAAAGTAGCCGAACTTTATGACAGCCATAAGTAGGCCTAGTTACCACATAAAATCTACGAAAATAATTTTTGGAAAAAGTTGAACAGAAATTATTTATCAATGAAGCAGCGATTGTCCCGTAAAATAGGAATCACCCAAATGGGCTTCACAACGAAATGATTTCGTTTCATTCACAGAAGTTGATACTCGTAAATCCACTCACTAATTTCATGCCCTCACTTTTTCAGAAAACTCAACAACTCCTCTTTTTAAAATGTACAGTGACGTTTCTCAATTTTTCTCGAAACCGGATAATTCCAACAAGATGATTTGAACTTCGTATTAAATACAAATAAATATTGATTTATTTATTGAAACAATACATTTTATTGTTTCAAATTAGTTGCTCTCATTCGCGCAAGCGAAATTTTTAAGGTTTGATGCTCAACTGAAGTAAAATTGAGGTCGATCAAGAAAAGAAATCACTTTTACGTGTGAAAATTCAATACAGTGACTATTATTTGTACCTGTAAGTATGTATAACAACTTGCAAAAATTCACTTATACAATTATGCAGCATATCCGGAATTTATCGTTCACAAGGTTTGGATGGAATGCTCAGTGGCAACTAAAAAGTGACAATCATTTCTCAGAAATGAAGCTAATTTTTAAATCCTGCAATGTTTAATTCACGAAAAGCTGCAGCGTGAAATGGGCTAATTGTCTACATCCTTTCAGTTCGGTATCTTAACGGCTCTTCGGTTACACGTAAAGAAGCACCGGTCTACCTACTTTGCGTGTGTCACGCTTTTCACAGTTGAACGTGAATTGATTTGATTTAATCTTCTACTTCTAGATTTGTCGCCGTGAAAGATTTTAAATGCATTAAGCGTAAAACGTCATGTCAAACATCAGCTAACTTCACTTCCTGACAATTATTAAACTACTATTAAGTTTTTTCTTCCTGAATGTTTCCCAGCAATACATTTCTTAATTTTCAGGAAATGCCAGGAACGTAGTAATTATCGCTTTCAACACCCAACACACCATAACACCATAGCATGCAATGGTGATTAACTTGAACCTAACTGAGCAGGCAACACAAAAGTTTAATTACTTATCTTTCTTCAGACAATGATTAAAATGAATTATTCCCATTTCTAACAACATTTTCTCTCCATTTTCCTAGTCTAGTACATACATCATCTATTCACTTTCCAACTCAATGGGCTAATTAAAAATGATCATTATTTTTATTGTTTGTGATCTATTCAGTCATGTGATCGATTACAGCCAACTAATCTGTTGCTAGAGAGTTATACTGTTTAGTTCCAAAAATTGCTAGTAGAGTGCATTGGCATCGATCATTCATTTTGATTTTGTATGCTTACAGCCCGGACACCGAGTGCCTCGTTTCAGCAGCATGCACTGGGCGGTTTGCGTTCCCAAAAGCTGCACACCATCAGATGTGGAAGAAGCGATGGCAGCCGCCGCCGACCGTCTTTCGGATGGGACTGGACTCAAACCCACAGTCCGAGTCAACGCGGAGATGTGCCAAATCCACGAAGAGTCGCGATTGCCGACTTCCACCGTATTTGTTGGGTGAGAGATTCATTCCCTTGAAAAAGCTGTTTTTTTTTTTTTGTAACCATACTTACGGCATCTTCCACCATCCGAGTTTGAATTGCGGTTTAGCTGTTTGAGAGATGATAATGTGCCAAATGGATTTCACCAATGCGGTGTTGAACTCCGATTTTCCAGCGTTCAGTCCTAAACGCTCGAGTTTTCACGGGTAATGTAGTGACATACAACGCGGAGAAACGCATTACGGCAGGAACGTGCGGTACTTGAGAATCCGCAAGCGCGTGTTTTCTTACGGGTAGTGACAAACCGAGAACTGCATGCGGAATTTTTCTAACGCAACTCGTGCCCATTGCGGTTATGAAAGAAGAATGTGGAGGAAGAAGTGAAAAATGACATATCAGTCCGGTAATCGCGTTTTGGAAACGAGGTCTAAATTCGACCCTTGAAGTTTGATGAACTTGTTGCGGGACTCCCAGTGTACTACAGAAGGTAATTCCTGCCCGTCGATTACTTAAATTCAGGCTGGTCCACGCATATCCGTTCCCCGTGCAAGTCGTATCCGTACACCACTCATAATTCCGGGTAGAGTGATATCTAGGGTGAGTTCTTTTGCTGACATCGGAATCATCTTCGATTCTCATCTTACATTCTCGCTGCGTATAGACGGAATTCACTAACGAGCAATGAGAAGTCTCGGCTTTCTGAAACGCCATACGAGGTTATTCAAGGACGTGGATGTCCTGGTTGTGCTCTTCAATTCGTTGGTCCGTTCGATCCTAGAGTATGGGTCCATCGTGTGGTCGCCGTACTATCAAAACGCTTCTGATCGATTCGAACGGGTCCAGCGCGGATTCCTTCGTTTTGTCGCCTATGGGAAGGTGTGAGCTGGCCTGATTTTGATCTTAATGATGCTTTGGCTTTATATAAATTGGCTTCTCTTAATCAGCGTCGCCGTGTACCGGATTGCACCTTTGTTATCGTCCATCTTAGGTGTGTAATCGATTGTCCTGCCCTACTACAGCGAATTGACATTCATGCATCTGAATATCGCACTCGCTCCTCAAACCCCTTTTATGTCCAGACAACGACTAACAATTATTTTTACAATCATCTTCTTCGCGCGCTTCGATCTTTAAATATTGTGGCATCCATCAACGAAATTGATTTATTAATTAATTTCCTTGAGGCACCTGAGAAAAATCCTAAAGACCTACTTTCGTTAGCTAAGATTTGCATAATGTTAACTTGCCATTTATTGTATTATTCTTTTCTTATTTTATTATTAGGTATCTATCCTTGTAATCGGGCTACAGAACCTACCAAACTTAAATAAATAAATAATTGGAATGATATTTCCTTGGTTTAATTTGAAACACTGATGGGTGTCCAATAATATGTTTGATCTCTCATTCATTTCATGTTTAAAGCCAAAGTCTGGGATCTTACGTCTTGACGACATCTACGATTCCCGTTCACAATCCATCTGATTAGTGTAAACGAAACATTTGATGGTCGTACCTTCAACGATTCATTCGCTGTAACACTCGTCGCCCTTTCCAGCGGGGTTTCCTCTATATTCGAACTTACACGTCCCGCCGATCTGTGGACAACTCTAGCGGCTGCCATCTACAATAACAAATACAATCGAATTTGATAGAGTTGCTCGGGGATTGCTGGATTTTATTCCACTGTACCGGTTTGAAGCTTTCGCTATTGCGGAAAAATTAATTAGTGGGTAGGTACATACTATTGGAAAGTTAATTTAGATTATTTGTATTTCGTTTTCCCAAAAACGTTCAAGAAATCTTTGTGCTGATAATGCAAGTAGGTAGATGCACCATTTAGCTTCAATTTTACAGTCCATGAATAAACAGGCTTCCTAAAGTTTCCAAACTGTGTTTTTAATTCATGAGAATTAGGTTAAGCTTTAACCATGTAACTACACTCACTATAACTATACATGTACACCATACCTATTAATTGATCGTGTTTTAATAGGTTGATTTTAAATTTCAGATCCGTATTTTTAGGGCTATTGGGCCTCATCTTCATTTCATCCGTCTACGATTACTTCAGAGCTGCCGGAGCCACATGTGAGTAAATATTTATCAATTCAGAATGTTCAGTAGGAGTAATAACTTACTGGAGGTTGATATAGAGTGTACGAAGTACTGATCTGCGATTCAATTAAAAATTCTATTCCATAGGCACAGGTTTAGGAAGGTACTGGCTGTTGGGCTGTTCATTTACGAATGTAGAACGAGAAAAGTGCCCATGATAATGAAAGGTGGTTCACGATAATAATTTGCAAATATAAGCGTATATAAGTATTAACGAGCTTATTTTCTTGCCAGGAATGACATAGAAACATACAGGTTTTTATAATATACCCTACAACTCTCTGCATTGTAATAATGCATGTTCATACTTCTTGTTATATATAGCTGAAGTCAGGGGTCCCCAAACTATTTGCCCATAGTTTGCATATTATGCTTTTTTTAAAATAACTAACATCAACCCAAACAGTGTTGTTTGAAAAATTTATATTCAATTCATGTTCAAACTTTTATACACGGTTGACACGTCCTTGGGGTCATCATTTTAATGACGCCATCGCACCAATTATTCATTAATCCGCGTTCTTTTAATAGACGGTTTATGCTGTGTTCCTCAATCAAAATAAATTGAGAGCGTCGGGGGAAAAATTAATGAATGGGAGGGAAACAAAATCCTTGACCTGCCTCATGAATCTGCAGTAAGGCTTGAACTAAATAATTACTTAACCTGAGCTATAATTTTTCATCATCAAATGAAAATTGTAGTTAGAGTCATGGGAAAGATGCGAAGAGAATAATTGAGTTAATTCAATTTTGATGTAAGAAGCTATTAAGTATGGGAGATTGTTATTATTTTTTAATATGTAAGCATGTGTCATTCCGAATCTAGGTTAGAGTACATCCAACGTTCCTCCAAAAGGCAGGCATTTCAAAATAAATGATGATTTAGTTAGACAGTCCAACCGAAAATCCTCAGCCTTCCATAAATTTGCTAGGAAAATCACCAAAATAGAAAGGATGTAATTGTTACATTCTTGAATTCAAATTTGTTTTCTGCATCCTAAATATGTGTATGACTCGCTTTGCTAGTTGAAGGACATCTGTAGAGCAAGATGGATGCCATATGAATATACTAGTCATATCGCTATCTCTGATCTAGTTTTTCGTAAATTATGTAGTATATTTACGAACAAGCGAGAAGCGTCGATAGGTTTGATTTTATCTCGTTGAATTTCACTTGTTCCATTCGTGGATTTCTTCAGTATCACCATTTTAGCTATTTTGATATCAGCTTCTGTTTTGTACTTCTTTGTTCACGGAGTTATCTTCAAGATGAACTAATTTTAGTAGTCAATTACTAGGTATGGAGACAGAATGGTAAGCTGAAGGGTTCCTGTGGCCTATTCCTTCAATAGGCTATCTACTGCGATGAAATATAATTTTTTTTTTATGGCATGTAGAATGCAATTGTAATCCAGTGAAGCGCTGGGTTTAGATAATGTACCTTAGACTACGTCTAATAAACATAGATGAGTGATTGACGTGGAAGAATTATCTAGTATACAAATAATATCCTTTTTCTAATGATTTGCAGTGTTTTTGATTCCCATATGATTGCCGTTGAACGCATCATTGCTTCTTGTATTCCTACTATTACTATCTCATCAGTGGTAAAATAATGAATTTTTTCTCTACAGCGACTGGAGTGGAAATACTTCTCGCTTTTTCTTTGGTGAAAAACTGCAGAAAGCTGTTTTCCACTGAAATCCCTGCTGATGACGTCTCGAGCATGCACGGCATTCGATTCCTAAACGCGGTCATGCTGTACATTTCCCACAAGTCGATGGCCTTGTTCTTCAATCCCTACTCGAACCGAGTTGTAATGACTGAGGTGAGTTCCTATCGCAAAGTACCTTTAAAGTTTGGGATCACGAGTCTTAATATTCATAACTATTAAATTGTCCTAAATTCCTTGCATTTTAAACAAAACTCCTATATCATTCTTGGTCTCTACCTTCTTTATGCCCTTATTTACCTTGCATCGGTGTTTTGTTGTTTTTTGAGTCATCCCATGACCTTCCTTGTTTTAACTTCTTCTTGGTGTTCCATAAATCATCCAGCAGTTTATGACTACGGGAGAGGTAATCCCGCATTATTTTGGTGTTAACATATTGAAAAGCAAAGTTGATTTCTAAAAACAAAATTTTCCTCACATATTTGAGCGGATAACATAATAATGCATCCTTACGCCTTCCACGTAGGGGAGAGTGGTGCAGTTTCAACCAGTGGGGCAGAATCAACCACCTACCTAACTCCTCCATTGATGTGTTTTTTGCTTCAAATTTCCACTCATTTTTGAGAATTCATCTCCTCCCATAACGTGGGAAAGCAAAATGCTCCGTCACAGGAGAGTCTGGAGAGAATCCGGTGGAGCCGAACATTGCCGATCCGATTATTACCGAACATTCCATTTTTTTATTCCGATCGCAGTAACCTAGTGATGCAGTGAATGTGGATATTGGAGTGAACTCCTAAAAGAGTTTTTAGCCGATACACGGGTTGAAGCATTCTGATATTCATGAAACTAACAAGAACTTCACAGGTGCTTCATGTTTCACAAACCGAGACGTGGTCTATTTTTCGATTTCAGCTTTCCATGCAAAGAAAGCAGGTTCATTTTCAAAAGTAGGGCTCTTGGTAGAAGTCGAGAATAGGTGACCCCTTCCTGATAAGACCGTCGCTATATTGAAAAACCCGATGTCTCTTATCGATATAGGTCCATGCTTTCGATGTGTGTTCTGGCTAGTTTGCTGGTCTGGATGCTCGATTCGCTCGCATCTCAAAAACAAAAAAATATCCTGATGCAGTAATGTATGGATCAGTTGGACAAATAGACCAGAATTTGTTAAGACTTGTGTCTCTACGTATTAAAAATACTTTTATCGATATAACGGTTGTGAAAACCATTCCATAATACATGGCACTGATACCGACATATTATACCTACTATTTATCGATGAAAGTACACATCGATGCATGTTCAAAAAAGCCTGATAAGAGGTAGGGGTCACCTATTCTCTACTTCAGTCCACAAAACAGACTAGGAATAAATAAGGAATAGATATTTTCCCTGAAAACGTATGGAATCAAAATAATGCCTTCACAACTAGCTTAGGCTCCTGATAAATTTTGCCGTCCAAAGGAGAAAAGCAGTTTCACCGGAAAACTAGTTTTGGGAAAATCGAGATTTAGCGTTTTATTCCTTAAAAACCTCAATTTGGATTGAAAACATGATTGAAAACAGACCACGTCTCGGTTTGTGAAACATAAAGCACCTGTGTAGTTCTTGTTAGTTTCATGAATATCAGAATGCTTCAACCCGTGTATCGGCGATAAACCCTTTTAGGAGTTCACTTCAATATCCACATTCACTGCATCACTAGGTTACTGCGATCGGAACAAAAAAATGGAATGTTCGGCAATAATCGGATCGGCAATGTTCGGCTCCACCGGATTCTTTCCAGACTCTCCTCGCCGTCACCGCGTCTGCCTGGTGCCAGTCCACGCCGATAATTTTCCGGCGAATAATAATAATTCCGAGATTTCAACAAAGTAATGGAGTCATCTGGTAGATTATCATTTGAAGTAAACGAATCACATGTGTTTTCCTTGAAAACTCACTGTTATTTACCGACAAATGCAAGTTACGTTAATGACTTCTAGTGGGGCAGACTCAGCCACTGATGGTGAGGCAGATTAAACCGGTCAAAACGGGCCATTTAAAAGAAGAGTTGCTCAATCAATGAACGATTACGTTGTCGCAAAACCAGGGAAATTCATTACCGTCCGTCAGATCCCCACCCTCACCAGGGAGCCCCTTTCTTGTTGTCTATCACGCACAACAATATTTCCAGTGGTTTCAAGAAAACTGGAATTCATCCAGTGAACTCTCAAGGTGTTGAAGCACACTTGATGAGACCTGGCAATTTTCAGATCCTCAATCGGCGATTGCCTCTTCTTTCCCTGGCCGCTCAAAAGGCAGCGGGGACTCTTCTATTGAGGCTGTCACCTCCAAACTCAAACATCGACGAACTCTTTCCCCTTCGTTCCGCCCATTGGCATGGCGTTATATGCCCAACCTGCCTGAAGTTCCTCAAGCATCTACTTCCAGTGCTGTGGTGACCAGAGTGGTCAGAGGAGAGAGTCTCCTCTAGTGCCGCAGGAAACGTCGGGCGTGATCGCAAAGCTTGCCGCACCCATGACAATCTGAGACTCGTTCATTTTTTCATGAATATGATTTTCCTACATTTAGTCTTCATTAATGGCCAGTTATTGTAAAATTATGTTTGTACAACCATTAACGTTCCTTGCTGTTAATCATTAAAAGAGTTTAATGACGTTCATCATCCATTTTTCTTGAATTGCGTCATAGTTGAAAGGGCTCCACTGGTGGTTGAAAGCGCCCCAGTTGATGGTTGAATTTACCCCACCTTCAACCAAATAACTATTTTCAAGAAAACATTTTATTCTGCCTTCGCTTAGGCGATAAAAAAAAGTGGCCAAGGCGATTCATAGCTAGATGGTAAGCTTTTCGGTGGAAGGATAACGAATATTAAAATGTTTGAAGAGTAGGCTCTCGATCATTTACGTTCAAAACTGGTTGAACCTACCCCACTCTCCCCTACACCTAAATTTAAGGAAACGTTTTAAGAAAAAATGTAGCGTTTTTCTTCAAAATTAAATAGTTGAAATTTCGGAATCGATTTGACGTCCAAAGCTCTTCAATTTTATGGAAATAGACTACTTTTTTTTCTAAAAACTCCGTGTTTTTATTAACATGGGTTTCCAAAATTTCGTCCCGAGAGTTTTAGTGAGCACCTGGGTATTGTGAGCATAACAATCACTTTCGGTAGGAGATTTACCAAGATAAACCCATTTTCATTTATTCTTCTGGATAGTTCTGCACAACTATGGTTTAGATTTAAGCGTTAATAATGATGATTGGCAAAAGTGAGCAGATAACAAATACCAGTATTGGTTTCTTTGGTGGGTTGAGCACCAGGAATTTCACTAGGAAATTTACCGCGTGCTAATTAATAGAAGACTTCGTGCCTGTACCAAAACACTTTGCTTCTACCTTATGACCTCTGCTTCCATTCATAAATCTCAGCCTACTGAATCCGTCCGTTTTACGCTTCTCAGTTAGCATCAAATAAACGCACTGGAATTTTCGAAAATCAACTAGTCACTGACTAGTAGTCAGCTTCTTTCATCTGGATTATTCATGAGAAGCTGGACTCGACTCCCCATGTAACGCGACTCAGCTCAACATCACAGATTCCGATCTATTTATCCAACAACTCTAAAGATTACTGGAAGGATTGATTTAGGAAATGCTAGTTTAGGGATTTTATGTACCTTCATAGCGAAGCCCTTGTTTTGTACCTTCGTTGACAACCGGTGAGTATTTCTATAATTGCATGGGGATAAGTGAAACTGCCATTCAACTTATTGCCTTCGGTTTTGTGACATATTCAGCCGAATTACCAAACAATATTTTGGGTTTGTGAGAAATCTAATTACGGTATCATAGAATTCATAAATTTGTCTATTTTAATGACTGGGAAATCCAAGTTCTTCACTTTTACTGTTCGTTTCAGATGTTGGGAAGACCATGGACCGTGGTAGCTAGAGCTGCCAGCCTCTACACCGACCCTTTCATCATGATGAGCGGCCTTCTCACTTCTTACTCTCTCGGCAAGAAGCTGATGAAGTCCCAGTCCATCAACATCCCCCAAGAGATCTCCTCCCGACTCCTGAGGTGAATACCAGCGGTGGTAGCTGCAGTATATTTCTTGTCAAAACTGTTTTCAAATAGGAAATAGCAAATGAAAGCATTCAACTAAATTGCGACATTGTTTTGGATCTGTTGGCATCGATTCACACTTACAATGGCTTCAATCCTTCAAGGTGACTCCCATATCTTCAAATCAGCATCTACCCTGTGTGAATACGCATAAGTCAACTTGCTCTAACCAATTAAACGAGTGAACCGCCATAACTCACTGAAAATACTGGTTTTTGTTAATCCCTCATTTAAAATCTAGCGTTTTTTCAATGTACATCTAGGTGTGTTGTCCATATCATATATTTACCACTTAATGGGCCGTAGATATTACAACCACACCGTTTGGTATGTTAACCCATCAATTTGACCCTACATGATCTTCCTTTAAACCCACTGCCCTCAAACAAAAAGGAATCCCGGCGAGGTGCAGGCAAACGTTTTATTGTTTATTGCCAACAAAGGCAATCAAATGTAGATCGATACAATAAATAAAAATATACTTTGAAAATAAACCAAAATTAACGAAGTAAAAAGTTAACCCCCAAAGTGAGTACCAATGAAGTTGTGCTCTTGGATGGAGTTCTAAGAAAAACATTTCAGAATAGGGGCTTAGTCTGAAATCCTTAAATTGCACCGGTCCAATTTCCCTCAAATTCGAAGTTTAGTTGAATACTTTTCGTCAAGTTATTCGCTGTGAATTTATTAATGACATATTGAGAGTATCTACTTGTTGTATTTATCAAGGTGTTTTTATTGAGAAGTGCTGTATCAAGGAATACATTAACCTAGCTCATCAAAAATAACCAACTAGGTATTTCATGTTCTTTTCGATTGCTTACTTTACTTGGCTGACGCCTGCAGCAGTCACCAACTGCCGCTGTGCTTTGGAAAATGTAACAATCTCAAACTTTTTTCGTTCTAGTATAGTGTGTTACATATACGACATATAAATTAAATATTTTTTAAAGAAACCTTTTCGTTGTTTCAGACTCATGCCCACGCTTGGAGGTTTGATCCTTTTCTGCACGTTCATCCTCCCTCATATGGGCTCAGGACCGCAATGGCCGCTTGTGGTCAACCACCATGCTGAACTTTGCAAGAAATACTGGTGGAGAAACATGATGTTCATCCACAATTACTTTGGATTCAAGAACATGGTGAGATTTGCTATATCAAGTGACAGTTCACGATTCAGTTCTAATCATTCAGTTTGCTGACTTGAATTGCTTAGAGACAAATCTTGACGGTGCTGTTCGTTCATCGGTTCTAATTCAGATTGGATTTCATAGTTATTTTAATTCAGTGGTTTCTATAGTGGAGCTAAATCATTGTTTGGCTAATGTTCGTACTTTAGTTCTAATTCCAATTGACTGCCATTCTTTTAGTTTGGTGACTTGAAATGCTGAATGCTACATCTTAACTAGGGATGTCAAATGGAGATTTTTTAAATTCAAACTGAATTGAATTCTTTTAGCTTATGGACTCTTATGGTGAAGAGCTAAATTTTCGCTATGCTAAAGATCGATATTCAGTTCGACCTCAAACTGACTTGTATTGTTTCAGTTTAGTGCCTTAAATTGCCAATAATTAAATCTTGACCATTCCAATGTTCGTTCTTCAGATCGAATTTAGAGTGTTTTTAACCCTTTGAAGTGCGGGTTGACAAGGTTTGGCAAAAAGGCCTTGAATTTAAACTGCACAGAGATCTACCAAGGCAGTTCTATCTACTTCTAAACTCTCATCTTGAAAACCGACACAAGATGACCAGTTTTCCGGTCTGAAACTCATATCAGCTGGTGTCCCTCAAGGCAGCGTCCTCGGGTCTGTGCTCTACCTTTTCTACACTAAGGACATCCCCGTCAATGAAAACGCTGTAATTGCTACCTTTGCAGATGATACTGCAATCCTTTCCGTAGGGAATGACATAGAAACTTCTACCCGCAATCTTCAAACGATGAGGTTGCTAAGTGGACTAAAACTTGGAGAATGAAACTTAATGAATCTAATTCAGTGCACATAAATTCCACAAATTGCAATTTCACTCCTTTATAAATTCAAATCAATTCTAATACAATTCCATATGCCGACAGTAAAGTATTTGGGAATAACCCTCGACTCCAAACCCACGTGGAAACACCACATTGAAAAGAAAAAATAAGAACTTAAAATTAAATTCAGAAGAATGTACTGGTTGATGGGTAGCAAATCCCAACTTTCATCGCATAATTAAGTGCTTATTTACAAGCAAATTCTCAAACCTATTTGGACTTACGGAATTCAGCTCTGGGGTTGTGCCAAGAAATCAAATATTAAGATGATCCAAACTTCCCAGAATAAGATACTAAGAAGTATGGTGAATGCGCCTTGGTATATGCGTAACGACGATATTTACAAAGATTTGAGAATGGAAACCGTTCAAGAAACTGTACTAAAATTTGCAAAGAAGCACGAAAAACGACTTCACAGACATGAGAACCTGGAGATGCTCCACGTTTTGGACAACGGAGGAGAACTTCGGCGTCTCAAGCGAAACAAACCATCGGATCTCGTATCGTAGTGCTGGACCGATATTATTGCACATAAGAACATTGTGTGAGTGTCTAGTATATGATATAAATAGGGTATGATTCGCTGGAGAACTACCCTTCAAAGTGAACTTTTAATTGTATGAAAGAAAGTAATGATGAATGAATGTATGTTGTAAATGTTATTCAGTCGTAGTAATAAAATCACGGAAAAAAAAAATTTGATTGTAACGAGGAAGCTACTGTACCAACCCCTTGGCAGTGTATTTCCCGCTGCAGGCCCACGCAGTACGCCTAGCCGCACCTCAAACGGTTAAATCACATATGTTTTTACATCTTCCGTTACGAATATACTGACGTTAATATGTTTCTGTACAGTGTTTGACGCACACTCACCACGTGGGCATCGATACTCAGCTATTCATGGTGTCTCCCTTCTTCATCTGCTTGTTGTACAAATGGCCCAGACAGGGCATGATGACTCTCCTCACAGTCGGCACCCTGTCCACCATCCTTCGCTACTACACCGTTTATTCTCGCCAGCTCAACCTCTACGTGTATTTTGGAAATACGTAAGTAATTCAATCGACATTATTTCTTTATAATAATAATAGTGTGTGATAGTTGCAGCCTGATCTAGGACGATAAAACTCAATTTAAAGCACTCACAATGTCCATTGAACATGAATTCCCCACTTCGTTCAATTTTCTTTATTGTTACCAAACATTCTGACATAATACATAATAAATAATACACAATCTATATTTAAAACAATATACAAGAACATTTTTTGTTAACTTCCAAGAAAAGCGAGTCCTACTTTTAACATCCCAAGAGGGTTTTTTCTAAAACAATCGCACTTAGATTATTGGAAAAAAAATTTAAGAGGCTCAAAAACCTCATTCTTTAAATTCACGGCAACTGGGAATACCAATGACTAGTCTCCAGTCTATTTCTGGAATTGAAATTTCTGTATTAATTTCAACATTTTCAAAATTCTAAATTAGCAAAAGCTGAAACAAATTGTGTCAAAGTCTATTGACACTTCTTTTTCTAACACAATAACGAAGAACCAATTTAACTAATATTTAACATTTCGGAGACCCTTTCAGTGCCAGTGACTTCATAAGAAGTCATGGGTGACTTCTTAAGCCGCGTCTGCACTATACCGAATGAGGGTGGGCACTAGGGTGGCTCAAAACAGACTCCCAAAAAAAAGTTTGTGATAATTGTCGGGGCACCCTTCAATTTTTCCTTTTTATCCCCACCAATTGCACCCTTGAAATTTTTCCTTCGGGGCGCCCCAGGAAATTTGGAAAAGTTGAGTTTTTTGGGCCACCCTAGTGGGCACCCTCGTTGGATCCGAAAAGGTGATCAAGTGTGGACGTGTGCCGAACTCGTGGAAGGTGACCCGAAGGAGGGCGATCCCAAACTGACTTGTGTCGGTCCGTGTCAAAGATTGCAGATCAGCATGAATAGCCTGGGCCGATCACCCCCAGTTGGGTTGCAGCCCTCAGCCGGAAGCGTGTTTAAAGCCACGTCCACACTATGCCGAATGCGGTTTATTTGATAAAGGTGACAAGATATATATGACGTCTGCAACATTCATGCAAACACGGCTTTTCGGTCATGTATTACACCGCAGGATTATACATTTATATTTACATGTAGATTAGAATCATGTTATAATTTATGTTTATCTCAGGGTGGAGCAAATGTTCAACACGGCGGACTACTCTTACATTTTGCCGACGCACAGAGCCACCGTTTACGTCATCGGCATCGCCATGGGTTACATTCTAAGGCAGTGGGGAAAGGATATCAAATTAAAGAAGGTAAGTGTAAATATCCAATCAATAATCAAGATTTTAATTAAACCTTCGTAGATGTAATTCAAGCAACCCATACTGTAAAGAATCCACAATTCAGAAAACTAATTTGAGTTGTTGAGCATACAATCCAATCTCTCAAAAATGTCAAAATTCGATTTTTTCTCGAATTTTCTATATGTGTAAACATGTAACAAACGAGATTTATTTATCTGTGATTTGGTTTCAAACACACTTGAACCTAAGAGATAAAGGCGGTGATGCTCTCAAAACTGGATAGAAAAATTGATTTGTAGACGTCTCTCTGAAACACGGCTTCATTAGCAGAGGGGCCTATTAGAATTGATCCAGGGGAGTTTTGGACAACCAATCGTCATCGCCATGCTAATTCAAGCAAATATCAAATTAAAGTGAGACATTTGAAAAAAAAAAAAACACTTGTTCACCTTTTCGGTTCCTACATACAAAGCCGTTTTATACCGTTCTAAGTGTAGTGACAGACTGTGCGGTTCTGGAACCGCAAAACGCAAAATTTAAAACCGCGTTCGAAACTCATGGAGAGAGATATATTTTATTCAAGGACAAATATTTGATACCGCTTGACTTTTGTAAAAGAATGTTTAAACTGTTTACAAGTGGCATAAGACAAACAGAGTTGTTCTCAATCAGGCTTTTCACTTCATAAATCGTCGCACCTTTGGTGTTGCTTCAAGTGAAGCGTCATTTTTGATAATTACAACGATAATATTGCGTAAGACGTCATTCCTGCCATGTGTTGCACACAATGGTCATGAACCTGACATGATGAACAATTAGTGCGACTTTCCGACTGATATATCACTAGCCCCTTCATTCTTCGTGTTCTCCCCTCCAATCAAAACCGCCAACCGGTGCTTGAATTTCATTTCCGTCAACAGGCTGCGGTAGGAAAACCCAGCGTGCGGTTCCCGCATGGCGGTTTCCTTAGTTTGTCACACCCCGCAGGTGAGTCGACACTGGCCGATTTCGCCATGGGTTACATTTGCTAAGGCAAGTGGGGAAAGGATATCAAATTAAAGAAGGTAAGTGTAAATATTTTACAACGTCATTTTGCTTCGTAGATGTAATTCAAGCAACCCAAACGCATTGTAAAGAATCCACAATTCAGAAAACTAATTTGAGTTGTTGAGCATACAATCCAATCTCTCAAAAATGTCAAAATTCGATTTTTCTCTCGAATTTTCTATATGTAAACACGTAACAAAACGAGATGTGTTATTTATCTGTGAACAGGCTGGTTTCAAACAGTCTTGAACCTAAGAGATAAAGGCGGTGATGCTGTCAAGACTGGATAGAAAAATTGATTTGTAGACGTCTCTCTGAAACGCGGCTTCATTAGCAGAGGGGACACTATTGCCGATTGATCCAGGGGACGTTTTGGACAACCAAATGAGTGTGTGTCTTTGTGTTTTGCAACTTGTGTTTCCCGATGTTCAAAGTTCAAAATGTTGGGAAAAAATTCCGTTTCAGAAATTGGAGGGGGTAAGTGTAAAAAACCTGTTTTTTCTGAACCGCAATTTTGATAATTTACATTTCCGCGTTCGATCTGGAAGAGTCTAGTTATGCAAGACCAGTACAACTTTCGCTTTTAATGGTAGGAGGGATAATATCGGTTCCATCCATCGCTGCCGAGTGGTTTCTACCGATGCATTTAATTAGGTTCAAAGTCATGGAACTTTTTTTGTTCAATAGGCTCAGAACTTTCACTTTCAGTATGAAACGTCGCACCTTTGGTCATTGCTTCAAGCGCATTCCATCATTTACTCCTTGTCCCAAAGCGCTGGGTGCTACTTTCGAGTGCAATAATTGCGATAAATGTCGCTAGACGTATCATTCATATTGTTGCACACAATAAAAAATGACATGATGAACAATCGCAACCCACCGTGCGACTTTCCACAGGGTGATATATCACTAGCCTTTCATTCTTCGTGTTCTCCCCATTCAACTCAAAACCTCCATTTGAATAAAAATAAACTAATTCATTTCCCAAACAAAATAAGTATCAACTGCAATAGGAACAACAAAATTACGCATTTTTGAACGTAGTTCTTTTCTCATAAATAAAAAGAATTTTTTCAATGGATTCCATACAATGTCACACAAGCCCACTTAGGTGAGTCGACACCTGCTTGCCGATTTCCCCACTTCTTACGGTTTTGCGTTTTACCGCGTTTTTAAGTTTAGGTCACTACACTAAGACCGAATCTGTAAAAAAACGAAAGCTGTGTGTCTTTGTGTTTTGCAAATTGTGTCGACTCTGACCACCAAGCAATTCTTAACCGATGTTCATTGTTTCGTTCATTTCTATCCCAATTTTAATCCAGTTGGGAACAAAATTCCGGAAATTTCTAATTTCACGAGGCAAGAGAAAAATTAGAGGGGGTAATGCCAAAAAACCTGTTTTTCGGAAGCAAATTTTGATAATTTACATTTCGTTCGATCTCAATTTCAGTCTAGTTATGCAAGAACCAGTACAACTTTCGCTTTTAATGGTAGGAGGGGATAATATCCAATTCCATCAATCGCTGCCGAGTCAAGAATTCTCTACCGATGCATTTAATTATTTTTTGGTTCAAAGTCATTCTTCTTTTTTTGTTTAGAATATTTCAGAACATTCAACTTTCAATATGAAAAGAGATACATAATAGTAGTAAATCGTTCCATTCAAGCGCATTCCATTATTTACTCCGTAGGTTTCATACTGCTACGTTCAATTTCAAATTTGGTTTAGTAGTTAAAATTTTCAAACTAATGTTTATAAGTGTGATGTTATAAAAGCCGGACAATTTGTACAATTTAAATTTGAATTTTCTGTTTTATTTACATGAGAAAAATATTAAGAAAGATCGTTTCTTTTTATGGTTGTAGAATTTCTCTCATGTTTGGGGATTTTCAAGCTCGATAGGTGTAATCGAATAAGCAAGCCTGCTGCTGTTACGATATTATATGTTAGAGATTAATACACATATGAGTTTTGGGGAAGATTGAATTCTTAAGAGGAATCTAGTGTTGCTGTTAAACGATACACAATATGTTGTTTTCGCGGTCATGGGACATACTTGAATATGCCTTTTCCATTCCAGAGCCAATTGACCCTGGGATGGCTGATCTCCCTGGCCCTTTTCTACCAGTCGTACATCCAGCCGTCGCACATGGGCGACCGGTTTTACGTGTACGACCGTCTCGATGCCGCCATTTACTCCGCCTTCTCCCCCATCAGCTGGTGTCTGTTTTTCTCGTGGATCATCTTTACTTCCCACACCGGGAACGGAGGTAAACATTTGTTATTTATTCATAAATATATCTAGATACATACGGAACTGTAAATGTTTTATTATACAGGGGCTCTCAAACGTATATGGGGGTTCATAAACCGCCCTAGTACTGACGGACCCAGACACAACAAGCTTCACTGTGAAAAAGTAGTTGAGTGAAATATTAAATATTTTTGTCGTATTTGCTTAAACAAATTTTAGCGTAGAATACGCTTTAGCCATGGACTAACTAGCCGAAAAGTGTCACGCGGGAGTGGAACGAAATCCAGAGCGATTACAATGGTTTATTATTGAATAATAAACCAAAAGGGTATGGTATCCAGGAACGAAAACGGTGACGCGAGACCAATAAACATAAGAATATTTACATCCATGTGTAGTAGTTGCGACAAACCCGTTTGAAGTGAGTCATTTTATTTATGTAAATCGGAGTTTCAGTCGTTCGCGAATCGTCCTTCGGTTCGACAATGAACGTTCGATGATCATCGTTGAACGTTCAGCGTTCAATCGAGGCTAAAGCGTATTCTACGTTCCTATACTTGTGGCAGTAGTCTCTAAATAAAAGCAAAAGAGAGTCCAGGGGGCTTGCCCCCTGGCGAGGCGCGAGCGCCGAGTTTTAATTTATTTTAAACAAATTTTGTCGTATTTGCTTTTTATTGGTGCAATTAAATTATCAATAACTACCGTCTGTTGAAGACACCCGATTAAGACCACCTTAAAACATTTAAGAAGTCTACAATCCCGACCAAAGTTAGTCCCGTCCTAGAGATATTCAAAGACGCTCTGATTTTTATAACCACGGGTACTTCAGACATTCTGGTGTTTGTGTCAAAAGGTTTGTATGCACAGTTAGTTTGGTGGTTTGGGACGGCGCCCGTTTTTGGCACCATACAAAGCGAAGAATCTAGAAGGTGATTCCTCCCTAAGTTTTGTACAAGGCGAATACGAGCTGAAGTTATCAGTTTCGAAAAGCTTAAGGACTGCGAGGAGTAATAGGAAGGTTCTTTTCTGCCCTAAAAGGCACTTAGTTCGATTCTGAACTGGTTCAGAATTCATTGTACAAACAAACCATAGATCGACTAACGAGCTGGTGTACCCTGCATTGCCCAGATTAGAGTAGTAAAATAGTGACAAAAATCTTTTTTCCTCTAATATTTTTACAATCGGGTACCTGTCTGCTTGAATGAGAACAATGTTTTTCTACAACAACGTTTTCCCGTGCGCACGCTCTCTGCCATTCAATCTCTTCGCCTGAGGCCCCACTATAAGCAGCTTGTCCAGGAGGCAATCCTGACAAATAGCAGTGGGGCCTCTCCCGCATCTCCGGCAGACGTGGACCAGCAGCCAGCCATTCAGGGATCCTCCCCCGTGACCACCGGTCTTCTTGCAGACTTGAAGACTGAAGTGATGAGGCTCGGGGAGCAGGTGGGCAATATTGCGGGTTATGAGAGTGCCTACCTGCAGGACCTGGCGAGGCGGGCTGCTGAGGGGCTTAAAGGCTTGGAGGACGAGGTTGCAGCATATATACAGAGGATCTTCTTCAAATAACATATGAACAATCAAAGACCTATATGCTCCGTATGAAACGTCATTGGATAATCCTATAGACGTTAGCCACAGGCTCACACAGCCGATCGGGGAAACTCCTTAGCTTATGATTATTACCTGAAACTCTATAGGAGTGTCGACTTCATCACTCCTAAAAGGTGGATTTTCAAATTTGGAAACTACTACCTGTTCAACATGAATAAGTAAATTGTGAAATATTTATTAATGATGTACTCAGGTGCTTCATTTATTAGTGAGTAAGCTCATGACAGTTTCTTCAAACCCTTACTTTTCAACACTTGGAAAATTTGATTAGCCGTCACAACTTCTGAACCCCTTCAACTTCCGATCTGAATAATTTGAAGCGGAATTTATACATACTCAATAAACTTTAAATGTATGGGAATTGATACCAATTTCATTACTGTTTGATTCCACCCTTACTTGAACTTAATAATTGAAACAAGTACTGTTTTTGGTGGTACGTAACACATGAGTATAGCGAAAATACAGGGTGTTGTTTAATAGAGGGATGTCAAGAAAACATCGATATATCGAAATATCTATATTCTTCCGTCGACTTATCGATATTTTTGGGCGATGTTTTCTATTCCGATACATCGACGTTAAATGTACAGTAACGAATCCAATATTTTTCAGCCGTAAATCATCATATCAACCATATCCTACAGCTTATTGCTCAAAACTAATTTTATAATTTTCATAGAATGACAGGGGAATTATGTCAGATGAGGTAGGCGATATTTTCCTTGGATATATCGAATTACTAAAACGATACTTTTTGAAAATATGGACATTCGATATATCGATATTCTTTGCCGATATTGACATCCCTAGTTTAATATTTCTCTTGTTTTATGGGCCAATTTTTTTCATTTTTGGATATATTGTTCCCTTTTAGGGTAGTATTTCCAATTTTTTTGAAAACATAATATGGCTTGGGTTACTCCGTAAAGATGGTGTCATGGTTAGGTACTAATGGCGATAGAATTTTGAAATCGGTCAAGGAACTTCCTCGTTAAATCGTAATATACAAACAACCAAATCGTTTCTCTTCATAACATTAGTATATAAGCGTAATCGCAAATAACACCCCAACCCCATTCCATGAACTACATCACTACTTCATCTCATTCATACCAGATGAAAGCCAGAGTTACAGAAAAATCACAATTGAGAATGTGCGGCGAAATTGGCACTGTCTCCTAAAAGTGTCAACAATCACGAGAAAAAGTCCACAACGTAAAATGCAACGTTTATTTGGAATCAAAGTAAAACGGAGTAAAACCTCTGCCTTGACATTCTGGTCCTCATTTGTGCCCAGCTGTGAAAATTCAAAAGAAATTAAGTCAAACATTATCGTAATATTATGATATTAATTTTAGCCTTGCTAGTTTCTACATGTCACCATTCCCGATGTATGGCCCAATTTATGCTGCCAATATTGCATTCACATTCAGTACATCACTAGGTTACTGCGATCAAAACAAAAACAACATCAATTTTGTTTTTTGTTTTGATCGCAGTAACCTAGTGATGAATGTGGATACTGGAGTTAACTCCTAAAAGGGCTCATAGCCGATACACGGGTTGAAGCATTCTGATATGCATGCTCCGTCTTACGAAATTTAAAATTTTCAAATAGAATATTTTTCCATTGTAATCGCGCTTGAAAAAAACGCTGCAAATTCTTTCACTGGGGTTTATTATTCAATCGGCTTGCGTTCATGATTTGAATTTCTACTGAGCTTTGGAGTGTGCGTGTTTCACAGGATAGGGCGATTATTGAATTTCAGGAGATATACATGGAGCACGTGAATCTGTTCTCGACCAAAATACCTATTTGGATTGATCAGTTGATCATATTTGTGTGCCTCCTGAAATTCAATAATCGCCCTATCCTGTGAAACACGCAGACTCCAAAGCTTAGTAGAAATTCAAATCATGAACGCAAGCCGATTGAATAATAAACCACAGTGAAAGAATTTGCAGCGTTTTTTTATTGAACCTCAATACCCCCCCAAATAAAAACATCTATAATTTATCAAGTCCTTTGGCACTCGTAGCCAAAGGTAGACAGATGTAGAGGTGGCACACAAATATCATCATCTGATCAATCCAAATAGGTGTTTTGGATGAGAACCGATTTACGTGGTCTATGCATATCTCCTGAAATTCAATAATCGCTCTATCACCTGTAAAACACGCACACTCCGAAGCTTAGTAAGATTCAAATCATGAACGCAAGCCAATTGAATAATAAACCCCAGTGAAAGAATACTTATTTACCCCAGTAATAATATTGAATAATAAACCCCAGTAATAATATTGAATAATATTTACCTATATATTATCAGAATGCTTCAACCCGTGTATCGGCTACTAACTACACTACAAGTATTCACATCGGCTATCACTCCAGTATCCACATTCACTACAACTCGACGCTATCGGCCGGACATCACTAGGTTACAAACAAACAATAATAAACGAAAAAACGCAAATGTTGGCACCATAAATCGGGCCATACATCGGGAATGGTTTGACCTACGGACGTGGGAAAGGGCTCATTCGGTTCCTAATGGTATGTTCTTCAAATAGGAGTATATTTAGGCCGATTCGACTAGTTTTGAGGTTTTCAGGGATTTTACAAAACTTTTACAGCCCTTAAAGGGCACTTTAAATTAAGTGAGGGAGCTGGCTCAAGAATTGGGGCGTCGTCGGACCAAGATGGATTTTTCCTGAAAATTTCAGATTTTTTCCTCCAGCCGTTTCGGAGATATCGTGCGTAAGGCGTACGGCGGACGGACGGAAAATTTTTTATTGCAGATTCGGATTCTACACCCTTTGAAACGTAAACCATGAAATTTTCAGGGGGGTTAGAATTTTTTTTTCCAGAGCGATTACAATGGTATATTATTGAATAATAAACCAAAACGCGTCGGGAAAATGCCTATTTGGATTGATCAGTTGATCATACTTGTGTG
This sequence comes from Creontiades dilutus, assembly GCA_031894815.1. Classification (NCBI taxonomy): domain Eukaryota; kingdom Metazoa; phylum Arthropoda; class Insecta; order Hemiptera; family Miridae; genus Creontiades; species Creontiades dilutus. Next base: position 342,752 of record JAVIWC010003376.1, on the reverse strand, counting down.
CCTCCTGAAATTAAATAATCGCTCTATCACCTTGAAACACGCACACTCCAAAGCTTAGTAGAAATTCTAATCATGAATGCAAGCCAAATGAATGAAATTTAATAATAAACCCCAGAGAAGAGAGCAGCGTTTTGCGTTTTGGCGTGAGATTTGCAGCGTTTTTTAGAAAAACCTGGCTTACTGAACAATCACGTTTTCCATCGCTCATTTTCCTTTTCCTAAGTTTCACATAAATACATGAAGCATAAACGCTTCTTAGGATTTTATGTATTTCTTCTTCCAACCACATAAATTCGAAGTTAGTTTTTCAAAACCTCTCTACATTTCCCTGGTGATAACGGTGATATTTCCTTGGGAGTAGCTTAAGACGACAATATCCTTGTCACAATTAAATAAAATCTAGGTAATAGTTTAAGTAAGAACACGGAGTTGACTGTGTTATATTAAGATTTCATCAGTCCGAAAAAATTGCCAACTACCTTTAAGTTGTAGACTTAGCCATAAGTCACCATTCAAGTACCTACTGTAATGTCGCTATAATAATATTATAGTTATATTATAACCCTTTAATTCGTAGTAACGCCTGTTGATCGACAATTTTCAGGTTTCATCTCCGATCTGGCTTGTTGGAAAGGATTCCAAATCACAACCAGACTGTCGTACACTTTCTACCTCACCCAGTTCCCCGTCTTCTTCTTCAACGTTGGAAGGAATTTGTACAGCGAAGCCTACAGCTTCCAATTACTGGTTAGTTGACGAATTCGACTGGAATACCTTCCATTTAGAATTGACCTAACTTGAGTACCATACTTGAATCCATGCCAGACTTTTAGCGAATTTATGAAAACAACGAGGCTATTACGATTTCATAAAATTTTCCAAAATTTGTCGCATGTAAATTCCCTATCACAAAAGAAAATGTGAGTTGGTTGAACAGTCAGTAAATTGATCATATTTCTGAAAATGCATATCAACCGTGTTACTCATGAAAAGTACATAAATTGTGAAATTGATCGTATTCAAAAATCAATGCTCAAAATCGTAGGGAAAGATATACTACATTTAGTCGAAATGTGCTCACATTTTTTCGAAAGGTACCTACTTACATTTTATTGATATGTACTTACTGTAAAAGGCACTAAATCATTCCCGACGTGATTGTGGAAACCAATTCCAAGAAAAACACAGAGTTTGCAGAAGAAAAATCGTGGTCTATTTCTATGAAGATTAAAACAGTTACAGCGTTAAATCGATTCCAACGGTTAGGTCATCATCAGTAATGGAACGATAATTCGAGAAAACAGTGGCTATGTAGTGGCAGGTGAAAGGGAACTTCAACCCCATTGGTCAAAAGGCGTGGGAAACATCCAATCATGTGGTTTCTGTGAAAGCGAAAGGAGATGCAATTCTATTGGTTGGTGAGGTGAAGGGGAGGAGGGTTCGAACGGTTTTGGCGAAAAACAAAGAAAGGCAATGGAAAAAACCGAAGAAAATGGAAAAATGAAAAGGCAAAATCGTTTTTAATTATTTCAAAATTTTCTAGGACATTCAGTTCACCTCCTTTCTGAAAAAAGTGAACGAATTCTATAAGCTGTCTATTTTTAAATCAAAATGTAACCTCTAAAAACCTTTAGGTGTTATATCATTATTTCCTTAATTATACATTTCCTTAAATTGTCTACCTGTCTGCCCACATTATTTGAGTTCACAAGAGCATTCAAGTTTATAAGCCCCACTTTAATCTTGTGCGTTAACTTTACCTTTTGCAGAACCTAATGAAGCTTTGAGATTATTTTTAGTTTTAAACGCTACTTTAAAACCGCTAGATATTAGGATTTTGGAGGCTTTATCCGAAATGTTTCCGGATTAAGTACACAGATCCATTGTTTTTCCTCTAATGTTACTTCACTAGTCAGTTTTGATTTCAATTTTCTATTCTTTTTTCTAAGAACTTCATTCAAAATTGTGTCAATAAGCTTTCCTCCGTATCCATTATTCGCCGCTGTACTTTTTATGTTACATTTTTCTTTTGATAAATTATGTATGTTCATTGGTTGACATAGTTATCTGTTAATCACACTATGACAGACCGCGTGTTTATGTGCTACTGGGTGATTTGAGCTATTAAAAATAGTTACGTCACTTTAAATATCTTCACGGTAAATGGAGAATTCGTGTTTTCCATTTGTCAGTGAAATGAACATATCAAGAAAATAGAACTACTAGCACTTTCATTTTATCAAAATGTACTTAAGTGCATTTAACCGAAATTTACTGAAATTAGTCAACGTTTAAATTATAACCTAATCAAACCCGAAATGAACGTACATTCTGACCTGAACAAAACCAAAATGTACTTATATATAATCCAAACATGCTAAAAAACTATAAAAAATGAAAATGTTGAAACAAACCAATACAATTTGTTAGCAAAGCAGTATATTCACTAGAAGACGCTTTTTTCGTTGACATAACCAGAACAACTATAAATTTATTTCCACACAAATTTAAGAGTTTTTCTACCCATGGACCGAATTTTTAACTCAGCAAATTGTTTTGAAAAGGTCCAGTCGTAATTATGTGTGACCCGTATATTCTAACATTTTGAAGCATAGGGACAGTCAGCAAGAGTAAACACGTCTGGGCATCTTCTAACCGAGCATTGAGATTTAATTGTATATTTTGTTTTTGTTAAGTGTTATTATCATTATTATTTTTTTAATTGTTTCAGTTCGACGTGAAAGAAACCATCGCAGTCATATTGGCTTCGATCATACTCACCCTGGCGATAGAGATGCCTTTCCAAAACCTCAGATCGATGATGCTCAAGAAACCTTCGCCACAACTCATCAAACCCGTGGAAAAACCGGTCGAAAAAGTTCAATAGTCTTTTAAAGGTCTTCCAGTTTCATAGCATATCAAGCTATTGCCTTTGCTGTGTTTAGAGTCATTGATTGATTATAAACAGCAACTACCAGTGACATTCAATCAGTCAATGAGACTAGTGAATGTGTGAGAATGGAGAACTGCGATTTTTGAACGTGGAATTGCTTGATATACATTGCCGTATCTGTCATATCATTGAATATGATACTCGTATTCTTTGATTGGAGATGAATCAGCCTCATTTACAACTATGTTTCGAACTAATAGTGTGCAACGGCTGTCAATACATGAGTTTAGCGGCTGGAGTTGAGTTTCGTGAGACGATCTTTGACGAGAAAGCGTTCAGCGCAAAAAACCGAACGTGTCTACGCACGGTGTACAAAATTTTAGAAACCAGTTGTTACAAAATGCCCGACCTTGACCCCACCTTTCCTTCTACCGACTTACAATTTTGACTCAAGTTACTAATTCAGTATATCTGGTTTTTAAAATTCATTTTTATTCTTGAATTAATAAAAAAGGCACTGTGCTAGAATTGAAACTACTATGTCATTTGTGTTGGCATTATTGAGGCTGTTCTGGATGGAATTTCACCCCTACAGATATCCCTTAAGTTGAACGCATTTTCAAAAAAAATTGTACCACAATGTCTAGTAACCGAAACAATTTATAGGTAGTAACGCTCTTAGTTGCCAATAAAATGGTAAAATTGATGAGTACTTTCAAAATTTCGGTACAATTTTGCCCCAAAAAATTGTTCTCCTGAAATGTTGGAAAAAACCATCCTGTGGAACGGACACACGTTATCTGTAACAGTTTTGGGGATATGTTTTCAAAAAAATTAATTAAAAAATGCCTTTGCCCCCTTATGGGTTGTTTTACATTTTCCGTTTGATGTAAAGACCTAAATCGCTTTCAAGTTTCATTGGTGGTGAATTAACGGAATCAACAAACCAAAAGGTAGTGGCGGTGGATTAACGGGAAAGATCCATCTGTGCTACACTGTCAAATACTTGGAATTTAATACAGACTTTTAAATATGTTTTTCCAACTTCTCTAATAAGCTGCCCTCGACCTTGTGTTTCCTTTATTAATTGATAACCCCTGATTGATGAGTTCAATGTCTTTCATGCTATAACTTTTCCTTTCCTCAATGTTATTCGTGACATCACAATTGTCCCATCGACACTACCACCAGTGTTTTGTACGTGAGTCGTTATTGCAACAGCCGTCATGTAAAGTTCGTCATAGAAACACGCAAAGTTACTCCAGCCACTTCAAGATCAATCTCGGGTCCTAAATAAATTCGTTTACTCATCTCATAAAGTTTGGAATGTTCCTAGCTCTATCGAGTATAAGTCAGCCAAATATTGTCAATACGTACTCTCTTTTCCTAGTGATTTATTTCAAATTACTGTGATACAAGAATAGTATTTGGTCATGACCGATGCTTTCAAATATCAAGTTTTTAAACTGTTCATAGGATCAACTTGTATATAGATTGTATATAAACACATTTGTAATCATACACTTGTAATTAGGTTTAGTACGTAATTTTTTATTAACCGAATTGGCTTGACGTAGTTTGTGCAAGTAGTTTCGCCCAATTAGGACAAAAAATGATAGATGGAGTATTAAAACTTTTTAATAAAAGGACAAAGGGGGTCGTAATTTAGGTTCAAGTTGTCGGATCAGGGGTATTGGGCAAATCCCCCCTCTTCCGTTATTTTTCTTTCATGATTCCGGTAGGTACTTGAATATTTAGTATTTGAGGGGATGCATGAAATATGTGTCTATCCATTCATTCCAAGAGGAGCAGAGAATGTTTCTATTTACGGGAGTTCCAACGCTTCCGTTAACGATGTCTTAATTAGTTAATGTCCAAATCAGGGTGCTACACAAATTCATAAACGCGGACAAAAGGGTTAAAAAAAAGGTCAACTTGCTGGGATAATACAACTTAGAAAAATTTACTTCCACTAAATTCAAAAAGATGTTTAATGTTTAAATAAAATGCATGGAATTCGTTTAATTTTTGGTGCAGTACCCCAAAATCCGAAAATAACCAATTTTTCACTGACATATCAAATTCCTGTCAAAGGCTTCTCCAGTGGTCACCATTTTTCGGCACTATCAAGCTGCCGGTTAGCAAACATGATAACGTAAGTTCCAAAATCAAAGTGTAAAGGATAGCGTTTTTGAAGTAGAAGGATGTTTCGGAGGTTTTGACCTGTCCCGCCTTGTACGCTGGAACTCGCAGGTCACCTGGTCAAAATCGATCAGGCGGTTCAGCCATCTATTGGGGACATACAATGATAGAAAAAACCTGTTTTATATTTTGCCCAACCGATTTGGAATAGTTGTCTTAAATATCGATTATTTGGATAGGCACATTTTATTACACCTCCTCACTTGTTTGTTAAAAAGATGCAGATTTTTTGACATCACAAACTTGAAGGTGAATTATTTATATTGTACCTATAGTGATATCAGATATTATAATCCTTAATTAAATAGTCAATTCTAATAATTAGAATAATTCAATTCTAATAATTATCTAATTATTAGATAATTCAGTTTTTATAGTATGTGTTATGTATATATCAATATTAAGCCCTTGCCAAACTCAATTTGGACTGTGATGTATATTGTGAACTATCCGTCCTGTTGTAAATATTATGTAAATATCGACATAAGTATACTGATTCTACTGGTATTCAAGTTTTATTCGTTTCATCCTCTTCTACCTTCATTCATTATACATTCTCGACTCACTCGATTCAGTTTTCCAACTGTTGACGGTTGGGAAGCAATTTTCTTTGGTTTTTCCCCTCTGATGAAACCGCAGGTTATTCATTATTGGAATGAAATCAGAATCCGAATTTAAGAGAGAGTGTACGATGTTAGCTGGAGGTTGTGCTCGAGTGGGAATATGATTTGAAGCGTTTTTTAAGTAGGTACAACAAAATTGGTTACTCTATACGAGGTCTGAGATTCTGTGTCAGATATCTTGTACGGGAATGAGCAATGAATGATCGATGCCAATGCACTGTATAATCAATTTTGGTTTATTATTCAATAATAAACCATTGTATCGCTCTTGAAAAAACAAAATTCTAACCCCCCCTGAAAATTTCATGGTTTACGTTTCAAAGGGTGTAGAATCTAAATCTGCAATACAAATTTTTCCGTCCGTCCGCCGTATGCCGTACGCCCGATTTCTCCCAAACGGCTGAATAAAAAAAGCTGAAATTTTCAGGAGAAAACCATGTTGGTCCGACGACGCAACAATTCTTGAGCCAGCTCTCTCACTTAATTTAAAGTGCCCTTAAAGGGTTGTCGAAGTTTCGTAAAATCCCTAAAAACCTCAAAAAAAGTCAAAGCGGACTAAATTTGGACTCTTTTTGGAAAACTCTCCACGAGGAATCGAATGAGCCCCTCCCCAGATCCGTAGGTCAAACCATTCCCGATTTATGGCCCGATTTATGGTGCCAACAATTGCATTATTTTGGTTTATTATTGTTTTTGTTTTGATAGCAGTAACCTAGTGACGAAGTGATGTAGTAATGTGGATATTGGAGTGAACTCCTAAAAGGCTTTGTAGCCGATACACGGTTTGAAGCATTCTGATAACCATAAAAAACGCTGCAAATTCTTTCACTGGGGTTTATTATTCAATTGGCTTGCGTTCATGATTTGAATTTAAACTAAGCTTTGGAGTGTGCATGTTTCACAGGTGATAGAGCGATTATTGAATTTCAGGAGGCACACAAATATGATCAACTGATCAATCCAAATAGGTATTTTGGTTGAGAACAGATTTACGTGCTCTATGCATATCTCCTGAAATTCAATAATCGCTCTATCACCTGTGAAACACGCATACTCCAAAGCTTAGTAGAAATTCAAATCATGAACGCAAGCCAATTGAATAATAAACCCCAGTGAAAGAATTTGCAGCGTTTTGGAATAAACAGTATAACTCTCTAGCGACAGATTTGTTGACTGTAATCGATCACATGGCCGAATAGATCACATGACTGCGTTGTGATCAACGAAAATCATGCGTGCTTGTACATCACTATACCATTTGAGTTACATCTAGATTGTGTAATAAAAAAATCAAAAATTTAGGAGAACAAAATTTTTTAGTCAGAATCAAAACCTCGATTGTCCCGTAGAATGAGAATCACCCAAGTAAGTGATTTGGCATTTCCAACTATTAGCAACGATCGCTCTAACCGAATCTAAAGACCCATGGTCACTGTCCACCTAGTTAGTATTTATTTATCAACTGAACCCTAAGTTCTAGAAACCAAGTTCTCATTGTAATTAGGTTTGCGACTGAAATTTTCGGAGCAGCAGTTTTAGGTAGTGCCACTTCCAAGATGTAAAAAAGGAGTAAGATACACAGTTGTCTATATTTCCACGAAAATAAAGAATTACACATTTTAATCGATTTTAATTACACATTTTGACAAACATGAACTGTTCACGATCGTTACTGATGATGAGCTAACCGTCGAAATCGATTTAAATAAGTAATCCATTATTTTCGTAGTAATGCAGACAATGTTCTTTTTAACTCCGTTCTTATTGAAATGGGTTCCCACAACTTCATCGCGAGTGACTTAGTCTGTTTCAAAATGTTTCAAATGACAGAATTTAAACCTCACCAGCTTTGCAATCAATATTGAAAAACTGTTTTTTTTTTTTTTTTTTTTTTTTTGCCAAAAACACACCAATGATTCATTGTTTCGCTTTAATGCGTGTATTGTCCATGAGAGAAATTCAGTTGAGATGTCCAAGAGATTTGAAAAACCACCGCCTTTTCCGCAATGAAGAAGATTATCAACGTTTGATTTGTGATTTTAACTCGAATTTGTACGTCGAATCAATATTGAAAAACAGTTTTTTTGCCAAAAACACACCAATGATTCATAGTTTCGCTTTAATGCGTGTATTGTCCATGAGAGAAATTCAGTTCTGATGTCCTAGAGATTTGAAAAACCACCGCCATATCCGCAATGAAGGAGATTATCAACGTTTGATTTGTGATTTTAACTCGAATTTGTAAGTTATATGTTATTTTAGTAAATGGTCTTCTGACTCGACCACAGAATGTTTCATCGTGACAAAATTATAATGTCAAGTTGTTTGTGGACAATTTCCGAATTCACTTCTTCAGAGGGACGTTTCATTTATTGTTGCTTTTTCTTGTTTTGGTTTTCACTTGTGGTTGGTTTTGAGGAGTAGGTTGGCGGGCTGCACCTGTATCGGACCTGAAACAGAAAATGACAAAAAATGATGGATTTCATATTTTAGATCATTTTGAATTTTGTACATCCGATGTGCGCACCGCTAACCTACTCGTGGTCTTTCTGTTCGCGCAAATAATAATAATAATAATAATAATAATAATATTTGTTATTCACAAAGTAGAAAACAATATCATCTACATTTTTCCTGTTATAATATAATATCCTGATACAATAATTGTATTATATTGTATGATATTTAATGTATGCGAGTCATTTCAAAATTATGGGTTATTCTGTGTCACAGAGCTACTGAGAGAGAATCTTTGGTAGTGGAGATTTACCGTTTTTTCAGTGTGATGCGTTTGAGTGCCTCCTACTTGACATATTAATTTGTGCTAGATTAGTTGTATGATTACAATTAATTAATTACCCTCAATTCTCTCTCCCTAGACATGTCACAAGCTCCAAGTTACTAATCTTATGGCAAGCATTTATACACTTTTTCAAGTGGTCCAAATCAAATATTGCACCAGGGGATTCTCCCCTACCCATGTACTGAATCAGTACTACTGATAGCCCAGAAGACATTTCAGAAATAAAGCAACTTATTTTCACAGATTTATGTCAGTCACAAGTATTTTTCTCTCTCCCTACAATTTTTTTAAAGAATTTCCCTCTACCAGTAAAAAACTGATATTTTGAGTTGTTGAATTAGTGGGCATCACTGCATCAATATGCCGGTCAGAGAAAGCTACGTGTTGATTTATTCAGAGACACCCAGGAGTTCGAATGGCTCTAAAAGTGAAGTGTGTCCCCACAGTATTTTTATTGATCCTCCTTCACTAGACACCATCAAAATACTAGGATAAGTTTATACCTAATTAATTATATAATTTTAGTTTTAGGTGTACTTTGGAGATGTTATAGCATTAAACTTCCAGTCTTCAAGAATTCATCACCTGTCCAGCCCAAAATGTGAAATAACCTCATAAACCTCTCTCCTTTGAGTTCATTAAAAAAAATTATTGTTTAGGGAGGGATTCAATTTTTTATACGTATTAGGACTGCATTAGAGGTATGACATACGTATAGAACTTGAAAATGTAGCTTCCTTCCCCTCATCCAGCAGAGGGCAGATGAATATCGAGTAGGTTAGGTAGACTAAGGTAGGATAGGTATGAATATGAATATAGTGTAGTCCACCCTGGGAGGCGGCCACCGAGTACTCCTCTGGACTCGGTTGGCGTATCATAGGGCCGTGTTAAGGACAGCCCTTAAACTATTGAACTTTCCCTTTTTATCAAGTGATTGCTGGTAAATATGTGTTAGGGCACCTTCGATCGGTGTTACCAGATAATATCTGCCCTCCCGATCAGAGGAGGATTAGAAGTGATTTAGTCAGTGTTACCAGTACAGTGTACTACCCTCCCGACTAAACCTTGAGGAAGTGTAGTCCGTCGTTACCAAGGACAGATCTTCTTGCCCATACAATACACGGTATGAGGAGAGGTTCCTTGACAGTTCGGAGGTGCAATCGTTACCGGATAGCGTGATCCGCCCTTACTGCATCCTTGGTGAAAGAAGGTACCAACTGACCTTGCTAGTAGGACAAGTTAGGTACCAACTGACGCAGCGAGTAAGAAAGCAAAGTGTTCTGTTAATACTTCCAGAAGGGCTTCCACCAACTGACTGACTTCTGCCGAAGGGCTGGTCGCATATATATACCGCCCCGGCTCGCTTCCCCCTTCCAGGTTTTCCCGAAGGAATCGTCCGTTGGGGGTCAGCGCTAACGTCCGGGGAAAATCGGCTTGGTGTGCCGCCGTTCTGGTACCTTAATTGCTTGAAATGATAAACATACACGTGGTTCCCACAGGCCGAATTTCTCATGGTTGCTTGGTGAATGGGGTAAATCCACTCTCAGGAGTGGAGCAGGCATGAAAAGCGGTAGACGTGAGTTGGACGGGGGGCAACTAGTTTGGGCTGTCAGCAGGCCAATTCTACCCAAAGTGGTACCACGGGATGAGGAGTCCCAGCTGCCAGACATGGGGCCCCGCAAGGCAAAGCACCACTGGCCTGCCCTCCGTCAGAGCAGATGGCAGCTCCCCATCCCCCCAAACGTTGTGAGTTTTGGGGCCCCTTGGGCAGAAGACAAAAGTCAGTTAACCCGAGGGCCTCTCAAATAGCAACGTAAAACAACTTCTCCGTGTATAAGTAAATGGCAGGCGACGGGCGGATTACTGGCTATGAGTGAATAGACGAGTGGCTAGGTATAGTGATTGTGGGATGCATCAAGAAAAGGATGTTAGAGAATGCTGCATGAGTGGCAGCGAAGATGGGACTTTAGTATAAAAGAGTGAAAGCTGAATGGATGGACTCCACACAACTCAGTCATGGAGATTTCGAAGAAAAGTAGCATGGGTTCAATCTTAGAGAGAATTGTTAGTGTCGTGATGTTGGTTCTCACCACAGCCATAGAATTGATGTAAAAAATCCGTTATTCCTCACATAGTCTCCAATTGGGATCTAGTTCGCCCTAACTTCTCCACAACGCAGGTCAAAAACTGTCCAAAAACATATTTTTTGTGTTCATTACTGACGTAAACAAGTCTGATGTGACCTACAAGTGTTTTTGGACTAAAAATACACTGTTATTGATTTGAGATCCGTAGAAATTCACCAATTGCAAATAATCGAAATTTCTGAATCTAAATTTGACCTCAAAAACCTCACAAGGAATCATGCATTATCCAAAAAATTAGAAGCAAATGTGTTAGAATTGAGTTCTTAGAAAATATATTTAATTTTTGACGCGAAGAACATCTGGTCAAAGTGAATGTATTTGAGTATTATTTTTTCACAAGGAGCTCCTTCCCTCTTTTAATTTCTTACAATTCTTGACTTGTTTACTTCGGGTTTCTTTCATTAGTAGCAACCTCCTTGAATTGTTTCTGATTTCGTATTGTTCTGTTTAAGGGATTCTATCCACTGAATCGCCTAAACACAATTCAGGGGGTCAATTTTTTGGTAGCGGAACGTGGTTTGTATATGTATTTGTATTGTGTGTATGTAGCATTTGTTTGAAACTGTATAGTGGGTCATTGCCAAATGACAATTTAAGTACTTTTACCGAATATTTGTATAAATCTCTTTTTCATTTCAGGAATTTTCATATTACATTCTGTTCACATTGCACAGAACAATGTTACATACATTATGTATTATACTCACGTTTTATCTTATATTTCTTGTACAGCCGAACATAGGAGGTATATTTCCATCTTTTTAATAATTGTAATTTGGATCTTCCCGCTCCTTGGAATCCCAAAAAAGGCCAATTCGTGAATTTCTCGTCCTTTCTAATCCTCTAATACAATTTCAATAATCGTGGTTGACATTCTGGGTGATGACACTCCACATGCGGGCGAGCGAATTGTTTCTCAACGGATAACTGGGGGGAAGAGAAAGGTGCTTCAAAACGTCGGAATCGAAATCCAGTAATAATAATACAAATGATTGTAGCGTTCTCTCGGAATTTATGGCCAATTTCATTATCCCGGAATTTGCACGTATATTAATCGATTTTGGATGATTAGTGATTTGTTTCAAATATCGTCGCCCTTATGCCAAAACCACGAATGTGCAATTCTTCGGTTTTTGGAAATTGCGACTAGAAGTTTCTAACGGCTTCGAAAAATCAGATTTTCGTCCAGGGCGAACGGAACCCAGTTATTATTAAACCCCAACGACCCGATTAATCGGTCCAAGTTCTTAGGTAGCGTGCGCTAACGTTAACCACATGTTAGGGCACATTCGTTGTTTTGGCATCGCTAAGTTGAAAAAAAGATTCACATTGGCGCACTTTCGCGAGTTTGGTATCCACGGGGTAGAAACCATGGAGCACATTCGCGGAATTTTTGAGGAATTTCTTCAACATTTTTGCCTATTTTAGTGCTCAATTTTAGTGCTGGGGCGGTAAAAGCTTTTTTACGATTGTTGTTCAACATCCTTTCCACATCTTAGTCACATGCTCTGACTTAAAAAATGAATGAATGAATAAATAAATAAATAATAAACCAAAATATTTATTGTTGCAAGTAAGCACTTTATTTAGGTTACTTTGAAATCACGAACAGTTGGTAACTTGCAAAAATGAAGCAAAATCACAAAAATTATTGTAAAAAAATCAAAAGAGTTGGTACTCTAGGGCGCTGATCATAGGACTTCATGATGAGGTCTCTGAACTCTCGTCCCCATCGGTCTGGGGGAGGCAGTCACGAGCAGAGCTGTTGAAGCAAATTTTGGTAAAAGTGATGATACTCCTTAAGAATAGTCAAGTCCTGACTTTTTTTTTTTACCGTTGCTCTTCGCAACTAAAATGGGAAGTTCCCTGCAGTAGGCCCACAACAGAATGTTTTTAGAAGGTCGGCCTCTTATTTTAAAGCTCACCCCAGTAAACTCTTCATTATACATGTATTTCAGGGCATTCTTAGGTGTATCGAAGCCAACAAACGTTTCTGAGTGGAACACTTCCTACGCTTGTGTTTGTAACTTTTTTGAAGTCGTAGAAGTCACTGTACATCATAGTTTTCACAGTGAACAGTCTTAGATTTTGTCTTGCCGCGCGAATCACAGATTTCATAAGCAGAGGAGAAGAGGTCAAACTCGCAAATGAAGCACATTCGTGCGGTTTTATTTCAATTCGTAGTCGGCTTCAGGGGCCAGAACCGCGAATGAGCACATTCGCGCTTTTTGCATGATAATGTAATGGCACACTCGTCGCATTCGTGGATGTGACATTTGATTTCTGCTAATTAGCAATAATTTGCCGAATATCGACTAATTTACTAGATAGTATACCTCAAGCTGATGCAAGTAGCGCTAAAAACTCAAAATCGAAAATTTTGCACATTTGTGGTTTTGGCATAAGGGCGACGATATGAGGATACAAAGGATCAGTTTCCGTCGGCTAGTGATGCGTAACAGTTCAAAACCGCGAGCTGCCTTTTTCGTGAAAGTAATACCCTCAATGAAAAACTACATTTCAGGTCCGAAAGGTCTACGAACAAGCTAACAAGCAACGTTACTCTCACTGAACCCAAATCATTCCTCACATCTCTCAAAAATAAACTTGGCGCTTCATTTTGAGGCAACAGATCAATCCCCTCCCTTAAAATTTTATTTCGTAGGGTACGTTTTTTTCCAAATCTACATGTTTTGTTTGTTAGGACCTGATATATGACAAAGAAGGGTTCGGGTTTATCACGTGTGTAATGTTAATGTGACAAAATTTTACGGTGAGAAATGAACAAAATGTTGGTAAGTTGTGTCTACATCAAGTCCAACCACTTTTCAACCCTGAAACATAAGCCCTAACTGGGAATTCGCTGTCAAGGAACCTTTTTTGGTATTAGTGTGCGGCCTCCCTGCCATTGCGGCCCATAAGCTAACATCATGTCAGACTACTCTTCATTGATGAATGCATTCGGCATGATGAAGATCAGCGTACGAACGAAGTAGGCAATAACCACTTTGAGGATGCAACAAAGCCTCAAGGACTCCACGCAGTGGCGTAACAATTTTTTTGGGCCCCACCGCAAACTTTATTTAGAAGCGATGTCAGTCTGTGCAGTTTGATTGATTTTGAGGCTGGATGACCAGGAACAGAAGGTTCATGGCAAATCACGATGTGAGCGTTGTGTCGCGAAAAGACACGTAAATATGCTCTAACGAGATCGAGATCTATCCTAATCTTTTGGCTATTATTGGACTCCATACTCCATGATACACTACCAGAAACAACCAAGTATGGAATGAACAATTTAATCTATCGGTAGGAAAGGAAAACACCTGTTCTGTTTACCGATTTAGCGTTTCCTCCGAATTTGATATCCCGACAGAACTTTCTGAAATATCTGGGGGCTACTTCTGTCAATCATACTCACTTCTTTAAATGGATATCACGATCATCATATTTGAAACTGATAGCTTGAATGAAATGTCAGATGCAGATTGTGAAGTGAACGAAAACTGGAGTTTCTTATAAAACTAGTCGTTCCACTGTTTCTGGGAAGCGCTGGTGATTGGCATTAAACAAAGTCAGCTTTGTTGTTTCTTCAAGTTTAATTTTTAAAAACTTCTTCCATTTTTTTTTTTTTTTTTTTAACTCAAATCAGCCAGAAAAAGGCCCCAGGTTACGACCTTATTACGGGACAGATCCTTAAGCACCTTCCACGTAAAGCCATTGCAAAAATAACAATGATAATCAACGCAGTTATCAGACTCCGTTACGTACCACAATTGTGGAAGATTGCTGAGGTCATCATGATTCCTAAACCAGGTAAGCCTCCTGAGGAACCTAGTTCATACAGGCCAATTTCACTTCTACCAGTATTATCCAAACTCTTTGAAAAAGTAATTCATAAACGACTAGTACCCATAATTGAAGAACGTAAGCGGTTTCCAGAGCATCAGTTTGGCTTTCGACTGAAACACTCCACAATCGACCAAGTTCATCGAATAACACATGTAATCGAAGAAACACTTGAAAAAAAAAAGAAAGTCTGCTCTGCCATCTTCCTTGACGTAGCTCAAGCATTTGACAAGGTTTGGCATGAGGGACTCAATCACAAGCTGCGCAAAACCCTGCCAATGAAGTATGCTGAACTGCTCCAATCTTACCTCACCAATCGTTACTTCAGAATAAAGCAAGAAGATGCCTACTCAGAGCCACAGCTGATCAATGCAGGGGTCCCTCAATGGAGTGTTCTTGGGCCACTCATGTAAGTCCTTTATACCAGTGATCTCCCAGAAATTGAAATGAACACTACAGCTACTTTTGCGGACGATACGGTGGTTGTGGCAGTTGGAGAAAATAATATTGAGTCCATCACAAAGTTAAAAAGGTCCTTATCCTACATTCAATAGTGGACAGCAAAATGGAGAATCAGAATTGATGGAAATAAATCGGTACACGTCGACTTCACTAACAAAAAAATTGCTAAGCTAAATACCTCGGTATGACGCTCGATGCCAATCTCAGGTGGAGAGCCCATGTTAAGAAAAATAAGGGAGAACTCCTTCTCATATTCAGGAAAATGTACTGGCTAATGGGAAGACGATCGAAGCTGCCGATCCAGAATAAGCTAACCCTGTACAACCAGGTCCTGAAACCGGTTTGGACCTATGGAGCCCAGCTGTGGGGCTGTACAGCTCAATCAAATCGAGATATCATCCAACGTTTCCAAAATAATGTGCTATGAACTGTTGTGAATGCACCATGGTAGTTTCGAAATGAACGTCTCCATCATGAACTTCAGGTCGAAACAGTTAGCGAGGCTACAAAGCGACAAGCTGTGAGTCATCTCCAACGGCTAAGATATCACGTCAACGAGGAAGCTGTCCATCCCCTTGACGCAAGTGACATCCCCAGAAGACTAAAGCGTACCAAATCACTTGATCTTGCCTATTTGTGAAGCAGTTGAGTGGAAACATCAGTCAGAAAGGACAAAACTCAGTGATGTATCTTAGTTTTGAATATTTATCCCTATTTTCAATATAATGTTGTTAATAAGTTATTACTTGGTACAATAAAATTTCAATAAAAACTCGAATTCAAAGCGTTTTAGTCGGCTTTACAACTCAAGTTCAAGTTGGCATCATAAGCATTCGATTCTTCTTCCAGCCGATGGCCGTCGCACTCGAAATGTGCGAGACCATATCTACGTACACCCTGGGCCGAACGCCTTACAGGCTTTGATTCAGATGAAGTTCTGGGTGACATCTCTAAAAACAATGGTTCGTTCATGAACTTCTGATGGCTAAAATGTTAAACGACCGGGGGTAAGGGATTGACTTCAGTCATGAGTGTTCTTCCCAATCTAGACTTCAAGGTGAGAGACCGTAGGGCACATGTTCGTTACTCTCAAATCTGTGTCGACTGTCTAAATTGATGGTTTCCACCTAAACACGACGTTTGAAGGGTCAACTTCGTGTGGTGAGATGAAGCATTGCAGTTTGAAAGCAGATAAAAGGGCTGATAATGTTCAAGGAAATTTTTGAAAAAGCACTACTACAACCGATGACTTGAAAACGGTACGTAGCTGACTTCTGTGATGAACAGACCGAAAATGAGGTGCTATAAATAGATTTGCGAGGACTCTCTATCAATCAACATCTCCTCAGCGAGGATTGGTATCCTCAAAACATAGAAAACATATTTTATTAAATACATTTCATTTTAGACGCGGAGGACGTCCGATAAAGAGATATTTGTTTTAATATTATGTTTCCCTAGAAGCAGCACCTTCCCACAGGTAGTACCTATTTAACTGTCATTTCATAGAATATTTCATTTCATTCTTTCTTATTCCTAATTTTGGGTTTTCATCGTACCTCGAATTCCATATTGTTAGGTATTTCATTTATGAAATTGCTTAAACACTATGGCACAGTGAACAGGATTTCCACAACTTTGATCGATTCGAAACGAAAATAAATAAAAGTCTATTTGAAGAGAAGTTCAGGTTGATTGGTGTTGTGGTTTCCCACGAAGCACGTCTCATACTTGAATAACTCGGACGAGAAATCAATATGAACTAACAAGAGATACGTGCCCCTTTTTATAAATAAAACCTCTCGAGGATTGACAAACCACAACACGGCCGAGCGTTTTAAAACCTCTTAGTCTTTTCCAAACATCCAGAAAATGAAATACCCAGCAATACAGGATAATTCTGTCTCTGTAGTTTAGAAAAAAAAAACGCTGGAAAAGTAGCTTCAAGATTTTTTTTTTTGTTTTTTTAAATCAGATAACCCCGTTATGTTTATCCATGCTACTATCTACAATTATTAGTGGGAGTATATGGAAATCTTTCAAAATATCATTACAAGACCGTTGGCACCTAACAAGAGGAATTAATGGAATTACAAGGAAAAAAAGTTAATTTAAAGAAAACCTCCCGCGGGTTCTCAAACCCTGGCCCTCAACGTGTAGCGTACTTACTGTTGTGCTAACTTTTGTAAAGGGAGGGAAAGATCAAAATTTATGGGAAGAAAAATCTGTTATTAAATGTATAGATGTAAGTAATGGATATGGGGGAGAACTTGTTGATTCCATTTGGAATAAGGTTCTTATGAAAAGAGTAGATAAGGGGTGTGTAATTTAGTGAGAGAAATTGAGTTGGAAGAGAAAAAGTGGATTAATTATGGATATATTATGGAAAATTTTCAGATAAAATATGTAAAATTCAGTCATCCAATGGTTTCAAAAATAAAAATAATCTTAAAGCTTCTTTGAGTTCGATTAAGGATAAAATAAACGTGTAGGACAAAAGTGGAGTTTATAAACTAAAGTGTTCATGTGGGCTTGAAATTCAAGCCAGTATTCAAGCTTTGAATACTGTGATCACACTGATAGGACATTCAGGGAACGAATAAAAGAGCATGAAAAGGATTTCTTTCACAACAAAGGTGATTCTGCCTTTGCAAGTCATCTGAATAAATCCAATCACAGCTTTATTTTTGATCTGACAAACAGGCTATATGTAGAATTTCCTCACTTTTGCCCAAAGGGAGGTATGTTGGATGTGCTTGAAAAATTCGAAATTGTTGAGAGTGATAGGTCAGGAAAATGTTTAAATGAAGTTTTTCCTCAGAATATTTCACCGCTATTGGGCTCATTTTTGCAGTAGGTTTGTCTCCCCTTCTCCATAATACCTATTATTATTATTAATAGCTACTGTTTGTGCCCCCTTTCACTTTGTAATCCTTAAGTGGCTTCGGTTGGTCCTCCCCGCCCCTTTCACATCCCTGAGCCAATAGAATTCAATCTCAATTCTATTTCCTTTCACCTGGGCCTATATAAGATGTGCTATCTGTGATGTACTTGAAGTTCATGTTCTTTACTGATGATGACCTAACCGTTGTAATCGATTCAACTATGTGCTTATTATTTTCGTGGAAATATGGACAAATTTCTATTTTACTCCGTTTTCACGTTCGTTATCCTTTTAATGATTATCCCGTTTGGACCGCTTTCCACACGGCCTTTCGTCCTCAGAAAGGCTACAACTTTGGGAAAAAAAGACGTCAACGTGATTGTTAATGTAAACGTCCTTGAACATCGCAAAATTCTCGTCTTACCTTTGTTGGTTCACAATTTCGAGACAATTGAATCAGCTGATATAGGTAACTGACATGGAATAAGGTTTTCAAAATTTTCTTCTGAAATCAAGTTTTTCATAGCTTATAATACACAGTTGCAGACAAATGAAGAGGTATTATTTCCCGTCGTTAAATTTCGTTTTTTCTGTTCGTGGGTTTCAACGTTTGTGATAACATACCTTACCTGTAGTGCTCCACTATAGTTATGTAGATATAAGCTTTTGATTCTTGCTGAGGGACTAGCAAAGATCGTGCGATAAAAAGAACCCACATAGATATTAAAATATTTTTACCGTAAATAATTACATGATTTAACAATATGTACCAGTAATATTATCGATTTTTGACGCTATGATGCCCAGATTGTTGTTTTTAGATTCGTTTTCAAAGAAATAACATATTTTCACTATGTGGTGGAAAAGAGGGAAGAATAGAATGAACTTATTCCAGTCTCAATTAGAATAGTAAAATTTGTGTTTTCTGACAGATTTGGGTCAAGGATTTGGGATAGAGACATCGGAATGGTTTCATTTGATTCAACTAAAACAAATTCATAGAAAACAACTTCAATTGAGAAAATTTGTTGAAAAATTAAGAGATTTGAAGACTTACGACCGTCTTTTCGGGCTTTCGTCTCACTGTGCACATTCAGGCGCTGTAACCCCCCCCCCCCCTTCCTCCCCTTCTGCGACGTGATCCCGTGGTAGGTGCCATACACTCAATCAAACACATAAAACCAAAAAACGACGTTTTCGGGCACATTTGTGCAACCTAAACGGTCAAAATCTCCGAATTTTGAAAAATCAAGATTTTTTCCATGGAGGCCCATGGAAGGCCATGGAGATCCAGGGCTTCAATTCGACTACCAGTATGTTGGGGTTCTGATGCGGCGAAATGGAGGTACCTTTCTTTATCCCCATTCTCATTCTCATCATCATTGTGCGGTTGAGTACTACCTAACATCCATAGATATAATTATTGTAAAGTTGGAGAAACCAGCCTTTCAGTTAACTCGAAGAAAACGCTTCACAAAGTGATGCAGCATTCGAATGGTAAACAAGACGGACTATTCACACATTTGTACACACGTGGAAAAGTGCATCTGAGAGCTCTCTGATTCGGGAAAAAAATGTACACTATCGCTTTTATAGACCCCCTTATTACAATAATTATGGTAATAATAATTATTATTACTTACCATACTATTATGGCTTAAAATACATTACAAGTAAAATAATTATAAGATGTCACACAATAACTTACCGTATGTTCACCCAACTTACATGCCCCCACAAATGAGTGTACGTATGTACTTGCAAGAGTGTGTGAATACATGCGGTCGTGTTTGCATATAAATGGATGTATAGACATGGACGTGTTTGTGGATGTATGCATACCTTAAGACTTAGCCCTTCTATTTTTTATATAGATCTGTGAAGATCTAAGGACGAAAAGCTCTTAGATAAACCGAACCTTAACAGAAACTACCTATTAATTTCCTGATCCTCAGAAAATAGATAAACTTCAAGGTATGCCGAATAGGTGTTATTTTTAAATTTCACCTTAACTTCTAGGCATCTGGCTGTTTTGTTAAAAAGTTGGTATTGAACGATGCGAGTAGACGAACCCCCCTACTCCACACCTCTGTTATGTTATTTTCTTGCTCCATTTCAAGTTTTAAAGCTTCGAAAGGAGACCCTGACGTAAACCGAAAAATATTAAAATGCAAGTATTGATGGTACCTGGTTGGGTTAAAATAAAATTACAGTTTGATGTTTCAAGGAAGAGGTCTTACTGCGACTGCAGAAGAGATGAAAAATATATGGGATTCGAAGAAAGGCAATATATTTTTTTTACGATAGCGATTAGGAAACTGGCGGAAAAACATAGTTTTTAGACAAGTTATTTTTCTGTTTCTAAAGATTACTTAACTGTCGAATAGATCATATGACTACCCGATTCCCCCCCCCCCCCCCCCTATCTTAATTTGAGGGCCACAGCATACCTATTACAGATCGTATATCTCAAAAGTAGTAACAACGTTTAGAACTAAATAGTAAAATCTCTACAGAAGCAGATATTGAAAAAAATATATTATTTGACTGAATAGATCACATGACTCCACGATTCAGTCAGTCTATTTCAACTCACGTATATGTTACAAGTCAGACATCTAGTACGGAAGTGAATGACAATCGACGCCAGCTCACTCTAGTAGCAAATTTTGGAACAGCATAATGTCTCAAGTAGGAGATATTGAAAGCAAATAGATTAGTTGAATGAATAGATGACACGATCCGTTGTGTTTTTCTTACATGGGTTTCCACTATTTTGACGCGGGTGATTTAGAGCAAACTGACGGACTCGCTATGGATACAGGGCCATTGAAATCCCAGGCTACAAGTGTAATATGGGGAGGTGATGGAATGGTATAGTTGCCCCTTCAAAGAGCTGAATGCTGATAAAGCCCGCCCCGCTCAGAGGATGTCACAGAAACTGGAAGGCGTCTGGTACATCTCCCTAGGCGGCAAATTCAAGAATAATGAAGGGATAACTAACCATATCCATCACACTTCGGACTAAAAGAATCATTTTGTACTATTTGGTATTGTTTCGGTTCGGCTGCCGGGATCATTCAAGTGAATCTCCTTAAGGCTATCAAACAATGGAATCACGAACCTGGTCCAACGGAATTGTATGATGATGACTGACATGTTGTCGCAGCCGACGGACATCCCCGTGCACTTGGGGGAGAGGCAGCTGGTGATGAGGGCCTCCGCGATGTTCTGCAGAGGGATTCGGTCTATGAGGCGCGATCTGACGAATTGGACGACCATCTCGTTCGTCATGACCTCCCAAATGCCGTCGCAGGCCATGACAACGAACTCCCACGTTCGGTCGAGGGGTTTCAGAATGATGTCAGGCACCGGGCTCACCATCTGCACCACACAGTAACGATTAGCAGTACTTCAATATGAAACACGTTTTAGATTTGACCTATCAGTCAGTAAGAGACAATTAAACAGTAGCCACATACAGTTCTCCCAAAGGCACAAGTGTTTTGTGAACAAGATCAGTAATTCAGGCATTCACAGCATAAAATGTACTATGATCAATAGATATGCAAGTATGGACCACCGTTTTCAGCAGCACCGGAAAGGATTAATCTACAGTTTCAGTTTGGAACGCAAGAAAGGTGATCGGAAAATAGTGATAGCCTTATTCTGCAGAAAGAAAGAAAGTTGTAACATTATCAGGCAAGGAAAGCATTTCTCTTGGAACGATCAGTTGATCTATACAAATAAACTTTTATGAAGATTGTTTGGGTTATATCGTGTCACGAAAGGATTAGGTATTTGGAAGTTCATTGAAAGTGGTACTACTCCATTCTATAAATTCCTCTGTATGGTAGAGGAGTGTGGCTGAGTTTGATTTCGAAACGAACATTTCAAAATCTATTTTGTTTGAATGAAAATGAATTCATTTTGAACTTTTTCAGCAATTCAATCTCTCAATTTGAGTTTTCGCTTGAATTAGTCAATTTTTGATACTTAATCATTATTGGTTGATGTTCGTTGAACATCTGCACATACTTCTTCTTCCATGATTGAAATGAATGAATGAATAATTCTTTATTTCATACAATCTTGAAGAGGATACCATGTATACATATTTAGTCCCTAGAATTCCACCCTCAACCATAGTGAAGGGGAGTTGACTAAGCTATCAGTTTTTACGAAAAGTCTTGTAGTCACTCCACGATCAAACTATATTCTAAAGTATCAATGTTAACAAGAATAACTGTGGATTTGCTACTGAAGGGACTGGCAAGACAAAAGAAGTGAAAGAAAATAAAAATAAATAATGTAAAGTAGGGAACGTAGGTACATGATGTTGAACAAGTTGTGACATTCATTTATACCTTCTTTTATAAAAAACGAGAAGGTTTCTTTTTTTATAGCTATTTCGAGTAAAATTCGATGGAACTCTCAACCCCATCCCTTAGTCGCAGCCGCGGAGCCTGCCGTGCAACTGTAAAGTAAAGTAAACAAGGAATTTCACCTTGGATTTTCGTCCGACTACCCGGAGGTGTCGCGGACGTCGGCAGCCGTCTTCTAAAGACGATTGGAAATAGGTCTGACGATTTCGCTCGTGGTTTCCCATTGCCTCACGCCCCTGGGTTGGGAGCGATTTGGATTCACGTGATATCTAGATCAGAGGTGAACTGTCTAACGACCGGACAGATATACAATACTTGTAGGATTTTGGCCCTAATCATTGGTTCCTGCTAGATTCGAACCGGGCTAATCAGTACTCCCACTGAAAGTAAACAGCCAAAGGACTGATGCCTTAGCTCGCTCGGACAACCTGTCCCCCTATGCCATGCAACGGTTTTCAACCCCATGTAGCCGCATAGACAAGCCGTCAGCCGTAGACGCGTCAGGAAAACCATACTTCAAAAACAAGTGAAACGTACACAATAGTTAAGAGCATATAATGCTTCTTCTTACCTGGAACTCGGGGCTGAAGTTAGGTATTTTGTACTGGTAGTCTCCCAGGGCTCTGGACAAAGCGAGATTTCCATTGACGCGGTCGGCCTCGACGAAGCCTCCGGCTGCGAGTATGCGGCTCCTCTCCGTCGGGAGACTCGGCTTGTGGTCGTACGAGAGTCGGACGACGCGACCCGCGGCGCAGGCGACCGCCCGACTGTCGCCCACGTTGGCGCACACGAGATAGTTGTCCCGGATGAAGATTGTCAAAGCCGTCGAGCCAGACATCTCGTTCGCGATCTCCTTGTTCATTCGCATAAACGCGTCGCATTCTTTATGTCCTTCAAAAAGTAAAATGAACACCATATGACAAGCTCTGGGGAAAAACGTGCTAATTCACATTTTCCAGGATCCAATTTTCCTTTAAAAAACGACGCAATATCATTCCAAATACTAATAAAATTCAAATTTTTTGTTTTCGGAGTCCCTTAGAATGTACACCACATGAGCACGTGTCGAAGTCACGAAATACAAATTTATTGGAAAAATGTTATGAAAGAAAACAGAGCAAAACGAAAATTCTACAGAGGAAAAACGTGCTAAATTATCACTTGTGAGGCAAGTTTTTGAAATAATTGTTTGCCTTCACTCCTCAGAATTTGGTGAGGTGATTCACGTCTTCGTGTTTTTCCTTTGAAATTGGAATTTTTTTAGGAATACACGTCATTGGTCGAAATGTTTGGTGTTGGTAGATTCTTGTTAAAATCCGTGCCTACGGCGTTAAATTAAGGGAGGGCACGGATGTTTTTGTTTTGCGATCGTAAAATGTTTGTGCCTTTAGAAGATGTAATTTTTAATGTTAATCGGCGCTGCGCACCTCGCCAGGGGGCGAGCCCCAGGACCCCCTGATGCCTACTGCTTAGAGCCTGCGGCTAAAATTCAAGAAACATGGAACATGCTCTAGCCATGCTATCATGACTGTAACATTCGGCTGTACAGTGAATAATTCTTTGGACGTTTCCACGACACGAAATATGACGTGTGCTGACGGAGTCTTCACGAGCGTATCAAATGTACAAACGCTTGCTTATGTGTCCCACTTTACACACCGTCGACCACTACCTAGCGTCTCCTGATAATGTAAGTCGTGTTTTTATCTCAAATTAAAACAAACTGATGTGGACGGCTGAAGGTAGACACTTTGATATGATTATTCACAACTTCTTATAGTTGTCGTGTAATTCGCGATTAACTATCAGATGTAGGAAGTTTTCTACTCCGGTGAGCGTCTACTGTAACCAACATTACAACCAAGTGAAAGCAAAACAAGAGGCATTGTTTACTACATCTATTATTAACATAAATTAAATTAATGTACGACGAAAAGACTAAAAACAAGTACGTAAGGCCTGCGTGATAAATTGAGAGCTTTTCAACTAATGGATTTTTGTCCGTCGAAAACTGAACAACTTTCATTTCCCAAGAAACGGCTTGGTTGTACGTGAAAATCATCGGAAAACATTTGGTTTATTATTCAATAATAAACCATTGTAATCGCTCTTAAAAAAAAAAAAATGAAATCTAACCCCCCCCCCCCCCCCCCCTCTGAAATTTTCGTGGTTTACGTTTCAAAGGGTGTAGAATCCAAATCTGCAATAAAAATTGTTCCGTCCGTCCGCCGTACGCAGTACGCACGATTTCTCCCAAACGGCTGCAGCAAAAAAGCTGAAATTTTCGGGAAAAATCCATGTTGGTCCGGCGACGCCCCAATTCTTGAGCCAGCTCTCTCACTTAATTTAAAGAGCCCTTTAAGGGTTGTCAAAGTTTTGTAAACTCCCTAAAAACCTCAAAAAAAGTAAAGCGGCCTAAATTTGTACTCTTTTTGAAGAACACTCCACGAGGAATCGAATGAGCCGCTCCCCAGGTCCGTAGGTCAAACCATTCCTGATCTATACCCCGATTTATGGTGCCAACATTCGCGTTATTTTGGTTTATTATTGTTTTTGTGTTGCTATCAGTAACCTAGTGACATAGTGATGTAGTGATGTAGTAATGTGGATACTGGAGTGAACTCCTAAAAGGCTTTGTAGCCGATACACGGGTTGAAGCATTCTGATAATTAAAAAACATAAATTTTTAACGCTGCAAATTCTTGTTACTGGGGTTTATTATTCAGGAGATTGATATTGGCTTGCGTTCATGATTTGAAATTCTAATTCTAAGGGGTTTATTATTCGAGTTGTTTGCGTGATTTGAAAATTCTACAAGCAGTGTGTGATAGAGCGATTATTGAATTTCAGGAGATATGCATAGAGCACGTAAATCTGTTCTCAACCAAAATACCTATTTGGATTGTTCAGTTGATCATGTTCGTGTGCCTCCTGAAATTCAATAATCGCTCTATCACCTGTGATATCCTATCAAATCATGAACGCAAGCCAATTGAATAATAAACCCCAGTGGAAGAATTTGCAGCGTTTCTTGACACTTCCACGTAACACATCCCGCGTATCGTTTTTCGAGTAGTTAGTCCAAGGCTAAAGCATGTTCCATGCTAAAGATGAGGTCAATATTTTGTAATAATTCTCTTACTAACGTGGTGCTATGGAATTCCCACCTACAGAAATAACAGAATCGAATTCAAATTTGCGGGTGTCTCGCTTCTGGACCACCACGCATAAGTCAATATAGGTCATGTTTCCTTAGCAAGGTACTTGTTCGCTATCCAGTTATATGTGACTACAGACGCGCCCTTCTCAAGTAAGACATTGTTCGCTTCCATTCGGTTCGAACTGAAGAACTTCTTGAATGGTTCTCCGAAGATATTTTCCCTCAACCGTTTTGTTCCACAGACCTTGGGCTCCGCTTTAATCTGCCCCGCGTAATTGGAAGAGTTCCGGGGAGACAAAAGCTTCTCCACGGATAAAGAACTTTTCACTGAAGTCACATCCTCCTACGACCTCACGACTCTTCAATATTATCTACTTCCCCGCGAAACTAAGAGCGCACGAGCTGTGTCAGACTCGTCTTGCCTCACTTAACGGATCGATTCTATCCACGTTTGATTGGCAATAATTTTTGCCTCCAAATTTTTTCTTTTCTTTAACTTCCCGAAAAACCCTTGTTCTATCCAATTTTGAGAGTTTTTTAACGTGTTTCAACCCTGCGACACTAAAATGTCCATACCGTCCTTAATGCGTAAACTAAAATCTGGTCACAACTCTTGAAAGAGCGTCACGTTGAAAATCCCCCTGACACCAAAAAAAAAAATTGTGTAAATAGCTCCGATAACTAAAAACCGGAGTCAACGCCAAGATCTTGAGGAAGTAAATATAGTGCTCATCGATCCACATCTACAGGACAATCAATCCTAAATTTTTATTTCCCATCTGTCTAATTAAAGAAAAAAAACATATTTGTAAAAAACTTATTTTTAAGTAACGCGTGCATTACAAGGAACAAGATAAAGCATGGGCTATTCGCAGTGTGTCGTATTTGTGTTGAAGTGCCTTCGTTTATGAACACTATCCAGAGAAAGTCGATTGGCACAAATCCTTTTCTGCCATACCAACCTTATAAATTATTGCTACAGATGCATAACTAAAGTAAACGGATTTTCAGATAAAAATAACAGCGCTACTGCCTATCCTAGTGATGGAAAACTATCGATAGTTCTAAACTATCGGCAACCTTAAAAAAATATTGTTTTAGCTAATCGTAAAAAAAAAACCGATGCTTTCCCCAGTAAGACATGGAAGTTTATCGAAGAGGAATTAATAAAAATATATCTGTCAAAACAAAAACGTATATTGAATTGAACAAGATTTTGCAACTCAAATTTCAGGTAATCTCACGATATTCTTATTTTTTTAACCTTCAAGTAATAGATTTGAGAAGGAACTATTTATTGCATTAAATTTTGCAACTTTCTGTATATGTTTAATACCACAGCATGAATATCACTTGAGAAAAAACTAGATTCAAGGGTACCTACTCAAATTTTATTTACAAAGAAAGGTAAGATCACATTATGCTGTCAAAATGTTAATAGCAAACATTGTGAAAAGCAAACTCCTTTAAAACTGGCACTTGCATTAACAGAAGTTATGATCATTTTATATTTTCAATCCTCCGGCAAAGTTATTTTTGTTTCCTTTCCAAGATTCAACAAAGAAAAGTTTCGGTTTAAGAAAATGAGCATGTCGACCAGTTTTGAGTCAAGGGGTTTTCGTCTTTCTTGAACAATGTAACCAGCAGTACTGAAAACTCGGTACTATCGATTGTTTGGCCTGAAGTAACGTGTTGAACAGTTCCCGGGCGAGTTCCAGCGTGGGACAGGAAAGTGAGGTTTTAGTGGGTTTGAATCCTGCGTAACCCGAAGAGCGGTCCCTTCTGGGTATCTTACGAGATCTGATTTTGCACTTTAGGATCTTAAAGATTTCCTCACCTGCATACCGAAAAAAACTCTCGATTGTTTAACTTTTGATAGTATCGTTCGTAACTGTCGATAGTTTCCCATCACTAGCCTCTAGCAATTAGGCCAGTTCCACATGGAGGTGGCCTCCTAGTTCCTATTTCTACGTTCTGCTCGACGACTCAATATCTATCTGGGAACAGCAAAGATGCGTTTTCTACCCTCCTTGAGGATCCTGTATGAATATCGACTAACCACCAAAGCGATTCACGCCAGGAGAACTCAATACTGGTGCATTCCAGGTTTGATATGATACTGTGGGGTTAGTACAAACCGCCATCGCAATGACAGTTTTTCGTCCAAGGATTCAATTTTGAATAAATAACAATGGAATTTTGATTAAATGGTGTAGATTTGTTTCATTTTCGAGTCATTTCTTTGTTTTCAAAGTTAGTGGAATCTTTTCATATTTTTCACCATCAATTCATTTTTAATAAATCATTCGCTCTAAAACTAGATGTGGTGGGAAAAATCTGCTAACATATTTGAAATCATGTCAAAAAATCCTTCCAGAATCACAATGATAATATATTCATCCATCACAATGATAGCTACGTTTTGCATAACTGTGTTATTTATTAATTTACATGCATTTATAATAATGCATTAATAAGTCATTTGGAGAGAGAATGCTCAATAACTTGAAAGCACGTACCAACCTTTGTAAATGGCTTCTTTGATATTATTACCCCATTCTCTCTGTTTCATGATGTGCTTGTACAGGTTGGTTCCAGCGTATTTGGCCACTTTGGTGCCTCCGTGGCCATCGAAAACTGAGAAATACATCGTTTCGGTGTTGTCACCAGGGATCCTCAACAAAACCACGGACACGTCCTCCATCGTTTGTCTCCATCCCTGTTCAATATAAGTAATTATATTGTAGTTCATGTCCTGGAGGTAGGTAAGTGTGAGATTTTGTTTTTAAAAAGAAACAATAACAAAAGTAACGGACTAAGTCACACCGAAATTTAAATCAAGTAACCTTTCGTATTGGTATAGACACGTAGATGACATCATTATTTTATTGACGGGAACCGAGAGACGACTAAATTCCTTTCAGAATAAGTTAAATTTTCTCGATTTTTCCATCTCATTGATTAATATAAAGCATGATTTCTCCATCTATAGAAAAAATACCTACAGTGATATAACTATTCATAGCACTTCAAATCATCCTTTAGTTCATAAATATGAAGCTTTCCAAAGTATGTTCAACAGTCCGTAGCAATGATTGACCAAACTTTATTGAAATAAAAATATTTTATTAAAAGTATAGCCTTAAGTAATGGATAAGGGGGAGAACTTGTTGATCTTATTTGGAATAAGGTTCTTAGGAAAAAAGTAGGGAAGGGTGTGTAATTTAGTGAGAGAAATTGAGTTGGGAGAGAAAAAGTGAATTAG
This sequence comes from Creontiades dilutus, assembly GCA_031894815.1. Classification (NCBI taxonomy): domain Eukaryota; kingdom Metazoa; phylum Arthropoda; class Insecta; order Hemiptera; family Miridae; genus Creontiades; species Creontiades dilutus. The sequence goes on along the minus strand of JAVIWC010003376.1, from coordinate 314,079 downwards.
TATACCTTATTATGGGGAAATTTCAGATAAAATTGGTAAAATTCTGTCATCCAGGGTTTAAATGTTGGATTCAAAAATAAAAATAATCTTAAAGCTTCTTTGGGTTCGGTTAAGGATAAAATTAACGTTCAGGATAAAAGAGGGGTTTATAAACTAAAATGTTCATGTAGGCTTGAATAATGTAGTCAAACTGGTAGGAAATTTAGGGAATTCCAGAATAAAGGTAATTCTGCCTTTGCAAGTCATCTGAATGAGTCCATTCATAGCTTTAATTTTGATCTGACAAACAAACAATACTTATGTAGAATTTCCTCACTTTTGCCCAAAGGGAGGTATGTTGGATGTGCTAGAAAAATTCGAAATTGTTAAGAGTGATAGGTCAGGAAAATGTTTAAATGAAGTTATTGATCTAAATATTTCACCGTTGTTGGGTTCATTTTTGCAGTCGGTTTGGTCCCCCTTCTCCTTAATGTTGCTGTTTTTACCCTCTTTCACTTTGTAAGCCTCAAGTGGCATTGGTTGGTCCTCCCCGCCCCTTTCACTTCCCTGAGCCAATAGGATTCAATCTCCTTTCACCTGGGCCTATATAATATGTGCTATCTGTGGTGTACTTTCACTTCATGTTTGTTACTGATGACGACCTAACCGTCGAAATTGATTTAACTGTGTACTCATTACTTCTGTGGAAATACTGACAACGTTCTATTTTACTGCGTTTTTATAACAAAAGTAAATTGGGGAGGGGGGGGGGGAGCCCCTTGGTTACACCGATACCTGCCCTGGAGATCAAAATCGATGATCAAGGTGAAGGAAGGAGATAAAGACGATACACTCTCACTTAATGATACAACAGGCCCTCCTATCCCCTCTGGCGTTAGCCACACTCTGAGTGTGCTCGGCCACCACTCGGGACAGGAGTTAATGACACCTAGGTCACCTCTTGTTTAACTTATGATCTTCCCGTTAACGGATGTCACTTTCAGTTAGGTCCATATCATGATAAAAAACGACTGAGATACGGCGAGTACTGAATATCCTCCCAGCTTATCACGAATCCTACCGACATACTAGATTCCTAAACTATTAAATTGCACTTATTATCACAGACCCATTCTTCGCTACAATCCAAGTCACGTTCATACAATAAATATAATCAAACCTGTTAGCATAGACTTTCATACATGCCAGCGGAGCTGGGGAAAATTTAACTTAGCCCACGTCAGTCCGTGTCTGTGATGTCACTAACAACCAGGAAATTCAGAATTATGGATGTGAGGGTTGATTGCAAGGATATGGCAAGGAATATCTTCCTTATCATATTCAAGCCAATGGCTGAAAATGCATCTGCTATCCGCATGCTACCGTGGGCCCTTAGAGAAAGTTGGTTTCGTACATTATAAAAGCATAAATAAAAACGTGTAAGTCGTACTTAATTCAATTCAAAAGAGAACAACAATGAACAAGTTGTCCAACCCAACTTGTACAGAAGCTGATAACAAGGAGGTGATGGAATGGACTAGTTGCCCTTTCAAGCTTCAAGTTTTTGCTGAACCTTGGCAGCTTCTAGAAGTAAGAAAGCGGACCTACCCGTGTCCATCACAGAAATCCAATCGTGATGCCGCAGATGACAACTTTTTTCTATCTCATGTCAGAATATGTGGAGAAGTGAGCAGCACTAGCTCGTTCCATTTTTCCCACCAATTTAGATAGCAGTGGATACTGAAAACGTTTTTTCCGCTCTTTCCGGATATAGCATCAAGTTGTAGCAAAACTCGCTGTTCTCCATGTATAAAGAGCCACAAAAACACAATCTAATATACATGTGTGATTTGACCTTAATGGCATTCCGCTATGTTATAGCATAAACGTGGACCATTTATCAGTGTTATGGTTACCGAAGGTTACACTTCACAATTTTTTCTCAAAACTGATTTCTTCATGTTAAGTGTAAAAATATACCTATGTGATTTGACCATAATGGTGCAGTCATAATGATGTGTGGCATAAACGCCCACGACCTTGTGTTAATCTAGGTGTTATGGTTACCTAAACTGACAATTTCTGTTTCTCCATAACTGAACTTCTTTATTTTAATGAAAATTTTAACGTAAGCAGCAATAAGTCAGTCAGTTATAAGTTTTGAAGAAACCCTATGCACTTGTTCATTTCACAACTTACCTCATTATTCGCATCACTCTTGAGTGTGGTTGAAAGCTTTCCAAGATTGTGTGCAGCAAAACTCATTCCTTGCTCAGATTTGTTGCAAAACTCGCTTGTTCCTAATATCACTCTTCAATTCCTCGTACATACTTAAATTGATTTTATTCGTTTTTATATTTCTTTATCCTGGGAGCAAGAGTTTCGAAAGGTAGAAAGAACCATTTTCAACTGATCAGTCGCAAACCTGTGTGACGTTTTTCATGATTTCTGGAAATAGAATTTGTGTGGAACGAGCGAGTTTTGCAACCCACCTTCTTATGTGCAAATGTTAACCATGAGGAGCGAATAAATCACTCCACTGCTTGTATAATTACTTGTCATTGAGTAATGCTTTTATATTTTTTAGAATTCATTGTGTTATTATAAATTTAGGTGTAATGAGCTTGAAGTAAAAATGATTTAGCAATTTCGGTAAAATATTTATACTCTTGGTAGGTACTTAATGTGTTCGTGCTTTCCGAAAGATATTTGAGGTAATTTTCAGAATTTTTGAAGGGAGTTCTAAACCCCAGGGCGCCGAAATGTGTTGTACCGAATTAGCATACTGATACGGAGGAATTCAACACCTGCATGGAGCTCATCGCCACGAGAACTGAGTCGTTGAGGTCGATGGCCGTGTGCTTCTCCAGGACCGGGTGAGGCAGCAGGTACCCCGTGGGCCCTTGGTACCCGTGGAAACTGAATGGGCCCAAAGACATCCCTAGCGGCTTCGATTTCAAGTTGAACGCTCACGAACTGAAAATACCTCCGAATAAAGAACGCCCCGTCGGCAGATCAGCCTTCTTTAAAACTCTTCATCAATACCCTAATCCCGTTCAGTCGATAGATCCTAAGTCACTGGTATAAATTTTGAAGAAAAAAACATGTTCGGATCGAAAAAAGTAGCCTGGATTCAGTGTACTGCTCACCCGAGTTGTTTCGGAGAGCCTTATGTTTTGATTGAAAAATCACCGATGCGTGGTGTTGGTGTTTACGAATTTACAACGATAATGAAGCAATTTACCGTTATCGCATAATCAAATAATTATAAAAACAAAGCCTGAAAACTTTAAATCTTTTAATTAGGAATTTCGAAAAAGTTGTTAAATATTATTGCATCTTCTTAAGCCATCATTGCTGAAGATTCTTTTTATTTTTCTTCCGTGGCACGACGATCCGCAGTGGATCAGCGCCTCCTGGAATGATGTCCGCCAGTCATATCTGTTAAGGTGCGTTTACACTTCGCTAAATTTCCTCGAGAGGCAAGTTTCGCGGCGTATAGACGCTTCTAGAACCCGTATCACGCCTCTACGAGGATCCCTTGCGAGACGCGGGAGCGAGCGGTCAGCCAGTCGGTCTTGAGCGCGCAACAAAGGAATTTCGGCCTTGTTGTTTCTCAAAGTGTAGACGTGTATATTTGGCAGGTGTATTGTCTTTATTCGATTATAAATTTGTAATCAGTGTGATGGCAATTCTTTCCTTCACAGTGATCGCTTCTCCCATGTGCGTGTCTACCAGTTCAATTTTGGGTCCAATAACTAACACCAGATGATCGAAGTCAGTCGATTTCATTCGCGTGAAATTCAGTATTATGTCTTCAACCATCTCCATCTGCAAGTCCTTTATTAATCTATTGCCATATTGCAACCGTTTGCGGAAGATTTCTCTGACCCACTAACGACGTCGGCGTTGTTGCTGACGTCCTTTCCTGTTTTTGACAATATGAGCTGCTACGATGAAAGCCAAAGCACTGGCTGCACGGGGAGGAAGAGGAACTATAGAAACACTCGCCATTGCCGCCTCACGAGAACTGACGGCTAACCTCTGCCGTCGTGCCTCGCGCGTCTGTTCCACGGTTTGTTTCGTTGTGTAGTCTCGGGCGTTGGCTTCACCCACCAGTCTCGCGAGGAAATTTCGCGTAGTGTAAACGCACCTTTATTTGCTGTTGCTTTCCAGTTCTGAATTCATATGGACACATCTTCTGCCGGTCGTCCCAGCTCAGCTTTGGTCTACTCAAGTCTTCTTTTTTTATCAATGATTTCGTCCAGAAGCTTCCGAGGGATCTGGCTACATGTCCAGCCCAACGGAATCTTCCATCCTGAGGACAACCCGAAATTTATAAAATCCGTTTCTTCGCCAAATAAATCATACTAATGGAACAACGTAAATGGACCATGTACAAAAGTGCACTGGAATGATCACGAAATTTGATAAATAAAATTGTTGTTGCAATATGTTAGTATCATACTGTTTTGCACCATTTTCAGGAAGGCTAAACTGCTTGAATTTTGATCACTTTGGGTGCATTGAAAAGGTCAGTGACAGAAAAACTTGTTTAATACAGAGTTGATCTTGCTAATAAGTACAAATTTTAAGCAGTAGGTCATAACCACACTTTGTTACTATATAAAATGGGAGGTGATGGAGTGGTACAGTTGCCCCTTCAACGGGCAGAGGCGATTAATGCCCGCAACACCCAGAGAATATCCCTGAGGCTAGAAGACGCCACAGTTATACCCTAGAGTAGAGGTTTCAAGAAATGAGAAAGGGAAACTAACCATTTCCATAACAGCCTTCAGATGGGGTCTACCCGGATAGCTGTCAATTCACCCGTTCCCTCTCCCTAATGACAGAAAAAAGACAGCTAGGAAAAAAGAACGTGAACACGACTTTTAAAGGTAACAGGTCTTCTTTTATTATCCATTAAATATATTAAACATCCGAATATCCAGCAGATATAATTACAATGTAATTTCCATTTCAGGGAATTAGGTTCAGATAGATACACCAACGAACTAATGTTTCAGTTTGAGCTAAGGAGCTGGTGTGCTACCCTTTTGCTGGATTGTTTCCAATTCGAATTCAGTGGCGTTTGGAGTTGATATTTCAGGGCGGATGAAGTCTGGGCGCTTGCTCTGAAGTTGAAGAAGGATAACCAGGAAGGTTACTGAATACGATAGGAACTGCAATCAAATTTACATAATTCAGACGCACGCAAGCTGTAATGAATACGTAAGAAAGAATTTCCAATCACTCACGGATACAATAAGCGAACGATCCATTGTCACATAGTCCTTTAAAGTTATCTTGGCGTCGGAAGACTGTTTGATAGTACGGCGAAACCTGTTAATCTGACATTTCATTGATAATAATAATTTATCGAAAAAAAAATACAATCGGTGATTCCATATATTTCACTCATCATCGTTTTTGGACTGTCTGAATGATTTCAAAGATTTAGCGAGGTAGTTGTTACCTTTACATTTTGGTTACTTCAAACTCAATTTGGTACACAATAGACATTTAAATCCGGTATGGTTTTCAAATTTACCTCTTCAGTGCATCTCGAGTCTATCGAATCAGTTTTAATTGTGATCATTGACTTTATGAAAGCGTTTCCAAGCTGAAAAACAACAACATTAGCTAAAATCATTTTAGAAAGCAAACTATAATAGGCTAAAAGCCTAGTATTTATTATATATTCTCATAAACATATCGGTACGCAGTGCATGCATTAGTATATCTCGTTTTATACGATCACGCTTTTATACATAATTACAAACACATGATGAGTATTTTAATAAATTATATCAAATTCTTAATGGAACAAAACCTGGAATGGAGCGATTCGTTCGGCATTTGTAGATTTTAGTGCCAAAATTATGGTTTCATTTGGAAAAGCACAAATATATGCATATCGATTCCAACCCCTCGCATAAAGATCACTTGAGTGGATTGCCTGTTACCCCTCTATTACCCCTCCCAACAGAAAATCCAAAATTCCAGAGGTTTGCATCAAAAAGCGGCTTGTTACACCGACCATATAACCATAATCAATTCTAGCCATGCTCTATTGTATATTTAAATACAGTTACCTTGTCGGACGCCTGGTGTGATATTTCGATGACAAGAAGAATAAGGGTTAAGGATATTCCAACGTAAGGGGCCATGTCTATAATCTCAGGAACGTTGAGATCTCCGACCGAGACGACTGTGCCGTAGCACCCTATAACGAAAATCGTGCCGTTGGTCAAAACCCCGTAGCCGATCGTTAACGCGACGGACTGGGAGAATCTCTGCGACTGCCTCCATATTGCGATCCAAATTCGTCTGCAAATTTTGAGTTGGAACGGAGCATCTTCTCCCATCTGCAAACACTGAAGAACGAGTAAGAACAATGATGCGTTATGAGACATCGTTGGGCTAATATTTGTAAAACAAAAAAAAGGCTGACAAATGAAGCATAACCTGTTGTAGTACAGTAGTTCAACATTATAAATATTCATAAATAAATGTTTATGACCAAATTAAATTGAGACTTAAATTCAGAATTGACAGAAAGCAGAAAAATACAACCGATTGCGACTTATTTCAGCTTAAGAAACAAACAGGTTCACTTCCCCTCCAAATATAAAATGCCTACATGGAAACTGCTCTTGTAAGAGAAGACTCCAAAACTAGGATATCTCAAATTAAGATAAGTCATAGCAGCAGTCTAGAGTTGGCATGAATGAATCGAAATGAATTTTGCGAAAGTTTCATGAGGTTTCAAGTCAAAATCAGTCATTTGTTTTTAGTCTCTTAACATTTGGCCCACGCATGCAAAAACAATAAATGAGCTTTAAAAAGTTATTAAACTACTCAAAGAGTCTGTATGACCACAATTTGGGTTATTCCAAATTGGGAACCCCGTCAATATACCAAATTAGGGAGAGCAGCTGCCAAACAAACTTTTCAATATGGCCATCTTGCAGTTGACAGATAGTAAGATCTGATGTACTCGATACAATCCTTAAAATTTGTAATTTTTAATGGTGAATTTCCGAATTAAAAACATATTCGCCTCAAAATATCAGAGAGTTGGAAAGAGGAGCCTCTTGAGTGACTGTAGTAACAGCTTTTTGATAATATTGCACTGTCATTGACTTCAGGGATCATAAAAGAGCCCTGTTTTGGCAGAGAGCTATGGCTTCCGAGAGATTCACCCTGTATAGAGAGCTCGATCCTCATGTGAAGTGTGCCCGTCTGGTGAAAGATTCCGATATGGACCTTTAATCCAGTAGTTGGCTCTTCAAGCTGAGCATCTCACCAGATGCTTCATTTGAATGCGAACCTAACGCTACCGACCGATGTGAAGAGTGTTCGCTTTGCAATTCTCACGAGAAAGACGACCTTTTCCACTTTTTATGCTCCTGCCGTGTTTTGACTGAATTCAGAGTTCATGCATTTGGCCAGCCAACTCTGTCAAAGGGTGAGGCAGTCAGACTTCTGAATGGTGGAGGTTGGCCGCGATTGGTGTCCTACTGTAAAGTCGCATAGCGCTATCGATCAGTATTAGTGCGGGAGTTCAACTATTAATCGTAATTTTGTTAATTTCTCACGGCAAGTATTCATTGCCTAGTATCCAATTTTAGTTTACCCACTAGCATTATACCATTTTCATTCACCATCACTTCCTACAGACGATTTAATTAACCATGTATTGTTTATTTTCTTTTATCTAGGTGGAATTTTTAATTTTGTAAACATAGTTCGATAAACGTTTTTCTTCTTCTTCTTCTTCTTCTCTTTTGCTGTCATCAACAAAACATGCCTGATGGTGGTGACATCTGATAGCTGTCCCCAAAGCTAAAAAATTAGTCTATTTCCCTCATTAGAGACCAAATATTGGATACAGTACGATAGAAACGCTGCTATCTCAAATTAGGAGCTTCCTCTAACATTTAAACTACGCTTTAGTAAACCTGGGTGAAAAGGTCTTGTACAGATGGTAACTGCAAACAGCAGCTTGAAGCAAGTATTCAAATTAAACGATGTCCAGCTCTGTCTCCATTTGATCCTCAATTTACACCCCTGGCCTCACAACTGATAGAGACACCCGAACGCTTTCATTTTTTATAATATTTTTACAAGTGCTATCACAGTGGAACTTTACTGACTCGCCCTGGTATGTAGTAACCACGTATTTTTTTTAAGGTATGTTACAATATTAGGAAGTACTATTAATATGCCAAATGTATTACCGAGTTCATGTATTTGTGGAGTTTCACCGCGAAGTCCCTTATGAAGTAAAAATTGATGAGCCACAGGATGCAATACGAATAATTCGCAACGACGCTCACAATTATCAATAAAAGAACCAACAGAGGGTATGTAGCCAAGTACCGCCTGAATATCATGATGCAGGCTATGACGAAGTCGGATACAAGAAATAAAGAGATGAAAAACATCCATGAACGTATTGTTCGAGGAGATCGGTTTTTTGTTCGGAAGAATGAGGACAACTTTTTCTGAAAAGCAAAAATGAATTATCGTCATACATCAAATTAATCAAGGTAATACATTTTTACGTAGCAGTTTTTTTTTAATTTTATTTAACTTTTTGTAATACAATTACTTTTTCATTTTGCTTAATAATGTAATAAATCATGTGGTACTATGAGACTTGTATGAGGGTGGTTGCCCAGCGACAGTCCCTCGCAATATAAATATAAATACAGCTGTCCCTCGATAATCCGAAACGTTTTTAATCCTACGTACTCGGTAGTCCGACGCGCTGCCTGGCAGCAACATGCATCTCCCGTTTCTTCCCGTATTTCATCTAAAAACTTACATGTACTATCATTTTGTATCCTAGTATTAATAAATTACATGTACCCTTACTGTTTCTTCCTTTTTTTGTTAACTCCATTTTGTTGAAACGCATTAAGAATAAAACATCTTTGATAATATGACATTTTTGGTAATCCGACATTTTCGGTAATCCGACACTCTCTCGGTCCCTTAACTGTCGGATTATCGAGGGACAGCTGTATTTCAACATTGTAATAATAACAACAATTATTGTAATAAATAAATTGGTTGAAAAAGACAAACAAAATAATAACGGATGTGACGGTATTCAATTAGTGCATTCTTGTAAGCTTAGTGGTTTTCAGTCTAGCATGTCAGTTGTCCTTTTCCTTTTGAGGCGCCTGTTTGTTTGCTGTCGTTCCCATGATTGTAGCAGTGCTTCAAACGCAGGTGATGAGTGGTGGCTTATGGAGTTTTGCATTATTGCCATTGAATGTTTAATTACCTGCTCTACATTTGGGACGTCAAGGTCCCTATGGATGACTGAGTTCCTAACGTACCAAGGAGAACTCGTAACTAGAACGCAGTATGATTGGTTTTTATATTTGAGATTGCATAGAAAAACTTTTTATAATCGTCCGTAGTACCAGCCATTAAAATCATTGGAATTTATGTATTCTGCACTTGGGATCGACTTGGTCTACACACGTCACGTTTTCATTGTTTTTTTAACGCTAATGCACGTGACGCTATTCGTTTTTTGATTCAACTTGATTTTTGCGCAATAATGACCGAAATTTGTTTATTTCTGTGTTAGCGCTGCTAACACTCTATCGAACAAGCTACCAAACTACGAGGGTCATTCAGAAAGTAAGGTTACAACTGCACGTAAATATTTTATTCAAAATTTGAGAAAATGTAGCAAAATATGTCCTTATTTTCCTACATAATCGCCACCAACCTCGACACATTTCTTCAGCCTGGGCACCAGCTTTTTTATGCCCTCGTTATACATACTTCGCTCCAACTCCAAAAACCACTTCTCGACAGTTTCCTTTACCTCCTCGTCGTTGGAAAAACGTTTTCCACCCAAGAACTCCTTCAATTTGGTGAAAAGGTGGAAGTCCGAAGGCGTCAAGTCCAGTGAATATGGTGTACAATTGTTGGCAACAGTTGTGAATAACAACTAACAACTACAACATTTTCTACCCTATAACAACTTTTCAGGAAATTGGAATTCTTCTGAATTCCCTTGCACTTCTGAATTAGGCACTACAACTTTTCTACGACTTTGGTGTAAGCTCTAGAATCTCGTTCATGACATTCTTAAGGCTTAATTCTGAAATTGAAAGTAGATGTTTAACTAACCAACTATTTTGACAATGCACGGACACATAAGTAGGTAGGTAAACCCAAAAGAACTCAGTACATACTCAGTATGTCTTTTCTGGCAATTTCCTATTGCCTCGAGCCTTCATGTCTTGCATGATTTGTCTAATTTTCTAATTGCATTCAATGAGGTGTAAAAAGAACTTTAATTTATGTTTCATTAGGTTAGGTCGATTAAGATGATCATTAGCCACAAGTTCCTACAGGTGATCACTGCGTCTCCATACCTTGCAATAGCTTATGGCTTGCCCTCGTCAGGTGGAATAACCTGGATAAGTGGAATCACCTGCATAAGCTGTTCGATCCGCATATGCAGGAATAATTTCGTGAGACGTTTTCGTAACGTTTTTGAGCAGTTAGGGTACCGCGCTAAAAATTGTTTAGTTGTTATTCGCAACTGCTACTAACAATAATTGTAGTTTGTACAATTATTGTAGTTTGGTAGCTTGTTCGGTAGAGTGTTAGCAGCTATATTTCTATATATGTATATACAAACTTAATTTCTTGGTCATCAAGATAGTAGCAATGTGTTGCACAGAGAACATCAGAGAGTGTGTACCTAGTACCACAGCAGCCTTAGACGGCATCAACGTTGCATCTATCCTCAATGAGATTAATACCTATTTTGGTTTCACAATTTTTCCTCCAACAACAATATTTGTGAACAATCAAAGTGCGATTTCGATCATAAATTACTACAAAAACAGCAAAAGGACTAAACACGTAGACGTTCGCGCTCATTTTATCAAGGACTTGGTACAAAAATGAAATTTGTCCATTGATTATGTGCCGAGGAAATCAACTTTAGCTGATGGTTTTACCAAACCAATAAATGCGAATATTTTTGTCAATTTAAGAAAAATTTTAGGAATAATTTGAACTTTTGTACTCCGTGTTTTATTGTTTTTTTTTTTTTTTTTTTTTTTTTTGTAATTGGAAGAATCATAATCTTGTTTGCAATTTTTATTTAGTTCAAATTGAGAGGTGGTGTTGGATTTAGATAAAGGCGTGAGGCAGGATCTACCAATGAAGGTTTTCTTTGTGTGCGTTCCATCGAAGTGTTTTGTCAGTGTCTCTTCTATTATCATTTTCTCTTATTAATAGTGTCAAATTTAATAGTTTGGTACCTTGAAATTGAACACCTAAAATTACCAACAATTAATTACCTACGCATCACTTGTTCGCAACAATACATTGTAAGTCTCGAAAACCTCGATTTCAAAAGGCAGTTTCTAAACAAACGTTTATTGCAGTTTTATCAAATGATACACTCACATGATACTAGACGATTTTTACTATGTCTGCCTTACTATGACGCCTTTTTTCTATCAATGTTCTAGCTTTTAGCGATCTGGGTGGGCTTATTCTCTTAATAATGAACGAAAAAACAATTGTGTTACTTCAAAAGTGACAGATATTTTGAGTTGGTAAATTTTGGCATTTTGATTTCAGCTTTTAAAATTGGCTGAGAACTCCAGTCCCAACTAGACCCCGAACGTGATTTTTACCCAAGTTCCATTAGATTTGGACCGGTAGTCTCGGAGAAAAGCTCTGGACAGCGGACGGTGTACGATGGATGGACAAATTTTTCAATCTAAATTTTTGTACCCGGATGCACAGAATGACATCTATTCAGATGGTTCCTGGTAGCAAACAAACGTCTACTGACCATTAAATGTTCATTTGGACAATTTTTATATAACACAACAAATCTTTTGGTACTTACCTCAAGCGCTGCTGTCTTGTTGAAACATTCGACGATCGCTGGAACTTCATAAATCCACGAATATATCATAACAGCAGTTGTGAAGGGCTGCGTGAAAAACACGAAGATAAGAAGAACAGTGCTGAATGAGGCGTCGGAACCCAACATTTGAACGAAGGCGTCCAAGATTTCATTCCTGTAATACCAATAACAGCTCCAAGTGGCCAAAGCGAGGACAATTGCGTAAGTGAATGGTAGACTTTTGTAACTGTAGCTCATCCATCCTAGAGACAATAGCGAACTGTTAAACATACGAGTAGATAACCAACACAAGATCGACACACAGGATTCTGCAAACTTTTTTTAAGCAATTGCTTCCTCAACATGTACCAAACTTCGGGAGAAATGCTCGTATTTCAATTGAACAGAACTACACTGCCAAGGACATGCCACATCAGCTTCCTCGTTACAATCAAAGTGACACCATTATAAAATAGAAAATAAAGAAATCTTCAGATGAAAGATGCGCAGAGCGAACCACTGATTATATTGAGATGAAATTTGTATGGGACCTCAGGAGGCCTTATCCGCATAATCCCTGAATATATGAGCTGAATTCATTCAAAATTGTGGAAGTTATGGCTGTAACAAGGAATGCGGACAGACAGACAGACACGAAACCAAATTTGTTCAGTAGGCTATGAACGCAAAATGTGAGTGGACATTTTGAATTCGGATTACAAAAATGTTTTGGCTCCCGAAAGTGAACACAAGGCTTCCGCTGCTTTGCAGACTCGGAAAGTGCTATAGCTACAGGTTACAGCAGTATTTTACTCGTATTGGAAAAACGGATTATTAGTAGTACCATTCGTTAAAAAAACGCGCCATGTGTTACAAAAATTTATCATTTCCCCAAACACAGTGGAAGGCGACAGCCTTCAAAGTCAAATATACCCTCTTAGTCAAATATACCCTCTTATTTTCTGCACGTGGGCTAGATTCTAAATTTTTTAGTAGGGAAAAACAGAAACATGCTGAAAAACTTCGCAAGATCCGATCCACGGCACTCATTGCTTAGGAGAGCTTTCTCTGCGCAACGAGGAACCACGCCTTCAATTTGGAACCTTCGTAAATTGTTAAGCACAGGTTTGCACGGCTCGGTTTTTGATATGGAGAACAGGCCTACCTGTCTTCATGGCTGCAGGTGAAAACTCAAATCTCAGTAAAAAGCCAAGATTGGCTGAGAAGAATTTTAGTGGATTCGTGACACGTGTGAGGCCTTTAAGAAAAACTATGAGAATTCGCTGATCTGATCTGGTCGGTCTCCCATCTAATGCCTTGGATAACATTAGAAAGAATCCTGCTGACAGGTGCACAGGCGCATCTGAACCACCTGGCCGATTGAAAAAGATACCTGATAAAAATAATATTAAAAGCCACTCCCAGGTGGTGAAAACTCAATTCTCAGTTCATCGAGAAGTTTCCATGAGGCTAAGGGGCCCGAGGAAACACGTTCAAGGACTTGGACTGATGGACGGAGCAGCAATTTGGCTACCAGAAGAATAAAATCACACACGCACACACTCACACACACACACACACAAATAGTTAGGAAAAAAAATCAGATTAGTTTGGAAAAATCAATTTGAATTTTTGGCATATTATCAAATTGAAAATGTTGACAAATTAATTTGAACGTTTGGCACAAATCAATTTTAATATTTTTGGCATCTCAATTAAAACTTTTGGCGACTCAATTCCATCTTTTGGCATACCGATTTGAGCTGTAGGCATATCAATTCAACATTCCATCCCATATAACGATCAATAAATGCTTTTTCCTCTCTCATAATATTACAAGTATGATATTAGCAAAGTGTTTTCCAACTTTTCCCTATGAATCCCCATTGAAGAAATCAAGTTTGGAAACACCTCGATGGCGCATCAATCCTTGCTATATAGAGGAACCAAGTGTTAATGGCCTCCCTTCTGAATTAAGGTGTTGCCACTCAACGAGTGTCTTCAAGGAAAGATTGAAAATTTACTTCGCAGAAAAGCAATCACGGCAATCGTAGAGGAGGAACATGCAGTCTCCAGTACCTTCACAAACTCTTTTGACAATAATAACTTATTTTTTCTCTTGATAAATTCTTTTCTTAAAGTTAGGTAGGCTAGAATAAGTTTGGCAGCAGCAACTCCCCTCCCCAGAACGAGTCTAACTCAAAGGGGATCGTTCGCAGCTGTTCTTTGGTTATATTGTTCAAAAATGTATCTATTGTATCTATACATTTACCTATCTCAATGTGAAATAAAGATTATAAAAAACAGAACAGTAGGGTTTAAAATTCACGGGCCTAACAGAGCCAAAGAATGTGTGAGAGGATGTGTGGTCGCGAGTTTGGTGAGTTTCGATCCGGCTCCGAAGAATGAACCAATAAGAGCTCCCGAAATAAAGCACGCCAAATTTCTGAGCGCCAAAATAGTTGACTTTTCCCCCGCTAAGAATGCTAGAGTGCCCTAGAATCATCAAAACACACTCTTATCCTGTCATCACTGTATTAGCTGTAAATTCGCAATGAATACAGTATGTGCTGTAAAACGTGAGTTCGCGGGATTGTTAATGGAGCAAAGAGTGAGAGTGCAAGGGCCCAATGCCACTATTCACAAGACTGCAACAGAAATCAAAGGCAAGCAGAAAATGTTCCACGATTCGTCATTAATAAGAAAAGGTAGATTGACTCTGCGGATGTGAAGTAAGTAATGAACTTTTCTGCTTCATTTGTATTTTTTGCTGCAATAATAGTAATGAAGCTTGGGTTAAGGATGGGATTGGGTTTTGTGACCGTTGGTCACTTAACATCCACGAGTATTGACAACAAGTAGGTACAAGAGAAGGGAAACCGACGAGACGGAACGTTTCCTTCTCATTACGGATCCATCTTCCGACGGTATTTTCCCTGCGTATTATTAGCCAATAGGCATCGGCCTAGCTCGTTACCGCATCGTCATTAATTTAACTTTCCCCTTCTCCGTTCAATCTCCTTTTGAATTAATTATTGGATTATTCAACAAGTTGTACATACCTCAAAGGCGAGTGTATTTCCAACAATCGTTTTAACCAATAAAAATACTGTTTCTCTCGTTACAGCTTTCACCTCCATGACGATTCTTGCTAGGCAGATATGAATTTTAACTGTTGCAAAACACGGTTTTCTGAAGTTTGACAATAATTTCATTTCATGTTTTCGTGCTCTTAACTACCTACTAGTGAAGTTTTTCGAAAGGTAGGTTTGAGTCGTTTGTTTCACCATTTGAAACCGAGAAACAAGATTGATCTCTTTTGCATATTGGTAGTTGAAAATTGAATTTGGCGGATCCCTTCGTTGTTGTCCCTCATGGTCGCGGTGCACCCCCGGGGTTTCAAGGTAGGAGCCGTCACTCGCTCGCGGCCATCCATCATTCATTACGAAATACATCTTTTGTACATTGATTACATCCGTCCGCTAGCGATTGATTTGAAAGAATCTGAAGATACCGTGATATATCGTAAAGTCGGTGGCGGAATTTGAGGAGGGTCAGGGTAGACTGAGCCCCCAACCCCCTTGAACACAGGGGATGTAGAAATTCGTCTGGAAACGGACGTTGTGTGGATAATTTTACGGTCTTGTTGTCATGATCAATAACCTTCAATTGGAGGATACAACCCGCAAAGCACCCTTGTTATGTGGGTCTGAATACTTCTAATCGACCATTTCTGACATCCGGATTAGGCAAAGCCTTTCTCCACAGCTTTCAGCTGGATAAAAGTGCCGATTACCTCTTGACCAAGAATTGTTCGTTTCGAACGTCATCATTCAATATTGTGCGTCATACAAACATTTTATCTTCCCATTTCTACGTACGTACATATACTTTACATAGATACAACCGTAAGGTACAAATATAATGTTTGAACGATACAAGCTACATTAACCCCTGTGAGAATTGAGTTTAATAAACATCTGCCACTAGGTGAACTTGACTATTCGTTTGAAAAGGCCAGTAAGTCGGCAAAAAGTAACCCCTTATAAGGGGACGCTCACGGAAATCATTCAGCAAACCTGTATAGTAAATGTATACCTATGGAAATACCGAGGAAGGAGGAGAAAACCTGGTTGTTCGCTGATTAACTGCACAACTGAAAAGAAAAGGCCATTTGACAAAAAAGGGGCTGCCCCAAAATATTGCTATGCAAGTTATTCCAGCGAAACCAACTGTAAGAAGAGGGGTGATGAGTTTTTGTTGGTAGGCCTGTAGTTACCGTCCTGCACCGTTGAAGGGTTCGGTACACCCCCTTCGCAAGAAATTGTATTTCACGCCTTCCAAAGCGAACAAAGAAGATGCAATAATCAAGGAAGTTGTTCCCTGGAATAGGTAGACTGCTTTAATTGTTTTTGAATTGAATTTTACATTTGTCCGCCGTGAATTTCTACATAGTAAATAACGACAGTACATCTTGCCAATACCAAAAATGGAAAGCTTTACAATGTTTCTCTTGTTCAATCAATCGTTACTAGCTGCTGATGCATAGCGAGGATTTTCTGGAGCCTTCAGATATCAGTGGCTGAGTCTTGATGTCAGAATTCGTGTACCAGAATTGGTTGTACACTAGAACCAGAGTGGCAGGAGTTCCCACCAAATGGTCTTGTTCAAAGGTAATAATAACATTACGTTATTACGAACATTTGTTTTCAGGGTCTGTTATTGTAGGTTTTGAAAAATCAGTGGTTGCCGAATGCCTGATTTTTTCCTTTGGCTGGTCTGTTTGATGATCTTCTCTGTTGAGGCACGTGGAGCACTTTTATGTCTAAAATTGTTAGCTAGCATATCGTCGCCCTTTTGCCAAAACCGGGAATGTGCAAATTTTTCTATTTTGAGTTTTTAACGCCATTCGCATCAGCTTGAGATATAATAACCAGTAAATTGGTCGATATTCGGCTAATTATTGCTATTTAGAGAAATCGTATGTCACATCCACAAATGCGACGAGTGTGCCACTACATTATGAGGCCAAAAATGGGAATGTGCTCATTCGAGGTTCTGGCCCCTGAAGCCGATTACGAATTGAAATGTAAACAACACGAATGTGCCTCATTCGAGAGTTTTCCCTTATCTCCGCTGTTTATGAAATCTGTCATTCGCGCCGCAAAGACGAAATCCAAGACCGTTCACAGTGAAAACTACGATGTCATTCAGAAACGTTTGTTGGCTTCGATACACCAAAGAATGCTCTGAACAAATATTCTATAAGAAAATGTATAATGAAGAATTTACTGGGGTGACCTTTAAAAAAAGAGGCCGCCCTTCTAAAAACCTTCTATTATCGGCCTACGGTAGGGAACTTCCCATTTCAGTTGCGAAATGCAACGATTTAAGAAAAAATGTGTCAGGGCTTGACTATTCCTGGAGTATCATCACTCCTACTAAAATTTGCCGTCCAACAGTGACTCGTGACTGCCTTCCCCAGTCCGATGAGGACGAGTGTTCAGAGTCCTCATCAGTAAGTTGTCCTATGATCAGCGACCTAGAGTACCAACTCTTGTGATTTTTTTATAAGAGTTTTTGTGATCTTTTGTGATATTTCTTACATTTTTTCAAGTCATTAAGGGGAAAGCAACAGTAGTGGACATGTTAAGAAAATCTTGTGTGATTGTTTGTGTTACCTCATAAATTTTTAGCTCTCAAATTTTTTTTTTGGTGTCTATACGTTCTTCAGACTTTTTTAGTTGAGTTTAATCAAAGGAAACACTAATTTTATAAATGTTTGAAGAAATACAGTCAAATTTTGTGGAATCACAGAAAACACCAGTAGTGGACAGTAGAGAACAATTCATGTAAAAGTAGAAGATAGCTCATGGACTAGTAGTGGACATCTCTTGCACTAGTAAAGGGCACCCTCTGTCCGCCTCTGGTCCGCAACACTATATTCGTTTGAAAATCGTACCGAGAGCTTGTTCCAATACGAATGAACAAGTAGAAAATTAAGAAAATATCCTTTCGTGAAAAGGGAAGTTGCACCATTGGTGAACAGGGATGTCCACTACTGGAGCATCCGTCATTTTTGTTGTACTAGAAGTGGACATGCTTTAAAAGCCCACTTTATCAATATTAACGGAGTTAGGCGACTGGAAAATCGTCAATTTAGTTACTGAAGTATATATTCAAACCAACGGGCACAAATATTTGAATATTATAATGTGAACATTGTTAAAACATATTTTTTATTCCTTAGCATTTTGCACAGCGTCCTGCTCAAAATCACTCCACCCACAGATTGGTTGTTTTTAATGTCAAGTTATTATTTTTCATTTTGGCTCTAACGTTTTCTTTTGGTTCATCAAATTTGTTAAGCTATTACTTTAGTTAATCCAAAAAGATTCAAGTGTCCTGCTCAACCCGAATCCTCATTCTACAACTTTTTTTCCGAAGTGTCCACTATTGGTACAGTGTTCACTATTGGTGCTTTTCCCTTAACTGTTCGTGATTTCAAAGTAACATAAATAACGTACTTGCAACAACAACTATTTTGATTTATTATTTATTTATTCATTCATTCATTTTTTAATTCAGTGCCTGTGACTAAGATGTGGAAAGGATGTTGAACAACAATCGTACAATAGCTTTCACCGTCCCAGCACTAAAATTGAGCACTAAAATAGGCAAAAATGTTGAAGAATTTCCTCAAAAATTTCGCGAATGTGGTCCATGGTTTCTAGCCCGTGGATACTAAACTCGCCAAAGTGCGCCGATGTGAATCTTTTTTTTTTTTTCAACTTAGCGATGCCAAAACAACGAATGTGCCCAAACATGTGATTAACGTTAGCGCATGCAACCTAGCTTGGGTCGTTGGGGTTTGATAATAACTGGGTTTCGTTCGCCCTGGACGAAAATCTGATTTTTCGAAGCAGTTAGAAACTTCTAGTCGCAATTTCCAAAAACTGAAAAATTGCACATTCGTGGTTTTTGCATAAGGGTGACGATATATTGAAATGAAATATGAAAGACCTTCATAATAATCATCTCGTCAAAATAAATTTTATCCTTTGGATTCGTTCTGTGAATGATATAAATGTTAGTCATAATTCTCATTAATTTTACAAAAAAATTCTTATTAGTATTTTTTCTTTCTAGAATCTAACGAAGGGGCTTTTGAACACCTGAGTTAGCCCCATGGCTATTTTCTTTCCAAATCAATTTAGACATGGTGAAATTTGATGAAGGTAGGTCAAGTAGGTTACTTCCCTCCAAATTTACAGGATGGCCAAAATTTAATTGACCAGTCATTTATCTCCGTAATTTCCGAGCCTAAAAAATTTTCTAATAGTAACTTCACTAATTTTTAACAAGGAATTCAAATATCACAATTTCGCGCGTTGCGCTATTTGAATTCCTTGTTAAAAATTAGTGAAGTTACTATTTGAAATTTTTTTTAGGATCGGAAATTACGGAGATGAATGCCTGGTCCATGGCAATTTTGTACACATGAAATACTAAACCCGCACGACCTAGCGGTCTTGAAGGAGGGGTAGGTCTATAACGCCGTTAATAATACTACTTGCCTGGCGAACGTTCATTGCAGACGTTCTTATCGTCCCTAACGATAAGATCTTAATGCGGTTGAAGATTTCAGTACAAGATACTTCATCAAAATCTGAAGCTTTTCGATTAGAACATGAATTGTATCAGCGCAATTCTTACCTTTAAAGAAATAGAAATAGCTTGACAACCAATGGTTAAGCGCCCACCGGAAGGTTAAACAATACGTTCTGAGGGACATATCTGACGACATTGCTCTTGAGTGAACCCAAAGTTATTTTATGTCCTAATCAACCTAGAAATCGGAAATATGAATGGTTGTATGGTGATTTGAGGTAAATAGGGGGCTTTCCAACGAAACATGTTGGAAGCTATGGAATGGTCTGGCGTGTAGAAATTTGTGAGCTTCAAGTTTTAATATCAGCTTCTGCTTCGAAGGAAGAGGCTAGAAACGGTTGATATTCACGAAGTTACATTAAAAAATAATATATACATCCAGTTGTCCTTGGACATCTTGAAAACCCTTGGGGCTAATTTGTTCCTAATGAAAAATTAACAAATCGGACACTTGGAAGCCCAAAAATATTCACGTTCGTCACTGGTGCACAAGGTGTTGGTCCTCTGTACCACTTTCTAAAGATAATGTCCAAGCGTCAAATGTTCGAACGTTTTATTATTCTTAAACCCCTTCCTGATTTCTGTAAAGAACCATAACTCGTTTAAACAGGATAAAACCTGGATTTCACGCTTCTGAAATAAGTTCTACCATAAACGTCACTTGAAAAACCTCAAAACCTCATTGTTACTTCCAATAATTCCGGGAAAAGTGGAAAGAGTCCATCCAAATGGAAATTTCAAGAGCTACAATTTTTTTCATCTCAAATGGTTTTGTGATAATTCAGCTTTATGATAAAAGGGGAAATAAAGTGAAATAATGGCTGTGCATAGACAATTTTTGATATCTCAAATGGTTTTTGTGATAATTCAGCTTTACATCGATAAAAGGGGAAATAAAGTGAAATAATGGCGGTGCATAGTCTTTAAGATCGTTATAAATCCGCCGAATGGAAATAACACACAAACCCAGTTAGGGGCATTGTAAAACGAGTAATCAAAAACATTTTAAGACCTCGAACGCCTAATTCTACTGAGCGATTCGGGAGAAATCCCCTTTTTTAAGATTTACGGACGTAATCCGCCAGACAAACAAAACGGACGCTCATACCGGCTTTCTGCAGGGTTTGTTGCGTTCTTTACTTTATTACGAAGAAAATCAGTCCGCAGACGCCTAATTTGATCGATTAGAACCGCAGATTTAGTCAAAAAACCATGTTTAGGTCAAAAAAATCGAAAAAATCGTCAAAATATCATACTGCTATAGCTTCCAAACCGTTCATTTTTGGAGGAACTGACCTGGCAGGCCTTTTTTACTCGTTAATGGAAGGAACTACACCAAGTATGAACAAAATCGGAGGGGGCGGTACATTTCGAGTCTGCCTGGGTACGGAATGACCCTAAACCATTATGAAATGATTTGCATCGTTTTTGATTTTGAATTTAAATCACAAAGGCCACCATTTTAAAATTCTAAAATTACAGACATGGCCCTCCTGAACGCCCTCCTTAAAACACTCGTCGGTTCTCCCCCTTTTAATTCGACAATAGGGTGCCCATATATGCAGAACGATTTGATAATAATAATTTTAGTTCTAAATTGGTTCATCAGTACCTGATTTTACAGTGCATGGCGACCTCCCGTATAAGATCCCCAACCACAAGACGGGTCTTAGGATCAAGTAATAATCGGATTGGTAAATGGGGCCTTCACGAGTGAAATCTCCTCCAGTATGTTTCGTGTTCCGATATCCCCACGGCAAATCGATGACCACCTTCCTCGGTATGTGGTTCATGACTGGCATGATGGGCCGGGCCAATTGACTTCCCTCGTAGCGTCTGATCAGCACGCAAACCCTCCATAACCTTCTTAACCGAGGGCTAATTAGAAGTAAATATGCGAAAATAATGACTCGTTTTGTACGTTTGTGTTGTTTCCATACCTAAAATTAGGCTCAATCGCGATAACCAATTATCAATCGAATTCGGTTGACATTCAATTCGAATACAGAGAGTTGCCGAAGAAACGAATATCTTCGGAACATGACAAATGAAAATATTTGTATTGTTTAGTTGAAAAAAACGCTGCAAATTCTTTCACTGGGGTTTGTTATTCAATTTTTGGTTTATTATTCAATAGTAAACTATTGTAATCGCTCTGGAAAAAAAAATTCTAACCCCCCCTGAAAATTTCATGGTTTACGTTTCAAAGGGTGTAGAATCCGAATCTGCAATAAACATTTTTCCGTCCGTCCGCCGTACGCCGTACGCACGATATCTCCGAAACAGCTGGAGCAAAAGATCTGAAATTTTCAGGAAAAATCCATCTTGGTCCGACGACGCCCCAATTCTTGAGCCAGCTCTCTCACTCAATTTGAAGTGAGCTTTAAGGGCTGTGAAAGTTTTGTAAAATCCCTAAAAACCTCAAAACAAGTCAAGGAGGCCCAAATGTGTACTTATTTTTAAGAAAATACCTCGAGGCATCGAATGAGCCCTTCCCCACGTCCGTAGGTCAAACCATTCCCGATCTATGGCCCGATTTATTGTGCCAACATTTTCGTTTTTTGGTTTATTATTGTTTGTTTGTAACCTAGTGATGTCCGGCCGATAGCGTCGAGTTGTAGTGAATGTGGATACTGGAGTGATAGCCGATTACTTGTAGTTTATAGCCGATACACGGGTTGAAGCATTCTGATATGCATGAAACGCTGATAATATATAGGTAAATATCATTCAATATTATTACTGTGGTTTATTATTCAATATTATTACTGGGGTAAATAAGTATTCTTTCACTGTTGTTTATTGTTCAATTGGCTTGCGTTCATGATTTGAATTTCTATTAAGCTTTAGAGTGTGCGTGTTTCACAGGTGATAGAGCGATTATTGAATTTCAGGAGGCACACAAATATGATCAACTGATCAATCCAAATAGGTATTTTGTTGAGAACCGATTTACGTGCTCTATGCATATCTCCTGAATCTTTTAAAATCCTTTGTTGTTAAAAACAAAGATCCTTGAAGGTTTTAAAATCCTAATTTCGCCCATAATTTATTTATTCAAAACTTTGAAATGTCCACTTATTTGAAACCGTCACCAGCAATTAAAATCGTCGATTCTCCCTAAACACAAGCGGATTTTTTGGCATTCAAACGAAATTTTCTCCAAAAATTTCCAATGCACGACATTTTTTAACATATCATTTAAAAGCTGACATTGGAAAGCATTTTTTAGGCTATGCTCATGTGGTCATGCTGGATTACAAAGCCTTGATGAACTTTTGAAAAATAAGATTTCATTAAAATTGATAATGTTTGGCTCGTAGATTGAGTTTTTGAGTTAATGAGAGCAACAAAATTTGGTTCGGAACCTTAAGAAAGGAACGCAGGGCGGACGGATATTGCACATTTTGAATCTACTTACCTTGAAACTTGACGTGATAAAGTTTGTGGACGTTCGTGTCGAAGATTGTGTGTGGGGGACGTTATACACAAATTTTGCTTCACGAGCACAAAGGCTTATTACGTAAAATAATGAACCGACCATATTTTTAAGTATTGCATTTATAACAGCAATGTCCCGGTTTTTATACGATGATACTTTTTTTCCAATATTTGGGTTGTCTCACATCCCCCCACCCCCTGATCAATTTTAATAGGCATATTATGGCGAAGCCTTACCTCATTGGGACGTCCTAAAAATGGGGTTGAAAAATATGAAAATATCGATAAGTGGTTAGTATCATTCGATTCGGATTCCAAAAATATATTGAAAATGTCAACCCAAACGGTTTTTATTTTCGGGTATACGTACTTGAATGCCGTTGGTATCATTCAATTCATTACAGTATTCTATATCATGTATTTATAAATAACTCAATTATATCTTGTATAATTCTGTACTACGAGTATATAACTTTTAAAAATGATCAACCACATAGTTGGTTGAAACGGATTTTGAGGCTGCCACTTTATTACCGGCCGCTAAATGATTTTTGAGGAGATTTTTGAAAAATTTCGGTTCATTAGTTTCGAAGAAAAGTTATGAACCGGTGGACGAATGGATATTCGTTTTATTCTATTTGTAAATCTCCTAAACTAACAAATTTTGAGAGGGGTTTTTAAAAATGTCTTGATCGATAACAATGGTTAATAATGATTATTATTAACAGTTATTTGAAAATAATGAACCAAATAATCAACATTTCCCCAACGAGATTCATAAAATATTTTGGAATTGGTTTCAACTTTTTTAGTTAATTATTAATTTATTTTGTATAGCGGCACCGACACCCACAAGGATTCTGTCAATTACCGCTTCAAATTCGCTTATGTGGTTGTGTACATTCAATGGAATCTTGCACATGCCCTCTAGAATCCTCCACCTCTTTACCCAGAAAACTAAGCTCAACACATTTCTTCGTCAAATAGTTTGGTGAGCGTTCTTCCGACATTTTTATATATACGAACGGTATCAACAAAGGTTTTAAACCAGCCTCCGAAATCACCATATTCGGTGTATTTTCTACCAGTTGGAAAACTGTTTTTACAATAAAGCTTAAAACTGCTTCAACATAATCACTATAAACAGAACCCCATAATTGTGATGCGTAGCATAAAATCTAGAGCGCTATTGCATCAAACACTTTTTGCTTCTCCGCGAATAAGATTCTAGGATGGGACACGAAGTGCTTCCACGTGAGTTTTACACCTGCCCCCTCTCTCATTCTAAATTGGCTTGTTCATGTTTTCCAAAACGCTGCCAATCGTTTCAAAAAAAGATTGATTATTTTCTAATCAGATAAATCCATCACCGATAATTTATTTATAGATAATAATGTCACATTAAGCATGTTTTTCATTTTCGGTTGATCCCCATCAAAACCAAAGGTTTTCAGTCACAGTTGAGAGATGGCACACCCAATTCCCAACTGAGCAACTAAGTACCTACTCCATCCCACCATCCGGTATGACTCCAGAGAACAATAAATCCTGAGAGCATTCCCTTTAACTCGCAGCCGTCCGGAATTTTCAAGGAGAAGCGAACTGAAGGTTAAACAATATTTTAGGGGCTTCGAAAGTGCCTCAATCAACATTTTCCGTCGAGACGAAGATAATAGGTTACTAATATCATTACAGAGAGAACTTTGAAAGCAGGGGCGGTAGTTTCGATCGGCAACCTCCCGGAGAGTTGGTACAATTTGCGAAAATTTGCATCCAGAGGGGAGGCTTTCAGGATAATTGGTTCACTCATACGAGCCGAGAATTGAACAAAAAGTTGCATACATGTAGCATGAGCTAATGAACCGGATTTCTATTGACTGTTGCCACTTTTAACAGATTTGTTGAGGTGATTTTTTCACTTTGCTGACATTTTAACATTAACAAATCAGTAGTAGGTAATAATATTACATATTATGTAAAAAGACGGTGTAAGAAATCATAACTAAACGAAACGGATAGGTAGGTATTCTGCAGACTTAAGGTTCTTTTCCCAGTGGTTGTTGGTTGGATAGTGAAGTGACTTTCTCTTTATCCGTTATATCTTATTTAGGCAAAGTAAAAGTTGAGTGGATCGAATCCTCAGAGAATTACACTTTCTTCACGGTAGGATGAACAAAAAGTGAACCAAATGTGAACAAATCGTACGAAAAGCTCGCAAAATTTACTTCGAGGGAACAAGAGGTATCTTTTCTTCAAATTGATATTCGCTTGTTTTGGTTATTTTAGACGCAATTAGACCTTCTAGACCAGGGGAGCTCAAACTTAAACTGCTGGCGATCTACCTCAATATTTTTGGACTACTTACGATCGACTCTGAGAGGCTGCAAGTATGTGTGGTGCTGGGTTGTCTACATACACGATACACTCTACCTACCTAGATAGGGTGTACCGTAACATATATAGATATTAGCTTTCCGCACAATTTACATTATTTTAGTCAGGCTTTGGGTTAGGTTTGGGTCTTTACAATTTCAATGAAAAAACTCCTAGTTATTCACAATTGCGAGTTTATTCGTTGTTCCAAACCAAAAGAGTTACATATGGCGTTTAACTTAACTAAGCGACTTTGGATGTTGAAGCGTGGCACTGCATGTCCTCAGCATACTTTTCATAAGTTGGTGCGTAACCACTGAGTGCTAATCGCAAGCATGATGACATATGATCGTCAGTTAGTTGATTGCGATATTTTGACCTAATTATCTTTATTTCAGAAAATGCAGACTCGCACAAGTAGGTTGACCCAAACATTGCCGTCAGTTGAAGGGCGATTTGTCTTAGATTCGGATATTTATCTTCAGATATAAAACACCAGAAATTTGTATCAGATGCTGTAGCTTTGAGATGGATATCTGATATAATCTGCACCAACTCATTTTCAACAGAACGTGAATTCATAATAAATTGACTTGCTACTTCAGTTGCTAATTCCTCAATGTTTTTACATGAAAAAGGATAACACATAGATGATGCTATATTTACCAATTTGCTGCAATCATAAAAACGCATTTCGAATTGTTCCAAAATATTTGATGATTTAGCCTCATACGTAGGATTCAACTGAGGAATCCTTGCTTTCAAAGACGGAAAATGTTTCATATCCTTTCTTTTCAGTTGATCTATCATTAGTTGCAATTTACTTTTGAATGCGTTTACCCTGCTAATCACCTCAATAAAAGTTTTTCCTTTACCTTGAAGCTCCAAGTTAATGGTGTTAATGTGCATTGTGTCAGTCGAAAATGCCAAATCAGTCAGCCATTTTTCGTTATTCAACATCTCAGTGTCATCACCTCTTTTGTCTAGAAAAGCTGTTATTTCGGGCAAATTTCTTGAAACCTTTCTAGGAATTTTCTTTTTAATTTTTTCAAAGTTTAGTTACCTACTTATTAAACAATTTTTTTCTTCTCAAAAAGCGATCGCATCGCGAGACCGTTTGAGGAATTTTCTAGAAAGACAAGTTCAATAAAAAATCTCAATAATCGATAGACATTGAGAAATTGACTACATAGACCTGCTTTCGCTTTATGGCCTTTTCTCCTCATTAATTTTGCCGACGAGAGGTCCCTTTTCGCTTTCCGCATCACAATTCATAATTTTAGTGATTCAATTATAATTTTTAGGCATTGCCCACCACAGAGAAAACGGAGGAAGTGGGGGAATTTCGGAAGAGCTGAATCAAGGAGGAATTCAAAATCAGAAAGAGGGTATGAATAGAACTAGTTTCTAATTTTAATAAAAGATATTACGTCAATCGTCATGTTTGATCGAGCTTTCCAATAGTTTCGATCCAGGTTTTTTGCTGTTCCCGCGTCTACCTGTAGGTGCAGCTGAATCGTTGCTATAACCTTCGGGAAATGGTACAATTATTGTTCGCCAAATCTAAATATCCACTCATGCGTTCTAAACCTATCGTGATGAATTTTCGTTTCGTGAATTTCTGCTAATCCTTGTAATCTGACATCTGATTTAAAATTGTAGTTATGAAGGTTATTATGGACAGGGTTTGTCGACAGACAACAGAATCTGATTTAACATCGAAGTTTGTGTAAAAGTTGTTTGGAGAATCTACGTTTTCATCAGGAAAATAAAAGCCATTTTACTGGAATACGGTTGATGAGTAGCTACGTAACATTTCGTGGTAAAACGAGAGCGAGCTTCTGTGAGCGCCTGAAAAATAAAGAATGCCAAGTCGTAGAAGTCTCACGGGGCAAACAAACCGGTGTTTTGAAGGCGCTTCCCAGGAGGAATCTCGCTTTTATCTCATCGACGAATTAAGAAAAAAGAAAAGAAAACTCGTAGTGATGGCTTCCAAAATTGTTAAGGGTAGGTAGCTGGTACCAAGTTTTTTCAAGAGAAAAATCGATTTTTCAAAAAATTGTTTGAGTATTCTACATTATTTTTTTTTCTGCACTTTTAAAAGTAATCTACAGTGGGGACCGTATGGGGAACCCAGAGAAAAAATAATTTTGAAAAAATATCAACGAAGAGTAAAAAAATGTTCGAACTGCAAGGCCCGCAAGTGCAGACGCGCACCATAAGCAGGTAGGGATGGGGAACGATTTACCGATTTTTTTTAAATCGATTTTAATTGGTGAAAAAATCGATATTTTGAATCGATACTCATGTGGTCAATTTTCATGTGAATCGATTCTTTAATAACGATTTTTTGTTAAATCGGTAGATTTTCTCAAAAGGAAAATTTATTTGAGGTTCTCTACCGTAAAATAGGAAATTAGAAACATTTGTTCAGGAGTAGGAACTTTCATTCAATTCATCAATGCATCCAAGTTGCTGTTTTTTCCATAAAAAAGAAACCTTTTTCACTTTTCAATTTTTCAAAACAATGAAAAAATAAAAAATAAAAATCAACTTTATGAAAAATTTATTTTATTTTTAGAGGAATTGATTTAGGTTTCGATTTTGAATTAAAAAAAAAAAAAATTAACCGACCCTTGTACCGATTTCTCATACAACCTACCTAACTCGAACTTGAACATACCACCATCATTATTATCATTAATATGATCATTACGATAATTTTATTTTTTCAAATAGAATCTCATTAGAAAAATAATAAGTTTTAAAAAACCGATTTTTAAATCGATTTTATAAGGAATCGTTACTTTTGTGACGATTTTTCGGTAAATCTATCTTTTGGGTTTCCCATCCTTATAAGCAGGTTCCTCGCCTTACTCGTCCTCGCAAAGAATCATGAAGTAAACAAAACTGATAAATTTCCCCCTTCTTCTTTCTAATCTTTCTAAGTCATGGTTACTATAATCTGTATATATACATTCAAAAAATTGGATGTGGAATGGATGAAGTGAGTTGATGCCTGTTGGATCAGGAGGAAACAGTAATAACTTCAGAAAATGGCGTCTCCTGAAATACGATGTTTTTCAGCACAAATGCCCCATTATCTCCGTTGTTGTACAACTTATAGCCTCAATTTTCTTCAGTGTGTTCGTAAAAACCTAATACACGAACCGTGTCATGGATTTTGCGTATTGTTTCTAACAGCATCAGATGTTTCAATGCTTTTTGAAGATGCAAAGCCTAAAGTTGACGTTTTTTTCAAACTTCCTCCAATTTCTGATAATACGGGAGATTCCGACACAGTCCGTTGTTGGTGAGTTTTCTCATCCAAGCTGGTCAGGGGTGTTGCGAGGTGCCAACTTACAGCTAAACAAGAAAGAAGGTTTGACATTCGGTCTCGTCACATTTGTCTTCTGGGTTTCATTTACCTTCAGTCCGTGTAAACGAGACTGCAAATTGGTTCGCGACAGCTCGGGGACAAGACCACGGTCAAATAATTCTGCGGTCGTCGGAAAACTCATTACCCACTACAATTAAGCGATCACACAGCGAAGTACGTGTTGCGCTAACTAAGGAGTTCGATGAAAGCTAAGCTTTTGAATAATAATACGAAGCGAACTTGATAATCAACGGCCCTTGCTCAAGTTATATTAGGCCCGAGGAGTTTGGAATTGGATTTCAGATGAAAAGACTTTATAGAAAATCTCACCGGTGTTTGTTGAAATAGAATACAAACTATTTCGACATGTTAACTCCATTTGTTTCTGTTGAAACACACAGAAAACAACGTCATGTAAGTTGAAATTAAATTAAATTACGATCAAATTAAGTTGAATTTCGATTTGAAGGGTCCTACCGAACAACATAATCAGGCCGTTTAACTTCCAAACCATCCTTCAAGCATACGACTTCATCAGCTACGACCTGCTCTTCAAGTTTTTGAGCAACAATAACATTAAAATTTCGAAAATTAACAATTACAGTGCTAATTTATGACTTGTTACTAAAACAACAACGAAAACGTTAATTTAGATATACAGAGTGTATCTGATAAGATGCGCAGTACTTCATCCACGTATTTTACAACCAAGTTCCAACAAAAAGTGCCTCACACCAATTTTTTTTTTCTTTTTGCCGCTTAGTTTTTGAGTTAGTTCACTTCCAAGACGTTTTTCGTGTTTTCGACCTTGTCTCAGCAAAACGGCTATAACTCACACACAGCATTTTGCAAAGTAAAAGTTGACGATACCGTTGGAAAGCGCGTTGAATTTCCTGTCTTTCGAGGGCCAAACCGATTGTTTTTTGCTTACGTCAGTTTGGTGAAAAATCACTCTACAAAGCAAACTTCATGAAAATTTGAAAAAAGAAGGTTTTTCCAACGTTCAGTACTCCACTCTAATCTGCATTTGATCAAGTACCTGTGACTTAAAAAATGCGCCAAAAGTCAGCTTTCTAATGGTATATCAAAAACAATATTTATTATTTCATTTGGTCGAGAAAAACTCGTTCGAATTCAAAAAACAGCGAAGCAAGTCGAGATTTTTGGCCCTTGTTTTTAGGTTTCAAATACCTAAGTAGGCATTTTTACGAACAAAATTAATCTGTTTTATCTTCTAAGGTGCAGTTTTAAATTTATCGAATGCGATATTTCCTGTCTGTTAGCGAGTTCAGGCTTTTCCCCCCATCAAACACCCCTCCGTCAGCCCGGAAGAAACTAGATAGATTTTTAGACTAATTTTTTCAATTTAAACGGTCAAAAATTTGGATTTTATGCGCGTTCAGGAGATTAAGGGCTTCTATTTGACTACCAATACGTTAGGGTTCAGATGAGTGGAAACGGGCTTACCTTTATATCGTCATTCTCATTCTGGTAATCATAAGGCCTAGGGCCTCTGCTTTTTCTCCTAACCATAAATGGCGTCGCCTCTATTTTTGGCTCAACTCGCTGCCTGCTCTTTGCCGACGATCTGAAGATTTTCCGGGCTATTTGTGCCGATGAGGACTCAGAGGAGTTGCAGAGGTGTATCAATGCGTTATGTGGTTGGTGCAGTGAGAATCGTTTGGTCCTTAATGTTGGTAAGTGCGCTGTGATGACCTTCTACCGTAAAACTGACCCTGCAATGTAGAGGGAGTCCATTGGCTCGGGTGAGGGGCTTCAGCGACCTGGGGATCTGGCTTGAACAGTCGCTGAGCTTTGGAGAGCATATTGACCGGCTTTGCGGGCACTGGGGTTCCTAAAGAGTGAACACCAGGGAATTTGTGCGGGTTTATAGTGTGGTGGCCCTTTACAGAGCTCTCGTCCTCCCAGTGTTTGAGTATGGAGCGGTGATTTGGTCCCCGCACTACGCCGTACACGTCGCCCAGGTCGAGGGTGTGCAGCGTAGATTTCTGCGTTATTTGGCCTTCAAACTGCACATCTCTCTGTCACAGACAGATTACGGTGAGATTCTGTCGACCTGCGGCCTGGCCACTCTCCAGGAGCGTCGAGCATTTGCGGATTTGACATTCTTCTGCAAGCCCATCAGAGGTCAGGTTGATTCCCCTGCATTGCATTGGCCAGGATCGGATTTGGAGCTCCCCAGTATGCCACACGACACTGTGCTCCATTCTTAGTCGACTTCAGCGCGACCAATTACCTGCTCCACCGACCCCTTTCCCGACTTCCTCGCCTCGTGACGACCTCGACTCCTTCTTCGACTCCTTATACATGTACTAAAAAGAAAGTGTGTTGGTCGTGGTGCTGAGCGGTTGTGCAGGTCGCGCTATATGTTGCTTTGCATTGTGTTGTAGGGTGTGCCTCGAATTATGGGTAGTGTCCCTGTCCCCTTTTATATATTTTCAATGCCCTCCTCCGTCTTCTAGGCTGTTAGTTTCCATTATCATCAGAACCCAAACATATTCGTGGTGAAATTAAAGGCATAAATCTCTTGAACGAGCAAAAACTACTTAGGTTTTCAAAATTTCATTATTTTGACCGTTTAAATTTAAAAAAAAAAAGTGTCAAAAAACGTCGTTTTTGGGGAGGGCTGTACGGCGCCAGTTAGTTAGCAAACAGCGCCAGGGCGTAGCATAGGAGATCAGGGCTTTGGTGGGTTGGGATCAGTGAGAGTTAACCTGTCAGCGGTGTTGGGAGGGTCTCCATTTCAACACAATTTTGCCTCTTGAAGGGGCAGCGGGGTTCTTAAAGGTAAGTTTAAGAGGAGGACATTCTGCGCCCTTTCATTAGGCCGCAATGTCTTGGCCCACAAGGAGTCAATGTTTTTTTTTCACGGATTCAGTCTTAAAATGGTTTGGAATGAATTTTTATGCTGTTGTTTTCCCTCATGTTTGGGTTGTCCCACACCCCCGGTATCAATTGTAATAGGAGTCTCTCTGCCGACAAAACCTTGCTTCAAAAGCAATCCCAAAAAAATATAAATAAATGAATAAATAAATAAAAATTGGTATCTACTCGCTGAAGTATGAGGCCATTATAAAACCCACCCAACGACTTTAGCTGTAACGTTTTACTCGACCCCCCTCGGGCTTTCGTAACGAACTCTGAAAAGGCTCAGGAACTTTAACGAAGATTTCCCTTCTGTTTAAAACCATTACGCAGAAGTAATCCCGTTAAATTTCCAGCTTTTCCTCTTTCGGACAGGCGAATGATGACTTTGATGATAAGTTGGGACGAGGCATCGCGGAGATGGGTGCTACACCTTAATAACATCGGAGCATCCTAACTCCGTAAGTCGTCTATTCGATAACATTATGATCCGGAGAACTCTGACTTGTGATTGTAGGCGTATTGACCTGGTACTTGGTCGTATAGTAGAACTTACAACGCTGAAAGTGATTAATCAAATGTTCGTTCATTTCCCGCCCTAGAGAGCCCTTCTAAGCTGATCGTTGGTCAATAATCATTAAACGTGGTCTGCATTACATATTCGTAGTATTTTCCCATTTAACTCAACCCTTTCCACGATGAATTCGACCTTACTCTCATAGGGAACAACTTTTTACCTTTTCACGTAGAATACAACTCCTTTCACAATGAACGTCACACGAGATTGAGTGTCTAGTTAGAGCAAAAACGTTATTCGTTGGATCTTATTTGCAAGTTCGTAAACTGAAGTATTGATTTGCTTGCTATGAAATGCGTAGAGGGAAATCTAGGTCCAAACTAACCAAAAACGGGAAAAAGTTGGCTAAATAGATCACCAGTGTTGTTTATGGTCAACTGCTGCGGATATCTCATTGCTCATCTTCGTCTCTAAGTAAATGAGCATTTGTACCATTTGACGGAATCCAGCTCTGGGCTTTGACCCCCAGGATCAAATATAACGTTTGGCTGTTCAAACGTTATGATTCCTACCGTAAACTATTGTACGACTCGTACCGAAGTTCCTGATGCACCCTATAGCTAACAACCAATGACGTCTGTCAAAATACAACAGCATCGGACGAAAACCCAAGTTTGTTGCATGTTTAAGTTGTACTAGTTGTTGTCTACAATATGTTACAAATATGGAACAACCAGATGTTCCACATATTGTTATACAATACTGGAATACGTCCAGTCCAGTTTCTGTTATAGAATTTCCCCGATATTCTTTATTACTCAACGCAAAGGGCTTAGGCGTACCGACCTACCCACTCAACAAAAGCTAACAAGACAACCAATAAGCATCGTATTGATCTATTCAACGGGGCAATTTCTATTCTCAACAGATTGGGCTCCCTCAACCTCCCCCGGCATTAGGTCGAGTGTTCGGGTCTACCTACTTGGATTCGCTATCCTCGATTCCTTCCACTCGACTCTGAAGTAGAGCGCAACGTCTGTTCATATTTGTATTCCCCATGTTTGTATAATCTTCTCAAGTGAAGATCTGATTATTTTGTAACGCGTACCTTCATTTCATTTATCATTTTCTCCCCCTAACATTCTTCTCAACGTACGGAGTAGGGTGCACACACACAACCAATAGAATTCAATGCAGACTGAAAAAAAAAAAAACAACCGACTATCAAATAAAAACGCTGCAAATTCTTTCACTGGGGTTTATTATTCAATGATTCATGATTTGAATTTCTACTAAGCTTTGGAGTTTGCGTGTTTCACAGGTGAAAGAGCGATTATTGAATTTCAGGAGATATGCATAGAGCACGTAAATCTGTTCTCAAGCAAAATACCCATTTGGATTGATCAGTTGATCATATTTGTGTGCCTCCTGAAATTCAATGGTCGCTCTATCACCTGTGAAACACGCACACTCCAAAGCTAAGTAGAAATTCAAATCATGAATCATTGAATACTAAAACCCAGTGAAAGAATTTGCAGCGTTTTTTTCAAGAGCGATTACAATGGGAAAATATTCTATTTGAAAATTTTAAATTTCGTAAGACGGAGCATGCATATCAGAATGCTTCAACCCGAGTATCGACTATAAACCCTTTTAGGAGTTCACTCCAGTATCCACATTCACTACATCACTAGGTTGCTGCGATAAAAAAAGACGTTGTTTTTGTTTTGATTGCAGTAACCTAGTTATGCAGTCAATGTGGATGCAAATGTTGGCACCATACATCGGAATGGTTTGAGCTACGGACCTGGGGAAGGGCTCATTCGATTCCTCATGGAAAGTTCTTCAGAAAAAGTCCAAATTTAGGCCGCCTTGACTTTTTTTGAGGTTTTTAGGGATTTTACAAAACTTTAACAACCCTTAAAGGGCACTTTAAATTAAGTGAGAGAGCTGGCTAAGAATTGGGGCGTTGTCGGACCAACGTGGATTTTTCCTGAAATTTCAGATTTTTTGCTCCAACCGTTTGGGAGAAATCGGGCGTATGGTGTACGGCGGAGGGACGGAAAATTTTGTTATTGCAGATTTGGATTCTACACCCTTTGAAACGTAAACCATGAGATTTTCAGGGGGGTTAGAATTTTTTTTTTTTTTTTTTTTTTTTTTCAAGAGCGATTACAATGGTTTAATTGGCTTATTATTGAATAATAAACCAAAACCAACGTCTTTCCAACGTAATTTTCTATTTTTATTATAGACTCTACAGGGTGTCAATAGACTCTACTCTATTACAGGGTGCCAATTTCTGACTCCTCAGGCTGGCAGGTATCGATTGAACAACTGATTTCCAACAAACATTTCCGATCGAGGCCACATACTCGACCATTCCCGAACATTTTTCAATATATTATTTTCTAAAATCTTGAGTATTTTTTGATATATTTTAACTATAAGGTGTTTTACGTGTTTTAGACTTTAACTCACTAAAATGAACTTACCGACTCAATTGAATGAGTAACTTGGCGATTGATTACACCTTCATTATTATATCTTTGGAAAGAGTTGATTATACTGTTGAATTTCCCGTCTCCTTGATGCGAACCCTAAGTTTTTCAGATAAGCTAAACGCGTAGACAATGAATTTGAAGAAGGGAAGAAGGGATTTCAAACCTTGAAAATCCTTATTTTATTAAACCACACACGTGTCCTCGTGATTCGGAGGTACATTTTAACCTTCAGTCCTAAAACATGCGGCAAAATATCAGCTTTTTAATGGTATAATAAATTACTTTACGTCGGATCGTGAGTGGAGAACTTTAAGTTTCAATGCGGAAAACATGGGTTTTAAGGTGAAGGCCACATTTTTGATTTTTGACTTTACTTCTCTAGAACTCCCTTAATTTACTAAATAAATTCAAGTAAACTACAACTTTTTGGTCGTTTTTCAGGGCAATCTCGTTTAGATTTTGAGTATGTTACTTATACGATGTTTTTCACGCAAAATTGGCCTAACAAAAAAGAGCTTTTAAGCATAAATGCTTGACGGACATAAAACCCGATGTCAAACCCTTTTTTTTTCAGACAAGTCGATTTTGGGAGAAAACCGACGACAATTTCAAACGTCAAACATCAGTTTCTCTACTAACTTCAGGAGTGAAATACTTTTTGATTAAACCGTTGGGAAGCTGAGATTCTTCTGCATATATGAGAACTATAGACAAAACTAACCCTTGAATAACTTGAAGACGTATGAACTATCTAAAAAGTAGTGATTGTGAAGGATCGTCAATTTTCATTCTTCATGTTCGTTTCCTCTCCGTTTAACTTATTCAAAACAAACTGGTCTTAGATGCGGGAGATAGGAAATTCATGGCTCTCTCCAACCGTTTAATCAAATGTGAAGTAACTGAATCAGTTATCCACGGGAGTTATGATCGTTTTAGTGAGTTAAGGTGGAAAACAGAAATAATCTTATAACCGACATAACTTGAAAACTAAGAGAGATTAAAAAATTATAAGAAACGAAACGAAACGAAACGAAATTAAGTTAAACAAAAATGTTAAGGGAAAACATTTGTTGCGAATTAGTTGTGCTGTCGATACCTGGCCTTTGTCGAGGATTCAAACGTTTTATAATGCAATTACATAGATATTCCCTTAGGAATGATAAAGTTGAGGTCTTCATTGACCGTTTGAGTTGATTTTCTCCAAGTTCATGGTGTTTTAAAATTGATTTAGGGGGATGAGGGGTAATACCGTGCATCGGGAAATACCGCCCATGGCTGTTTCGGATGTTTGAATCGACACCAGAAACGTGGGAATGAGCGCCGATCCTAGAGAAATGTCCCGCCAACTAGGTTCTAGCGTTACCCCACCTGCAAAGTTAGCCTTCATGACGTGAGTGCAGTGATTATTTGTCCGAATCTTTTGATGTTATTTCTTGTGCATTGGAAATAAGCAATGTAAGTCCCATTTTCAACTCTTTTTTAGATTAGTTTTCATGTATATACGCAGAATTTCATCGTCTTTCTGAACCAATAACCAAATTTAAGTTTTGATTGTAAATGAAGTCAGCGTGAATGAATTACGAAAAACGTAAACATTGGGGTAATGCCGCCCATCGTATCTGGGGAATGCCGTGCATTTCTGAAACGTAAAAAAAAGAAAAACAAATAACCAACAAAGCGCCAAATTCACCTGGATTTTGATCAAATAACCAACAAAGCGCCAAATTCACCTGGATTTTGATCAACTCACTACTAGTAGCAGAGATGGGGTTCAGAAGAAGAAGAAGAAAGGTGGAAATCATGAAAACAATTGAAAGACCTCAACAAAAGAAAGAGAAGCGCAAGAGAACCAGAAGTGAGAGCAGTGACAGTGATGACTGGGGAGATATCTCTGAGGGAGACCTTGTTGTAGACACAGACGAAGATGTTGAAGAATTCTTGACTTCGTCTTTTGTGGACAGCTTGTGTACAATTTGCCAAGAAGCCGATAATAATTCGCCAAAGTGGAATTGCGAGCACTGCAATCACAGCAGCCACTACATGTGTTCCATGGGACGACCTGATCACGGACTATGTGATGTATGCAAGGCTATTTTATAATTTTGTAAAGAAAGAAAAGCTAAATATTAGTTTGGGTTCAAAAAAGTTCTATAAACAAGACTGTAGTTTACCTATTTCTAAGTCATCGTTCATTTTAACTATAGTTTAAACGAACGATTTTCATGATTTTTATTGTTATAAATACATTTAACCTTCTAACTTTGGGAAAAATGGGTTGAATGACGATTGAGAGGCGAAAGTAATTCAGTTCTCGGGGTTGGGTGTCATTACCCCACAGTGTGGGAAATGCCGCCCAAAGCACTTTATTGACATTCACGGCTGTTTTTCCTTTAAAAATCCTTTTATGTAAGGGAAATGCTCAGACATCGAAAATAGAATAAATTCTAGAGCCATTAGTCCAAGAAAAACATTTGTATGACGTTCTGTCCCTTAACTGTATGGTTCCAATGTTATGTGCACGGTATTACCCCTCGTTCCCCTAATCTTTTCCTGATAAAAAGGTTCATTAATGAAAATCAAATATATAAAATTTCCATGTGTTACTTACCGGACTCCTCCGAAAAGGCTTCACCGATTTTACCAAATTTTATATGCGTATTCAGTAGGTCTGAGAATCGGCTATTATCTATTTTCCATATCCCTAAGTGATAAGGGTTGTTCACCATAATATATTTCATTATTGGAAACATTTTTTTTATAATGTGGCAATAAAAAATACATTCAACCCTAAATTTCTACTTTTTATCACCAACTCCTATTTTTTTGTAGGTAGCCATTTTAATAATAATTATTAAAATTAAATTATTTAATCATTACCATACCGCTCGATAACTGATCAATTATAGTGTTTTTAACTGTACTTCAATTAAAATGTCCCTTAGCTTATGCCAAACCTAAAATTTTTTTCATTAAATTAATTTTATTATTTTTTATTAATAAATTTTATAAATAATTATTTTTATATTATAGTTTAATCCTGATCAATGCTTAGTGTTACAAATCTTGAATTCTTAAAATTTGCCTCGCCTTTACTGGTGAGTGAAATGCTACACTACACCGGTGTCACTTCTAATAAACCATCCAGTTTGTTTGTGCTCGCTAAAGATGGGCTAACAAAAAATACTGTTCACGCTATAGCATTAAAATATTGATTGTTAGTGTTACTGTCGTAAATAATATGTGATATGTAATTTTAAGAAATAAACTATAATAACTTTATAATAATATCGTTTGGCGTTTGTTATTTTTATATTCCCTCATCATTCATAGTGCTCCATTTCCTCCTATTTCACGCATATACCACATAATTACACACTTGTAGTAAGTAAGTTACTTTTTATCTACACTAGAATTTATCTAGAAACTAGAAATAATTTATAAGGCAAAACAACGTTTGCCGGGTCAGCTAGTGTTAAACGAAGAACGTATCAGAAAGTCAAAAGTCACGTTTGTCGGTTGGTGTAGATAAAACAGAAGGAAATCCTTCCACGAGGTCGGTTCTAGGTTTGAAGCATCGGTCCTTTCTCGAAAGTGACTACATAAAGGTAGGTCGGGGAAACCTGCGACCCCCAAGTTGCAGCTACGAAGTAAAAGGTGCAATTTCCTCCACCGAGATCCGCTGGGTTGACTTACCGGATGGAGGATCACTTTGAGAAAATACTGGAAGGCGATTCAGATGAAATTCACCGGAGGAAGAAATAAACTAGGTCAGGAGGTAGCAGTTCATCACCGAGTAAAAACCAGCAGTCCAGAATTACTGTTCTCCTGAGATGGAAGTTCCGCGTGAGGGTTGACGAAAATTAAAAGATCCTCAGATCGCAGAAAAACATAATATGTTTTACTTAACCATATTATGGTTAATAATACGTTTTTTTTTTTTAAATTATAAACATAATAATGAACATGTAAGGAGAAGTCCCAACAACCGTGTTTTAACATGTGGTTGGGACGAATTTCGACCCAAGATTCAAGGATTATGGGGTTTCCCCAGTCACGGCGGTAGGGATGGGGATGCCCACACAAGAATCAGAACACCCGTATAAATAAGCCCGGACCAGCCCAAGGGGGTTCATTCAGATCCTCTCTCTTGATTCCTTCTATCCTAAACTCTGCTCGTTTAAAATTTAGCCCTAAATTCACAGGTGGCGCTGCTTCTGCTTGCTTCATCTATCCCTCAAGGTCGTAGCTGTTATTCTTGCTATCTCATATTTACAGTTTAGCTGGGTTCCTCGGAACACCTGGTCCTGCACGAGAGAATAACATGCTTCTCGACGTGTCCTAGGTGAAACCTGAAATTCATTCAGGTGATCCAGCTCCACAATCCCTTCTTCGCCTTCAGGGAAATATGTAAACCACCATCATGTTCAAATACTTATTTAATATCCAAATTTAACTTTTCCAAATTAGTTCACCCGTTCAAAATTCACATGTTCAAAATTTCGCAACTCAAGATCAACAGAATCATGATTGTTCATATGTATCTGAAATGGTTTTAGATCTTGTAGACTTTTTCAGTATGTAGGTTATTACCTCTTGGAAACCACCCTCGACTCCTATTCGAGGCCCACAGGTAACGGGAGTGTACCATGGCGTTAAACGTA
Source organism: Creontiades dilutus (assembly GCA_031894815.1). Classification (NCBI taxonomy): domain Eukaryota; kingdom Metazoa; phylum Arthropoda; class Insecta; order Hemiptera; family Miridae; genus Creontiades; species Creontiades dilutus. The sequence continues at coordinate 274,760 of JAVIWC010003376.1, read as the reverse complement.
TGGCCTAGTGGCCGCTGTTGGTTACCTCATTTTCCGTTAATCCCGTTCCTATGTGAAAATATTTAAAGCCTCTAACGGACTCCAAATTCCCCAAGCTGCTTTGCGCCCTTGGTTTTTCCCAAACCACCCTTTTTCTGGCAAACGGTCAGACAGTCGTAGTCTCCCCCTAGCACCCTGGGGTTCCCTGGGGTAGTTGTAACCCGTCCCTGATTGGTTTCTACTATCCCCCTCTCTCTGCTCCTCGCGATTCCCCACTCTAAATTTTCTTCAATTCCCCTCCAAACAAAATTTTCCCGTTTTTGGTTAACAGAATCTGGAGTCAGTTCTCTCCTTCGTTTTAGCCGGCTCTTACACTCTTGTTAACTTGTCTTCCTCCTCCCTAATATTGGCTGGGACTTATCAAACTTGACTGACTTCATAATATGAAGTCAGTCAAGTTTGGTAAGTGATAACTATAACTATCATATTATGATAGTTATCAAAGTGACTTCATTTTCCTAACAAAGTAGTGGCAAAGCAGCATATTTTGTGATATGGTTGGCTACTCGCGAAACCTCAACTTTGGCAGAAGCGCCCTAAGGTTTAATTCAACAAAACCTTTATTTATTTGATTGGTTCACTGTATCGACGAATACAAATTGAATTATGTATTTTCATACTCATTATGTGTTTTCATTGAGTTCATTCATTTGAAATACAGAATCCATCAGTTAACTGCACAACCGTTTACATCTTCCTTGGGTTCACCTTAACAATAATCGAACAGAAAAGAACATGAAAATCTGGAGTGTAACCTGTATGAGCAGCTATTAAATGGATTGCCTATTACTCCCCTCAATCACCCCCTAAACAGCAAAAAGTTGGATCGAACAAATTATGAATCATGAAAATTATTATAGCCTGAAAACCTTGGCTAAATGTGTGGGGAAGAAACACTCATTTTCGGCATTACCAACTCTAACCTCTTCCGTCTTGAAATTCGACATTTCTTTAGTTTCAAAACTATCTATCCTCTTTTTTAGAGGGCGTACCCTATCTAATAGGATAACTTTCCTGTCATTAATTACCAAACAACGTTGTGATCCTGTTGATTAAAAATTGGTTGAATTTGTTTGGTGTTTTTAAGTATTTTTACAGGAAATCATTACAAAAGTTTATTTTTGAAAATGATAAACTAAAACTTTAAAGTGAAGTATGTGGGGTAACAACGTGTGCAGTTCCTGAACGCGATAGATGATGCACAAAGGAAACATTTATCGTGCTGCTATTCTCGTAGGGGATGATATTTCAGAATCACAATGTGATATTTCATAGTTTATGGCTTTCAGAATTTTTCGAAGCCTCTGTGCTCCGCTGTACGGCAAACGAGGGAGATTTTTTTTTCTCTTCAACACAGGGGGAGGATTCATCATTGAAGAGGTTATGTGGATCTGAACCATACCAGGGGAAAAAGCAGATCAGACTGGGCGGCTGGTTGGGGGAGAGAGGGGGGCGGGGGGAAGGGAGTCAATAAAATAGCATATTTCCCTTCTTTTCGCCACCCTTCCCCCTGCCGCTAGTTCCCCGAGTGCTCGTACTTTCCAAATACGCCGACCCACCCGACGCAATAAGTTCTGTGATCAATAGCTCGAACGTTTGACGACGGCCCGATCATATTAAATGCCTTTCAGTGAAATGCAGTGATGTTTAATACGAGGTAGTAGTAGTAACCTGATCGTAGTTGGCGCAGCTGTGCACGGAAATTTTAATCGGCGAAATAGTTTTTCCAGGCTCGTTTCCAAGTGAAGAGCTCACATACTCGGACGGAACTACCCAACTATACTCTCAACATGTTTGCTCTCTCAATACAACAGAAAGGGAAGCTTTGTATGGTGGCAATGTCTGTCGACTTGTTTGGTTGGTGAAATCAAATGTGCAGGAGTTCTGAACCAATCATGGGAATTGGTTGTAGGGATCTGTTAACTCTTAGCGTATACGAGAATTCCCGAGATAACAGGCCTCAAAATCCTCACACAGCCTACTCGATCTCTTTCGAAGTAAAACTTGTTAAAATGTTGCGCACAGCAAATTTCCCATAACTACCGTAAAATTACGAGCAGAAACCGAAATGCTCTAAAAATCGTCCGAATGATTCAAAATTTAGCATAATAAGCCTCTGGAGAAAAAAAAACGCTGCAAATTCTTTCACTGAGGTTCATTATTCTTTTCACGATTTGAATTTCTACTAAGCTTTGGAGTGTGCGTGTTTCACAGGTGGTAGAGCGATTATTGAATTTCAGGAGGCACTTAAATATGATCAACTGATCAATCCAATAGGTATTTTGGTTGAGAACCGATCTACGTGCTGTATGCATATCTCCTGAAATTCAATAATCGATCTATCACCTGTAAAACGTGCACACTCCAAAGCTTAGCAGAAATTCAAATCATGAATGCAAGCCAAATTAATAATAAACCCCAGTGAAAGAATTTAGCAGCGTTTTTTTATTGAAGCTCAATAGCCCCCCCCCCCCCCCCATCAGAAACATCTATAATTTATCAAGTCACTTTAGCACTCGTATTGCGTTAAAACTTCCCCAAATCCAAATTTAAACGATGTAGCCAGAGATAGACTGATGTAGAGGAGGCACACAAATGTGATCAACTGATCAATCCAAATAGGTGTTTTGGTTGAGAACCGATTTACGTGCTCTCTGCATATCTTCTGAAATTCAAAAAGGCGCTCTCATAAATGTCTTCAATATAGACACATAATATTATTATGTCCAAATTAATAATAAATCCATGAGGCAAGGACTTCGCAGCGTTCTTTACTTGAAAAGACACACCTGAGAACTTGAAAATTAAAAAAAGACTTGAAAAACAAAAAATGTTGCCCACATTCCTGAACTTCCCACTCATAAAAGACGATTTAACCTCACAAAAAATCGATTATTCGTTGACAAAACTTGATAGTCGATTTTAAAATCGACCCATGAAAATCGGTGGTTAAACATCAATTTTTTGAGAAAATCGAAAATCGATTGCCAACCCCGTTACAGAAATAACAATACTGCAACTATCGTGATTGTAAATACTGACAGAAATGTCACGGGTTAAATAAGAAAAGCAAAAATCATATTGGATTTTTCGTTCCTCTACCTCCATCAAATACACAGGGTGTCCCACGAGTTATGCACAATCCGACTTCTACGTTGTCTACAACCCATTTCCGACCAAAAGTGGCTCGGAGCTTAGAAATACCGTAGACGCTAATCACAAACGAACATTTTCATTCGTTAAATTCATTTTAATTTTTCATTTTTAAATATTTATTTTTTGGTTTATATCTTAACAATCTCGTTTAAACTCTAACTCTTTGTATGAACTCGATTTAAACCCCAATGTCTTACCATTGTCCTACAACTGGATAACATGTTCGAGTCAACAAACATTTTACGGAATTCGGTCAGAAACAACAAATTATCAACATTGCAACACCCAATGATATGGCCAAATCACATTGGGGTTGATAATACACGGCGCACAAAGCAACCCCTCCTTCAAGACCGCTCGGTCGTGCGGGTCATTGCATATCCTCGCACCTGACCAAGACAATGCCTCCCCCGTAGCTTTCCCAATTTTCAAACATAAGGTATTTTTAGTTTTACCGGGTGTCCCAGGAGTTATGCACAATCCGACTCCCACGTGTTCTACAACTAATTTCCGAACGAAAATGCTTAGTAGCAATTTTTGCCAGAGGCCTCGTTTCCGAGTTACTCGCAATTTAAGATTTTTTTCGTGTTTTCGATCTTATGTCATTAAACCTGTCATAACTCCCTCAATGTTGGAGATAGCTCAAATTTGATGACACCGTTGGAAAAAGCGTTAAATTTTCCACCTATTTGATGTCGGAAAACGTTTTAAAATTGCATTGAAGATGTGCGACTGCCGAGCGAAATGGCAGTTTTGTCAAAATCTTGAAATCGCTTGTTTTTCATCTCGCCTAGCAACCCCACTAATGCTTGACGCAGAACTGTGCAGGCCTGGTAAAACGTGCGCCGAAATGTGAACTTTCCAACGGTTTAGGTGTAGTGGTGTTTTGGTTTTTAAAAACATTTTTAGTTAAGGAAATGGTGTTTAACTACACAAAAACGTGTTTTCTGTTAAAATTGAGGTTTCTTCGAAAGTCTCGACGAAAAACGGTAGGAGGCGGGATATACGTAACTTTCCTCGCTGAATCGAATGGTGACAACGCCAGACCTCTCATTTGATAATTTGAGTTAGTTTTGTCGGATGCATACACCCGTTCGTTAGTGAACAGCGTCTTCGCAATTTCTGAGCTTCGATAATCGAAGAGCCGAGAGACGGATGTTATTTGTGTTCATTTACGATTGATTGCGATGAGTTGCATTCAACATTTCGCTGACACTATGGACAGTTATCACACAAGGCTTCCGTATCATTACCAACTCTTCCCTTTCGTCTCTTTCCTCGCTATGTTTCCTTCAGCGTGGTTTCCCTATTGCACGTTTCCATTCATAATGGTGAGATTTAGCTATACCACTAGTGAGTATGTTGGCATGATTTTTGTGAGTTTTGCCAATCGTAATGCTTCTGAAGCACCAAAGCAGTATGCTCAGCGGTTTTCCCAACGACGGACTCCATATGCACAAAAATGTCCAGGGTATGTCCCTGTCTTTATTATGAAGGTGCTCGTTTTTGGGTTCGGGATTACGGTGATCGTGCTCACACTCCTCCTGTGTACAACTCACACCCTTGCGAACACGTCGGATAGTATGAGGAAAAAAATTGGTAAATAATAGAGGTCTGGCGTTGTCACCATTCGATTCAGCGAGAAAATTTACGTATATCCCGCCTCCAGCCTTTTTTCGTCAAGACTTGAAAAAAAAAAGTAACAGAAAATACACGTTTTTCTGCAGTTAACCACCATTCCCGTAACTAAAATTTTAGCAGGCCTGCACAGTTCTGCGTCAAGCATTAATGGGGTTGCTACGCGAGATGAAAAACAAGCGATTTCAAGAGTTTGACAAAACTGCCATTTCGCGCGGCAATCGCACATCTTTAATGCTATTAAAAATGTTTTCTGACATTAAATAGATAGAAATTAAACGCTCTTTCAAACGGTGTCATCAAATTTGAGCTATCTCTAAAATCGACGGAGTTATGACAGTTTTAATGTCACGGGATCGAAAACACGAAAAAAATCTTAAATCGCGAATGGCTCGGAAACGAGGCCTCTGGCAAAAATTGCTACTAAGCATTTTCGTTCGGAAATTAGTTGTAGAACACGTGGGAGTCGGATTGTGCATAACTACTGGGACACCCTGTAAAACTAAAAAAGACCCTAATGTTTGAAAATTGGGCGAGGATATACAATGACCCGTACGACTCCCCGGTCTTGAAGGAGGGGTTGCTTTGTGCGCCGTGTATTATCAACCCCAATCTGATTTGGCCACATCATTGGATGTTGCAATGTTGATAATTTGTTGTTTTGTGCACTTTTGGTCGGAAATGGGTTGTAGAACACGTAGGAGTTGGGTTGTGCATAACTCGTGGTATACCATTTCAGGATGATTCAAAGTGGGTTCCGATGAAGTCATTTTTGGAAGATTTTCATTCTACAATTTATAAGGTCATTGCAATAGCTTCATTTTCTATTAAAATTGACAAAAATCGTAATGTTCTTAATGCATTGTAACGTTTGAAACAACTACGGTAGCGTACGTACGGAATATTCCATCGTGACCCGTATCCGTTTCAATTGGTCCGACAGCGTCTCGCTAAAATAAACTGACAAGTCCCAGAGGGCAGTAAAAAAAGGTTGAAATGGGACAAACCGAACACCCGCTGTCGCTGGAGAGGGCAGTAAAGAGGGGCAACGTTCCAGCACCCTGGGCTCGAACCAAACGCACTCTGCTCCTTTTCGCTCCAATAGGAGAAATTGATGGAGCGAGTTCGCGGAAATACAAAGTGGAGTTCTCATTCAGTGTACACCGCTCAACAAGATCCACGACACTTTTGAAACTTTTCAAATTTAATCGAGACATCCAAGAACACAAATTTGTGTTCATATTTGTATTGTATTGTTTGTATTTATACTGTTAAGGTGAACCCAAGGAAGATATAAACGGTTGTGCAGTTAACTGATGGAGGATGTATTTCAAATCAATGCGTACATGCTCAATCAACGGGTATGGAAATACGTAATTCAATTAGTATTCGTCGATACAGTGAACCAATCAAATAAATACAGGTGTTGTCTAATAAAACCTTAGCCCTTCTGCCAAAGTTGCGTTTTCGCGGGTAGCCAACAATATCACAAAATATCCTGCCTTGCCACTACTTAGTTCAGAAAATGAAGTCACTTTGATTACTATGGTATGAAGTCAGTCAAGTTAACAAGGGTGTAAGAGCCGGCTAAAACGAAGGAGAGAACTTACTCCGGATTCTGTTAACCAAAAAACGGGAAAATTTTGTTTGGATGGGAAGTGAAGAAAATTTAGAGTGAAGAATTTCGGGTAGCAGGGAGGGGGGATAGTAGAAACCAATCAGGGACGAGGTTATAAATACTCCGGGAAACCCCAGGGTGCTTGGGGGGAAACTACGGGTGACTGACCGTTTGCCAGAAAAAGGGTGGCGTGGAAAAACCAACGGCGCAAAGCAGCTTGGGGAATTTGGAGTCCATTAAAGGCTTTAAATATTTTCACATAAGAACGGGATTCATGGACAATGAGGTAACGGCGGTGATTATGGTCCCGTTAGGTGCGGGCCTTGAATACGAGTCAAGTGTGGTTTTCAAGAGGTAATGACCCAAACACCGAAAAACTCTTTACAATCCAAAACCATTTCAGATACATCTCAACAATACGATACAATACAAATATGACGACGTATATGACTTTATTCGTGGAGTTACTAATAGCAACTGAGTACTATTCTGATTAATTATTTTCTGTTCTGTAATTTATCTTCGCGTGCATGCTATTGACAAAAAAAAAATGGAAGAAGTGCAAAAAAAAAGAAAGAAAATAATTTAAATGAAACGAAAAATGGGTGGGTATTAATTTATAGGACACCAGTCTTCTAGAAAGCCATTTCCCATTGTAAAGGTGAGGGGGGGGGGGGATGCTAGAACAGAGGAGGGGTATATGGTTCCTAATTGGTGGATCAGCCAAAATGGACCAATCCGGTGGCCACCAAGCCGTCCAAACCTCACATTCTTGAATTTCTACTTTTGGGGAAACTTGAAATCCAAGTTAAACGAGGTCAGAATTGAGTCGAGGGCCCAATTAGTGGACCGAATTCTGGAGTATGGGTATGGTGAACGAAGAACATTTGTTACCGATTCTCAAAGTTGGAGATCAGCCACTCTGTGGTGGTACGACCTTGTGAGCTTGGCACCTATCCTTTTGGATCCGTAGAATCTCCTCCTGGCCTGCGACCGTCACGAAATGTAACACCCTGTATAATACGGCCCTTGTTGCAAATAGTTTGGACACCCCTGGCTAAGATGCTACGAACGTTTTTCCCGTACTTGGGAATTCAATAGCAACACATTGAAAAGGCCGATACACGGATTCAAAACAGTGATATTTCGAAAACATCTCACAATTTGGACTTTGACTTCTTTTTTTAGCGGTCGGAAATGCTTTAAAAAAATTTTTTTTTGGCATTGGGGACGTAAGAAATTTAAATGAAATTTCATTTAACTTGCTGAATTGAGAAAGTTATGGCTCTTTCAGTGAGATAAGGTCAAAAACTAGAAAAAAATCGTCAAAGTGAAATTGCTTTGAAACAAAGGCTCTAAACTAAAAACTTGATAAGGCGATTTTTGTTGTAAATTAGTAGCAAAATCAGTTACTTAAGTTAGGGCGGTCTTATCAGATACCTATGACCTACATACATCCTGCATAGGCCTTCTGAATTCTCAGATTTACCTTCGATCCACCCCATTGGGGTGACATTCAACAGTTGAAATGACAAATACTTTGATTTGTTGTGCCGCATAATTCGGAGGGCTAATGTTCCCCAGCAGAAATCGTATACCTAAACGACAGACTTGAAATTTTCCAGTAAGTGATGAATAGAGGACGGATTCTACGAAGAGGAAACATAGAAGATATATTTCTCTAGCAAAGATCTTCCGTACGTGCAGAGCATCAAAAACCTTCCGTATTCCTTGTTATGTAACGCGAAGGGTCGGCAGAAACTTTCTACTATTAGATTTGAACCAAACGTATAGGAAAGTTATGTTTCTTACATGGACGCCATTCTAAAGCTCGGGATGACAATGACGATAAAGGAGGGTGTGGGTAGGGGGGTGGTAAGGCTGCTGAGAGAGCAACGCCAAAGTCTCTGAAGTTCGGTTAACGAGGGAAGTTTTTACTGGATACCGACCATCGGAACTCGCTTCATTTAACCCAATTTTTCGTGAAAACTTCCTTACATCCTTTGGTTAAACAAATATTTGAAAGACCAGCCAAGAGCTTCGTGTTTTGCTCACTCAGCTAAACAGAAAAAAAGGTTCCTAGGAGCAAACTATTTCTGCCCTGTTTGGTTCCTTCTTTGAAACTTTTAGTTTCACTTCTTCGGAACCCAACCGTGGTTTTAAAAAAATTCCCTCATTGCTTCTATGATTTTTTGCAATGCTTTCCTTTGGTTCTGAATAGCTAATAAAGTAATCGATTTCTATTCCAGACCAAGTGGGCGGATTCTGCCTCCAACATTTATTCGATTGATTTAACGATTTGTTGTGCTTATCGATGACCTTCCCAGAACAACTTCAACGAATAACAGAATTACTCGTTTTATGTATGTACGCCATGCTTACATCTTGAATAAAGGAAGAACAAGAGTTTCCATTGCCATCGCTTCTTTAAGAGTTTCTTTAAAATTTAATTGTTCACAGCGTCAATTCAACATCAATTTCGAAAAATTAATGCTGAAGTGACTGTGCATGTCAACAAATGGAGATTCTAAAGGTTTGTATAAAAGTCGGTTCTTGAACTAATCGCTGTACTTCCCCATTCCCGTAATTCCAGCTCTTTCTCCATAATTAACAAAACATTTGTAACTATTTTAACTGAATCTGGGTTCGATTCGGAACTACTGAAATCCTCTCTATGGTTCAATGACATGATCCTCCGTTTTGCATAGAAAAAAACACCTTCTTCAAGACTTTCTTTCGCAATTTGAAGTTGTAGCTTACTCAATCTCATTGTATTTAACCGTTCTATATATCTAAAGTGAAGTTTTTTAAAGAAAATTTGGTACACAGAGGTAATATTACACTCACGATGTATTATGTAGTTAGGAGAGGATTCCGGTGAGCTATATATTAAAAATAAATAAAAATGAAGGTGGCGAATGAAACGTTTTACTTCATTATACCTTGGGAAACTCCATACCTTCGCCGCATACCCAATAACACACCGTGAGGTTGCATTAAAGAGTTGAAGTTTGTAATCAAAAGATATATTTTTGGCCATGAGATTTTTCCATACAGAATTGAGTCCGAACTACACTTGAATGGATCTCCTTTTACTTAACTCTCTGAATACAATGAACGGAGGGGCACTGATCAGCTTTTGGTACAACATTAACAAGTATAAGCAGTATAAGCAACAACAGTATAAGCAGAATTTCTTTATGCCGTTTATAAACCGTTGAAAACAATGTTCGGCGACTCAATTTCAACTTTTGGCAAACCACTTCGAGCTTTTGGCATATCAATTTATACTTTTTACTAACCCAACTAATCCAACATTCCACCCCATATAATGAACAATGAATGTTTTTTCTCTCAAAAGTTAAAAATGTCATCTGTGGTATAAGTGTGGTCTGAATCACCTCAGGCTTCGTTGAGGTACAAGTGTAAATTGAAATTTAAGCGGATTTGGATTCTGAAATGCATTTAGGGGGTGTTTACTTCACCAACCAGTTTTACTGATGACGCGGAGCGAGGGAGAAATTCTAAGCTTAGCCAGAAATCCATTGATTGTTTCTGCAGTCGCGGTAAAACAAACTAAACAAAAACTCTGGCGTATCGTGACAAAAGACGAAACTCCGAGCCGCCATTGTCTGGGGAACGAGAATAGCGAGTTGGATGAGGGGTAGGGGTGGGGGTGGAGGGGATGACGGGGTTTAGGGGTTTTTCATGGCGTTAACTAAACGGCGGATTTGAGGGCCATCGTTCATTCCCGTCGATGGCAGACCGAGGGAGCCCCGTCCGCGCTCCCGCGGTCTATTGAAAACACAACATAAAGCCGGTGGGAACGTAATGTGCTTCTCCCTCCAATAATGCGAGCCCTTCAACCACTCGAATCATCTACCTCATGATTCAGTCAATTGACACGAAGGATTCGCACGTTATTTAGGATGGAGGAACCTACCGCGGTGACTGGTTACGTTTCAAAAACTTAATTGTACGTAGGGGTTCGCCGGTGTGTTTTTGACTTCAGTACCAGTGTTTTTGACGATCAAACTCTTCTTTTAGTTTTAGATTAAAAAGTTAAACAAATAAATCTTTTTAAGAAGGCTTTTATTTAAATGCCTAAAAGAAGGAATTAATTTTTGACATTTCAATATTCTTATGATAAACCAAATTGTTTCACGTTACGCTTGGAAAAAAATATGACAAATTTCATGGTTTACGTTTCAAAGGGTGTAGAATTTGCAATAAAATTTTCCTAGGCTGGAGCACAACGTGAAATTTTCAGAAAAATTTTGGTCCGATGTCTTGAGCGTTAATTTAAAGTGCCCTAAAGGGCTGTAAAAGTTTTCAAATCCCTATCATCCAAACTTATTGGCTACTAAATATTTTCCTATTTGAAGCATCCATTAGGAATCGAATGAGGTCTTCCCCATGTAGGTAGGTTACCCGATATAAAGCCCGATTTAGCTGAGTCATTTGGCGTTTTTTCGTTTATGATTATTAGTGTCCATTTGTAACCTAGCACGGTAGCGTCGAGTAAAGTGGTGAATGTGGATACTTAGCCTATTTGTGACGTTGTAGTGTAGAATAAGGTGCAGAAAGGATAATAATAGTGATCAATATTAGTTTTGTATATTTATCACTATTTTCAATTGGCTTGCGTTAATAATTTAATTCCTAAAAATTTAAAAAAAAAAAAAAAAAAAACTGTGGAAAGCTGAAATTTGGCTGGTAGCCTTCTTAGGACATGAACAATAAGGTGTACAGGGTCTTGATCAGCAGAGTGGCTACTGAAGCTAAAAATATGAGTTTAATTTTTGTTTTCTTTATATTGAAAAAAAATGTAATTCACAGAGGAAGACAAGATTGCTAGAAAATGGAAGGGAAGAAGGAGGGAGGGGAAAGGCATGAAATGTCCTAATGCGTTGCAGACTTGTATGCAAGAATTTTCCTCAAACAGAAGCCCTTTTGAAGAGGGGGTTTCAGGTACTAGCCAAAGCATACACTGCTGTTCTCTTCATGATTCCCATCACTTTTACTTACAAATTTCAACTGTCTACTTATAGCCTATATACACAATTCATAAAATCATAGAAGCTTGTCGCGAGACTTAGGCTTGTGTAAATTAACTAGTTCCTAGGTACCTATTTCATTGATCAACTTATTCCAATAAGTTAATTTTTTTATTTCAGTTTAATTAGGTAAATACTTACGGATACCTTGCACCTACTTACGCAAACGTCGCTACAAGCTTTTATGATTTTATGAATTGTGTATAGACTATAAGAAGACAGTTAAAACTTGTAAGTAGAAATTCATTTCCTTCTTTTTAGCATTTAAATAAGAGCTTTCTTAAAAAGGTTTTTTGTTTAATTTATTTATTACTTTTTAGTCATCCAAGAATTTGGAATTGTTTCGGCTTCCCCATAACCGTACCAATTACCTGGTCAACTCTCCGTCTTCCAGAATCATGAGGCTGCCAAAGGGCACCTCCGAAATGTGGACATTTTCAGTGCATCCCACAGAGGTTTCAAAAGTTCCTTACAAACTATACTTGAGTAAATGAGGAACCTCAACAAAACTTTCTTTTTTTTATAGAGGCAGCAATTTTATTTTTCTTTGTAATTGGGCTTAGCCCGTGTTTATGAATAAATAAATACATTTAAATTGCTGCGAAACACGGTTATCTGAAGTTCGACAATCATTTCAAAATTTTCAATTTTTAAAGGTCATTACGGATTTACCTATTAGTGAACTTTTTTTAAAGGTAGACTTAAGTAGTTTGTTACACGATTTGAAGCCTAGAAAGCGGACAAGTTTAACAACGGACAGGTATAACAACGGATAATCAAATAGAATAATACAATCCCTGCCGCTCGATTTTTCGCTTGAGAGTGAACCATGGATTGTGCGATGCCTATCTACATAAAATTGGGCGAAGAGACTCCCCAGAATGCGGGAAATGCGGAAATTCAAATGGAATATTATAACATCTCATTATGGAATGCCCAGAATATGACAACCAAAGACATTTACTTATAAGCTGTGTGATGAGAAAAACAAATGTTAGTTTTGAGTACCATTCCATCTTGTCTTCGAAAAACCTGATAATTTATGAAGAACTTTATAAATGTTTATCCAATTGTATTGGATAAAAATGAGAAATAATTAGATTTGTAGTATCAAATGAAGCATTAAGTATGATCTCTGTAATATAAAATATTTATGGCTGTATACACAATGTAATGCCAATAAATTAATTTGAAAAAAAGAAAAAAAACGGAAAAGTTTGATCTCTTTTGCATATTGGTAGTTGAAATTTGTATTCGGCCGAGAAAAGGTCACATTTGTTTCGCGTTCTCTTCGTGGTCGTCCGTTACAGCCTCGGTGCACTCAGTGATTTCAGAGCCGGAACCGCCTGTACGGAAATAACGATGAGAAGAGTGTAGTTCAGGAACTCCACCAGACGTGTGACATGGTCTTTTAACAATTCTCTAGGGGTTCGCCTATTTCGGTTGGCTTCCTCCATCTACTTATGGGATTTCAAAACCACCCTATACATACGGATTCTTACTATAGTGCCTAGCACCTGTGTGGAAGGGTTTCATCCTACATCCAGAACTGACCGAATGGCAGTAATTCGAACCTAAAAAAATGATGGATGTGTTACGGACAGCTTACCGTTTAAACTTTAGTTTTTTGTACATTCGCTTTCCGGATTCAGCAAATTTTGAAATATAAAACTGCAAGTCGGTTGATTTCAGAGGTTCAACATTGAAAATTATGCTTTACTCTAGAAAAGCGGGTGTGCCCACAGGGGGGGGGGGGGGGGGCTGTGACGCAGACTGCGTCATTGAAATTCTTGGGGGGGGGGGGGGTTAAAGGTGATTGATTGAAGCAGTGTTTAATGTGACGACATACACAACTATACCACATCACTAGATAGAACGTAAATAATAATGAACCTAGTAATTCATTTAAATATGGTTTGTTTTTCTTACCAGCGGGGCGGAGCGTCTCCCTGGGCAACCGACGTGAAAGACTCCCCTCCTCGGGGATTTGGAATATTCGATTTTTTGACTTTGCGTATTGTTTTTATACTCCCTCATTGTCCACCTATTTCCCCTATTTCTTTTCAACCTGCGTAACATGGCCTTTAAACTAGTTGAGAATAAGATGTTACGTGTGTAAAGAATCTCAAGAAATATGCACGTTTTGTCTATTGCCGGCTGGGTTTGGATTTTTTCTGGGTTTGGTTAAACCTACATAAATCTTCTTTTAGTTTTAAATAAAATAAGGGGGGCTTACGAGTATTTTTACATTTTTGATTTGCTGAGGGGGTACCAACTTACATGGGGGGGGGGTGCGTCTTGGAGCTTAAGGGGGGGGGCACCCCGGTAGTTAAGTAATGGTTTAATCTTCTCCTACATGTACGTTCATGTGTCAAATTATGTTTTCGCTCCTCGTAGATTTATCATTTGAGTTGTCAGGAATGGCGTAATGTAAGAGTAATGGCGACTAGGATGAATGAGCACAGCGATCGCCGTTCTTCAAGTTATATACACTTCCAACTTGTTAGATAGAAAAAAAAACCAGCCCAATGGTGAGGGCGGAGGGTCTCTGCGAAGCAATCCCGAAGCCTCTCTCTACACGCCACAGGATATAAGCAGAGTATAAGAACACTCCCCAGGGCGAGGATTAAGCGTTAATTTTCTTTTCTGTGCGGTCGGAGTTTCTCTTCTACTTAACGGCCCTCGTGGAAATTAATGGGCGAAAGCGCGAGGTTTTGGAAAATTCTTTTTCCGCAGAACGCTCGCTGGGAAGAACGTACGTTTAGACACAATTATAAACTAGAGCACTTTGTATATGTCGAGACAACCTACTTCGGAACAGCGGAGAGGTCTGTTAAGAAACCACGAAACAATATTTGCTAGTAACTCCGTTAAAGCATTAGTCAGTTCTGTTGAATCAATTTCTTGTGTTCTCAATTGAATCATGTAGTAAGGTGGATTGTGAAGGCGGCAATTCGTGAGAATTCCGGGGAAAACTTCACTTCTTCGAGGATCTCATAACCGGTAGTTTGTCCAGGAGACGTAGCACCGAATTCCAAGTTTTCCGGGTAAAGGGTTGAGATTTGATTTCGAAAATTCAGTCTATTCTGCGGGGCAAAATCTTAGTCCGCCCACTCAACACTAGAGGGGTAGGTACAAAAAGACGGTCTAACAAAGATTACTAAGTTAAAAGATTTCTCCAAACCATACTAAACCTCGAAAGCTACAAAAATTCTGGTACATGCCGAAGTTGTTAAGTATAGGCGCAGGTAAAGTAATCCAAAACCTTCAAATTATATTTTAATACTAGGAAGTTACAAACATTTCAAAGTCAGGCTAAGTGTGGGTGAGCCCAGTTCTCCCCCCGTCAAAACTTTCTCCCTTGAAAATCACCCGCCTACTTCAATATCTGTCAGATTCCAGTCGGCCAAAGCTGATTCCAGTCAGTGGTAACAACTTCCCAAGGTCACGTTTTATCTATCTCTATCACGTTTTAACACGGGACCCTTTTCCATCAAATGAGAACATGAAACTCCATCCCTTCGATACATGGTGGTTCACGATTTCGAACAAAATAAATTCAAAGTTTTGTTCACATTCTTTACCGCAGAATTCATAGATGAAAATGATTTCACTTTCCGTGTTTGCGCAAACGACCAACGTTGTCTAACTAACTTTGTTCTCCCTAGTGGCTCCCGTTTTCCCGTTTTCTATTCCTGGTTCGGACTTTACAGTGGGAGTACTGATTGCCCCGGTTCGAATCCGGCTGGCACTAATGATTAGGGCCAAAATCCTATCAAGTGTTGTATACCTGTACTGTCGTTAAGCCCTACCGTGGTACGTGATCACTATTTATTAACGCTGAATTGCTGGTGCTATCCGTTTTGATTTATTATTTTCAAAAATGTAGCTTTGTAATTGACCAAGAAAAAAAATGTTATGTCCCCCTAGAAAATTGTTGGTTCACGGTTCAAGAGACGTATGTTTCTCAAATCGAATGCAAAAAAATCAGCCGTACTTCGTCCAACGTCTGATGCTTTTCAAAAAGTTCACAAACTGGACCAAAGTTACGAAATTTGGCTCAATAATCCAACATCGACCTGGGATGATATAGTAATCTTGGCATCTTGTCGATCAACAGAAGGGATTTTAATTAAAAACTAACCGGTCAAAAAATGGAAATCTCAACAACATTTGAAGAACTCGTATTTTTGTTGGATTCAGATATAAATTAATTTTTGAATAGAAGTTACTTTTGTGACTTGGTGTTAAAACATAAAAACTTAGATGTAGACAAAACTAAGATGTTTGTCAATATTTCTTAAAATATAAGGACCTGCTCATCAAAGGACTCGCTTCTGAAAGTTCTCCTCAACACATTCCAAAGAGTTATCAAGTGCTGAATTATTTAGCGAGGCTAAATTTTCACAATAAAGCAGCTTAATATTTAGCGTGCAGAAATTAAGGTAATTTCAAGAGGAAAATCACCTTTCGCGACCACTTTATGTATTGAACCAGTTCTGCGGTTTTTGATTGATCCTATGCAAGCACCACCGTATTATTTAGATGGGAAGGAGAGGACAAACCCAAATTAAGCCAAACATTTATATTATCTGAAACACGGTTAAGGAATTATTCGAAAACAACTTTAAAATGTGCAAATGTGCAATTTTGTGAGACTGCCATTCTGTAGGCCATAATTTTTGGAATGGGATTTGTCTTGATCGTTCAATCATTCAACAATTTAATTTGATTAGAAGTTGATTGGAATCGATACTGAGGATTCACTACCATTTCGGATGGTTTTCTATGCGTTTGAACGGATTCCGTTTTCTTCCTTTATTATGGATAAAGAAAGAAATAACGTTGTTTGGATATTACGCAAGAAAGGTAAACCATAAGGACCTGAATTTAGGAACAGCTATTTAGGGGTCTGTATAAAATACGACATAGTTACACATGTCTAGTATATTGTTTTCTCATTAGCAAATTGGGAAAAAATTCAAAGATAATAAACGTAGGACATAAGTAGTTACAAGCTAATTTTTCCATTAAGTTAATCGTCGGGTTCTGGTTCTGGGCCTTCTCGGCCGAAGCGTAGCTGGCGCATGGATGCTGACGGTGATGCCGTGGTAACTGAAAATCAATAAAAACAAACCTAATCAAGTTTTGGGTGATTATGTGACAATTATGAACTTACCACTCGACTCTGTGAACTTCATGTGACTTAATAGAACTCTCTGATGAAAATTTATGGTTTTATTTAAGTAATACAATGAATAAAAATTAATATAAACTTCAATACATTATTAATACAATGATACAGAGAAAAAGGTTCAAATTCCAATTCATTGAAAAACATTTTGACGTGGAAGTGATGCGGTCACTGCATTTTCTTATCCACGTTTCAATGGTTTTCCATGATGTGAAGAAAAATTGACTTAGTTTCCGCGGAAGAATGCATTTGATTCTTCATCTATAGTCCACATGGCTAATGGGAAGACGCAAGCTAACACTGTACAACCAGGTCCTAAAACCTGTTTGAAGCCCAGCTGTGGGTTGTACAGCTCAATCAAATCGAGATATCGTCCAAATTTTCCAAAATAATGTGGTAGGAACTGTTGCGAATGCACCATGGTGATTTCGAAATGAATGAACGAAACGAGATGAATGTCTCCATCATGAACTTCAGGTCGAAAAAGTTAGCGGGGCTATAAAGCGACAAGCTGTGAGTCATCTCCAACGGTTAAGATATCACGTCAACGAGGAAGCTGTCCACCTCCTTACGACAGTGACATCCCCGGAAGACTAAAGCGTTCCAAACCACTTGATTTTGCCTATTTGTGAAGCAGTTGAGTGGAACCATCAGACAGAAAGGTCAAAACTCAGTGATGTATCTTAGTTTTGAACATTGATCCCTATTTTCAATATAATATTGTTAATAAGTTATTTCTTGGTACAATAAAATTTAAAAAAAATCTATTGTCCACATTGTTTTTCACATAGTCATCCTCTCAGATTTCAACTTCCTAGGGAGAGCGTGAGAAAATTGAGGTTTCACAGCAGATCAGCCCATTTATGCCCAGTGGTTCGTTCCAGCGCCATTCGGATTGTGAGTGATTTCTGAATACTGACGGATACGTGGAATCCGATTTGGACTCCGAACTCTTCTATATCGTTTCTTAAAGGATGTACTCAGGTATTGTCGTCCAACATTCAGTCTTTCCACCTCTCAGTATGCTAACAGACGGCGTTCCGAATACACCCTTCCTGTTGTGGCTCTCATATTTCGAACCTTGTCATAATAAATTAAGTATTGGCCTTGGATCATAAGTTATATTTTTTCTTTTAGCATCATTGATTACTTGCAATTGTAATAGTTGAATCTATGCACTTTTTGGCTAGCTGAAATATTATTGAAGCTTCTGTTACAGCAGTTTTTGAGGTATGGTGCGAAATCGCACCACCGGACATATGTAATATCATTCGATTTTTCAGAATAAATCGATCAGTATCTGTCACCATATCTGTCATATGATCAGTTCACATAGGTAGTCCCATTCCATTCTTTTGTTATTACAATTAAATTAAAATTATAGTCAGGTAGGAAGGTTTTTAAATCAGTCCTTAGGAGCGAAAACTAATGAATATTAAGGGTTGGGTTCACTCACCTAAGGGCCGTTCAGAAGTCTCACTGCTATCTGTGGTTTCGGCTTCAGCGGTATCTGATATCCCTTCGGAGGAGCATTCCCGGTAGAGCAATTCAATGTCGTCGAGAGCGATCGTGCCGTACGTGTTGTCATCGGAAAATTCCGATTCAAAGATCAGCTGAAACACAAAATGCATAATAGTGTTTCTCTCAGTTGACCAAAACTGATTCAAGAAAACTAAAAAGTTACGCTTTGGACAATTCAACACTCTCAATGGTGGTGTGGTTCCGGACTTACGGACTAACTCATACGGGTGTAGTTCCCGAACTGCTTCAACTTCTTACATGGTCGTTTAACCCATTGCAACCAGCGGTGCCGCCATTTCAATTGACTGCTGATGGATTAAAAAAAATATATATTTTTCCCAAATTCCTGGGGTCAAAATTACTAAGCTCACAAATTTTGGAGAAATAATTCAACAAAAAGAGTTACGGCTGCAAATGGGTTAAGGGGTTAACAGAGGGTTCCAAGGTTTCAGATGGTTCGCAGGTGTGTTTTTGCCTTTAGTACGATGTTGGCTTTCACTGGCAGGTGTTCGTTCGTGAAGTAACCGAAAAACGCATGTCAAGTGAATTTTTAAAAATATTTTTTCTTTTTTGTTTCACTTTTTCGAGATGAACTCGAAATCTCGTCAGATCCATTTAAGCCCTCCTCATAGATGTTAGGCTTCTCGTCCACTGGATCAGGAAAGCTGCTAAGTGCGTAATAACAAATTCTGACGAACGTCGTTCGTCAGAAATCGGTCGAATGCCTCTCATCCGTAGCATTAGTGTTCGTCCGGATTCCTAGTAGACGAAATGGATCTTCGGAAAGGGTTTTCTGTTGATTCTGATGAAGAGCTTTTTGCTTTGGAATTCTCTCCTTTTTATTCTTCGACGTATCAGGCACAGGCGATCTCAACCTGGAGGGAAAATATGGTTGAAATCACATATACGGCAAAAGAAAAGAGTTCAGGGAATTTTTTTTTCATTTGTGGCATGATCTTAAAATCGACGATGACCACCATTTTTCAAATTTTCGAATGAGAAAGGATACATTCCGCATGTGGAAGTCAGTTTCCCGTTGGTCCCATAAATATTTCCTTTTCTGAACTAGCAGAATTAACTTTTCGATATCCATTTTCCTCTTCAGTTAACACTTGTTAGCAAGTACGACCCCAGCAATACGGGATCGGTTCGCAGTTCGCTACTGTAAGGACGGAAACTGATGAACGGTATTGGCCCAATGGACGCGGGTCCCCCACCGAGCTACGAGTTGGGATCATTCTTCCGTTTCCGTGCGGGTTCGGCGGTTTTGATTTCGCAGCTTTTCGCAGCTTCCCTGATCCAGTGCCTTAGTATTCTCAAAAGCAAATTTTTGTGATATTTTGCTGATTAAGAAGAATCATGTTTTTAGGTGTTGTCGTATAAAAACCAGACGTATAGAAATCCCTGTAACGCATGCATTTCTTACCTATATGTTTGGTGTTAGAGTATTCGAAAAACCATGCAGAAATAATACGCTAACAATCAAATGAAAACTATAAGAACTTTCCCATTTTACAAGAATCACAGAGGATTTTTCGCCTCATCAGGACTACAGAACATGTTTTTATAGGTACTAAGAAGATGAGACATTTAACGCCCTCTCTAAAAGTATCCTCAAATTTTGATTTACCTACCATGCAATTGAACTATGTTATTGTCGTTTTGAAGCGATGACGTCGATAAAACGGACAAATTTTACAAGAGAACTAAAAAACAAGGCCACAAACAATTTTTATTATCCAGAACACACTTTTGTTGGGAATGAGAAATGATCCCTGAGAATTTAATGGCCCTTACGGTTCAAACAACAATATTAACAGCTTTTCCAGTAGGCCACAAGTTTCTCTACAAGCCTCAAGTCGGTTTTACATCGTTTCCAAGTACTAAAACGAATTTTTTTTTTTTTATTGGCATGGTTATTTTACATACAGCCATAATAATTCATGTACAATCGATTACATATTAGAGTTCTCTTGAAAATATACATTTATCTGATACTAAGGAACTTACATTTTTACACGAATTTCTACTTAAGTTCAAAATTAATTTTCCATTATACTTTCGCCATAATATGTTTGTATTTCAATTTATATTTATTTATTATTGTTATTAAATTTTAATGCCATGGCTATTTATGAAATTGTATATATCAATCCACACTTCCATATTACTACTTAACAACAATGTTTTAAAATTGAAAGGGTTAACAACTTTTGCGGATATACGGAGAAACATCTCCTCTCTTTCCCTATCATAGATCGGACATTCCATCAACAAATGTTCCACACTACCCATTGGGTGTCCGCAATCACAATTTCCATTATCCCTGCGGTCTATACGGCTTAGATATATAGGGCAGATGGCATGGTTGGTTCGCATTCGACAAAAAATTTTTCGCAAACCGCTTTGGTTTATTTATGCGTTTGAACCATGGCATTTTGTTTATTTTTGGGTTGAGTTCCTTAAAGAATTTCCCTTGTTCCCCTAGACTATATTCCTGCTGCCCATTCTCATTTTGAATAGATTTCATTGCGGCATGAAGCTCCTCCTTAGGTAATGGGTAGTTGATTGGAACACCTTTTTTCGCGTGAACACACTTTTAGTTGCCGTATCAAATCGCTCATTGAACGACAATCCTGCATGAGACTTAACCCACATGAATATCACGCTCATACCTACATCCTTCAGCTGTGATATTAGTTTGATTATATTTGTCATATAAAACGAATGAGAGTTAATTAGGAACGAGCATGACCCGCCATAACCGGAACATGGCGCCCATAATTTTAATTGTATTATTGTAACATTTCATTTGTGGAGCCGTCTTCCCTAATTGAACGCTATCGTTTAAATTAGGGATGCATGATTTTGTGGTGCCCCCATAGCTAATCGGAAAATTGCTCACAAGTCCCTGAAACGGAATTCATCGGATATAGTGAACATAGAAATCTTGGGAAAGTGCGAGCTCTCAAATAAAAGGGACGCCCTTCGGAGGACGTTAGGGGAAAATGTGGCTACGGCAACGCCCTGTCCTTTGTTGTAGGAAGAGAGCAAAGAAAAAGTCCTTGCCGTCAACAGAAAGGACAGAGTGTGTTAAGGACCCATCATTCCGCTTCCGTTATATCCCCCGAGGTCAGTTCCTGCCGTTACAAACACCTTATACGTCGGGGTTGAAAAAGGTGGTGTCTTACACGCCTGCCATTCGTTGTAGTTCTTTGAAGGAAAACTCTTGTCCGTGAAAAGCCTTGGGGGAAAAAAAGCTTTAATCCTCGGAGTGGCAACGATCGTAATTCACCGTTAGCGCGTGAAAAGTCCATCTTTCTTTTAATTTTGTTATTTCAGGGTTGGAGTTGGTACATTTACCTCCAGTCGACTACCTGCCACAACTCCAGTTCAGAACAAGATGGACAACATGATACTGAATGAGGAGCTTTAATTTATGATTGGAGAGGAGTAGATAATGACAGTTTTCGGATACACATAACATTTAGTCGAACGACCCCTAATTCGGTAGAACACAGTGGCGTTTTGGGCTAATCTACAAAAAAAAGGTAGCTTCGAGAGAGAGTTTTACTGTTTTGTTTCAGCAGCCCAAATATGCCCGATTTACAGCAACTATCCTTCTCTCAATTTTGGGGCTTATGCGGTTTACAGAATTTATCTGTTTCCCAAGATATATAAATTCATCAACCCTCTCAAAGCTGTGGGGACCAATCTGGATAAATCTGCTATGGTTGGTGGGGGCATTTGTAAGCATGTATTTGGTTTTCTTTTCAATAACTTCAAGCCCAAATGCTGTTGCTTCCCTAATCAAGTCACTGTAAACCTCGCAGATGGCTCCTAAAGATTGGCCGACCAAATCAATGTCATCTGCATACGTTAGGAGTGACACAGATCGATTAATAATCGTTCCTCCCGCCTGTATTTTCGACCTCTGGACCGCTCTTTCCAATGCCATATTCAAGCTGCAAGCTCATTTCCCTACCTTTCTTGAACACTTCGCCTGGTAAACTGTCAATTCCAGGGGCCTTATTATTTTTTAGTCGGGAAATAGTAGCTCTCACTTCAGTCAAGCTCGGAAGCTCCAAAGTGCCATCTGAATTTCCAAGTTCATTCTCTCCTCCAGGATCCTCTCGACCATCAAGAAGTGTACTAAAATGTCCTTTCCATCTATCAAGGATCTGTGTTTTTTCATTTATGAGGGTGCCATCTATATCCTTGACTGCAGATGTCTGGGGTTTGAACTCTTTTCTGCTTGCATTTATTCCTTGATAAAACTTCCTAATTTCGTTTAGGAACCTAAGCTGTTCCAGGTTTTCCAGCAGATCTTTCTCCCATTGCCAACTCTTCTTACAGTGGAGCTTCTTTCCATTCCTCCGGAGCTTTCTGTATTCATAGTTCTCCCTCTGGTATCGCTTTGTTGAAGCGTCCGGTTGGTAGGCATCATTCTTCTGTCGTGTGATTTCTGCACGTTCCTCGTCAAACCATTATTAGTCACCTCCTCTCTTGGAGTCCGAGCACTTCTTCTGTAACACCTTATCACCTGGCTTCCTGCCATTTCTGGATCAAGCCTTCTGACAATCTCAAATCTCTTAGCTCCTCATCTATTCTTGTGAGAATCGCTCCTGGATTTGAGGGGACCGAAGCTTAGCAACGTTCTATCTTTTTGGTGGTTCGTGCTTTTGACTTCCTCTTGATGAAATCCTTGTTCTGACTGTGGCGCCTACCAAATTGTGATCAGAGTCAGTGTTTGCACCCCTCTAAGATCGCACATTCATGAGTCAGACACATGTCTTGCACTCATTAAAACGTGGTCGATTCGATTAAAAGGCGGTCACTCCATTATTTGAATGACAAGTGATCTGAACTTCTTCAATCGCTCATTGGATTACTCATTTCTGAGGTATAGGAATCTCTTGGAGGATGGTTTGGTCTTGGGATCCAACCAGGTTGAAAATGTAAAAGGAGAAATTCCGTCGTTTTAGTGTCACCTCATCTTGACGTCACGCGCTGACGAGCCTTCCACGTGCCGGTGATGGCCTGGGAATGAGGTCGTCCAGTGGGAATAAAAACATCGGATTTTCCCTCTTTGGCGGTGTCAGAATTACATTCTCACACAGAGTACACTCGGAATTAGGAAGCTCTCAATTGATCTAGAATGTGGGTGTAGCCCTTTGCGGTCGAGGTCTTGCCCTTCCCCGGGGCCTTTTACCCCGACAAACCTCCCGTGCCCGCTTATTCCGCGTCACGTCTCAAACAGTGGGACAACAGCTATAACCTAATGACGTGCTTTTACGGCGGGGATTATTACCGGAAACACTCTTGCCGGGCGATAATGTAGTCAGGCACCCCCCGCCGCCACTACCAGAAATCACCGCTTTTCAACCCTCCGCCGTTTAAATCTTCGTCGCTAAAGTGAGAGAGTCAACCCAAACCCCGTCCGGTTCCTTTCACCAGCATCTCAGCCTCTCGACGAAAGAGCGATAAATTAATAAAATACCGGAGCTGCGCAAAAACTCTTTGGGGGGAAAAAGAGCTTGTTCGTTCGAACGAATACTTGCCATTCCGAAGTTGTTTTACATAAACTTTTGAATTCCATAAAAGTTATATTTAATAAATAATAAATCTACACTCACTGGTGCTATATTAGTATGCGCCCCACAACCCTTGGTTTCTATGGTAGTATGCGCCCCACAGTGCTACGCAGAATGTATATGTCGAGAAAAAGGTACTGATACATAGGAAGCTTTGTGGAAGGTACTTACAAGAAATCCTCATTGAAAGGTGCTTCGTCGAGGCTCTATCACAGTTCAGGGTCGGTATACTTCTTTCACGTCCTTCAGGAAAGCGACGAAGAGGTCTGCATCATTCTACCCCGATTAGACTTAGGTACCAGCAAACCGGGATTCGTCAATTTGAATAGGGTGGTCGCAAGTGCCTATCATTTGCGGACGTTTGTGGACGATTGAGGAACAAACTTCAGGACACATATTGGACCAGTCTGTGATGGTCTTAGATGATTTTCCGGCCAAATCAGAGGTAGTGGTAAGCGATAGGCCAAGAACAAACATAAACACAGAGCATTTCCGTGTAGGTAGGTACCTAGTTCGTTTGAGAAGTTTCGGTTGACTGAAGGACAAGATGGGATAGGTTGATCACAATGGAACATTCGACTTTGTTCTAGCGATAAGCCGCTTGTCTTGCGACAGTTGCCTAAGATGAAACACAACTTCGCGATTATGTACGAAACAAACACCGCAACATTGTGAGAACGTAAGTGTGGGGCGCGTACTAATATAGCACCCACTCACTTATAGGCTCAGATGCTTAACGCTGAATTATGAACCAGTGAAATTAGTAACCACTCTGGACGTTTGACGAATTATTATTTCTTTAACTAGATAGCAGAGCTAAGCCATGTTATTACAATTTGCCAAGAGAGTAATTTTAAATTTTGAGAAACAAGTGTGATTCGGGATTTTTATTTTGTTGGAGTTTGGTGAACAAAAATTTAGCGGTTTAGATAGTCAATTGAAGTACAATTCAGTACAGCGCACCTACTAATAGGAGTGTGGGAGCGTGTCACCTCCAAACCAACAAACCAAAAAGATTAGAAAATCTCTCCGTTGGAGATAGTGGAACCAGACACGAAGACTTGGGGACAGACAATACACACCAGCTACATCTGAGCCTGGAGGGAGGGCATGGCTTCTCTTACCACCAACTCGAAGCTGGGTTGCTGGGTTGTTAGTGAACAAACCGATACCACTACCTCACTCTTCACTTCATCATTGAATTCCAATTTTCGATGGGATTTCCATGTAGATAGATCATTTCGTCGGGTTCCGGGTAAAAGTGACCAAGTAACATTTTTTTCAAAATGTAGATAGATCATTTGTTGTTGCTTTATCTTCAAACTCAAGAAATACTTGAAAATAAATTTTACCTGCCTGACCCAAAGAGTTTTATGTGACCAAATGGCATTTGAACTCAACACGAGATGGATTATACATGTACTGTTGGTACATGTAAATGTTATCAATTTTTGATCACTTTTACTGTGTAACATAGTGGGCAGATTCAAGACCAATTACAGTGTCAGGTAATGGATAACCTTTTCTAACAGAAATAGGTATATCATTGTTCAAGATAAATTAACGAAAAAACTATTCAATCCCCCAATTTCACGTAACTATGCGACAGATATTCGAAGAATTGAATTGACCAAATGAGTAAAGCTTGAAACTCCAGGCAGGTACAAATGATCAAATAGAGTATTCCGGAAAACAGCTCTTATTTAATCTGAACTGAATTTTGAAGCGCGATATCATAGGCGGGCACTAGCTAACTACCTACAGGATAAAGAAAAATCGAAACATAGTCGGATGAGACATCACACAACCAGTGTTCCTAAGAAGAAAATAGGTGAAACTTCAGATCGCTCCCCTGTAAAATTTTGCAAATGTTACTTGGTCACTTTTACTCGGAACCCCACAAAGAAATTTTCTTTGTCTTCATCCAGGCTGATGGACTATTACTGTGCTTAAAATGAGAGTCCTGTTCAATTTTACTGCATAACCCAGATTCAAGACCCACAGGTCAAGGCTCTTCTTCATGCGATCAGAGAATCGAAGTGAGTTGAAGTCTGTCTCATAGTTGATAATAATTTGTGCTACCTATTGAAATGTTCGTAACCCAAAGAATACCGGCTACTTCAACTGATTTAAAACTTCCCACACTCCTTTTAAAACTAGATGTTGTCAATAATGAATGAATTCGAATTTGAGTTCCTGTTTTATCAATACTTACCCTGAACGGTCTTGTGACATAAAGAGGCACGGCGACATGGAGCCACTGGCCCTCGCTTGTGTCGTTGTACCACAACTCAAAAGTCGTCTCCGGATCATTGTCCAACTGGGTGACTTTGTCCAAATACGACTGCGATAGCTGGAATGCATGTCATATACAAATATGATCGAAAAATTTAGAAAATCAGTGAACTTGATGTAACTTTTTCGCTGTAAAAGATTCAACGAACCTTGAGGTAGGCGATAGTGTCATCTTGGATGAGATACCAAAACCTGACACATCCTAAGGAGGATTCTTTCGGGTCGGCCTTGTGGAAATTGATGGACATGAGGAATCCTGGCGTCGTGCCTGAGTTCTCGTAGGAGCTGTACACGTACCCATCTAAGACAAAAAAGTTGGTTCCATTATCATCGCACTGCTGATTTAGTTATGTGGAAATAAATCAATATACGAAAACCAGATCAAGAGTATAACAAACCAACATAGTTGAAAAAAGGAAGAATATGGTAGGCAAGATTATCTTTTAATGGTAGCAGAGTTGACAAGAGTAGCTACTAACCAACTCGTTTGCACATTGTTGTTTGGTGCATAAATTGTGCCACAGAATTTCCCGTCTGTTCGACAACAATAGCTGCTAGGACAACGCGATGGAACATAAAACAGTGATCAACTCTACCAAATGAACTTTTTGATTCCAACTTGTGCTACCAGAGCGAATTAGCTGACGCACTAAATCATTCACTACGAAATTGTGTGAAACCCACGTAAAAAAAAAAAAAAAAAAATAAAAAAAAAAACCACAGACTTTTTAGAAAAAACGTTAAGTTATACCAAATTCAAGAGTTATACAAGTTGAATCGATTTCGACGGTCAAGTCGTGATCATTAACAATGCATTTACTGAATGTGCGTTCGAGAAAACAGTGTTTATGACAGGCCAAAGAGAGCTGCAATCCCATTGGTCAAGAGGTGTGGTTTCTGACTGAGAGCAGATACAATTCTATTGGTCGGGAAGGTGAAAGGGGGGAATCGAACAATATTGATAGTACTGTTAGAGGGTAGGGAAACCAGAAAAGGGCAATACAACCAAAATAGAAAAAAATAGAGTAATAGAGAAATGAAAAGGCAAAGATTTTTGCTAATGACTCCCTAGACTCAACTCAAACATTTACCAGCTCTATCACTTTTAATTACACCAAAGTTTTCTAGGATATTGAAAGCTCTTTCTTTCAAGCAAGCGAAATAATTCTAAAACCTAATAATAAATCAAAACTTAAATTGCGACTGGATTTTAATAGATGATTAGCAAATGGTGACTATCCCTTGTGATCTAAAATCTTTACAATATTTTCTCATTCCTGCCCTAAATATTTTACCTGACTCTCCACAATAGTCGAGCTCACAAGAGCAATTAAGTTTATAGACCTCGCTTTTATCTTGTCCGTTAACTGTATCTTTTACAGAACCTAATGAAGCTTTAAAATTATTTTTATTTTTAAAACCCACTTTGAAACCCTTAGATGATAGAATTTTGCGAACTCTATCGGCGGTTTTTTCATAACAAGGTGATCGATTCCTCTGTTGTAATTTCCTTAGATAAATTTAATACCCTTCCGTTATCCTTTTTCAAAGACTTTTATTCCGAATCGTGACAGTGAGCTGAACTTCATATCCATCACTCACCGCTATACTTTTGATGTTCAATTTTTCTTTTGATAAATTATGCTCGTTCATTGGTGTAGATGGAGCTCTGTTAATCAAACTATTGACAGGTCTCGTATTATGATTCAAGCAATTATGAAAAGCGGCACATGTTTCCGATAAATAGAAAAATCATGTGCTCTGTGCACCAGTGAAATGGACAAATCCAGATAATCGGATGTATTTCGTCCGAATTTGAAGGTGAATTTAATGAAGGATTCAATTTATTGATTGTTCCATGGAACGAATCAAACTGTCTTTCGTTTATACTCTTGGAAAAGCGTTTTTTTTCAATTTCATGATTTTTCTCGTTTTTTCGACCTTCTGCATTAAAATGGCCGTATTTCACATTTTGCGTGCGATTTCAAATCTGATTCCACTATTGGAAAAGAGCGTTAAATTTCCTATTGCCCTAATGGGGAACCAACTTTTTTGAGCGGGCGAAACGGGTGAAAAATCAGTTTGAAAAGGACACAGTCAATTCGTGGAGATCTCGACTTTCTTCAAACGCTTTATAGTCCCTGTAATAAGGCATGTGCATGATGATTCGGTCAGAAATTTTTCGTAAAATCTTCTCCTGACCTGTGACCGCCACGAAATACACCCTGTATATCAGAAACAAGAAATAAGAATAGATGTTACTTTGTGTCCATGAAGGCTCAAGTTCTAAGAACTTGTATTCCCTCATGGAGTTGCAAAAAATTCGTTCTTCACAATTTTTTTTTTTCAATAAATAGATTTAAGTATCTCAGCAAGAATACACTAAAAAAAAAAAAAATAATAATAATAATAATAATAAACCAATAGCAAAAATAAAAGAGACGAATTCAAAAATATTCTGAAAGTTCACATCTTGTGTAAGTTATCTTTAATATGCTTTTTAAAACCTACAACATTTTTAAACTTACGAAATCAATATTACCTTCATTAAGAAAATCCAACGCCACCACATGAGAAATTTTCCTGTATAATTTCAGGTTAATTTTTGGTCGGTCTAATATTTGATGAATTAGCCGTTCGCGTTGAATGTAATTGTGCTAAATTCGATGGATCGATTCCCGATTGAAATACGTGCATAAACGACTCCTGTGTAAAGGTATCTTTTATATATAAACAGCCCAGCTCACTATAAAGTAATCTAGCACTACTCTTAGAAGGCCTGTTCAGGATGATATGCAGAATCGTATTTTGAGCTACCTCTAATGGGCGCAAGGTTGATTTAGTCACCCCACCCCAAACTAAAATTCCATATTTAGGCAATGAGTTGTGCAAACCAAAATAAACCACTTTAAGTAAATTTTGTTAGCAAATCCTCTAAACATTTTTAAAACAAAAAATTTTTCATAATTTCTTTGTAAGCAAGTCTATTTGCTTATTAAACTTCAAATTTTCATAAATTATTATTCCCAAATATTTACAATCTTTTGCTAAATCCATCCGGGCACAAAGGCAATCATTAAATGTAGGTACAATAATAGTCATATAGTTTCATGGTGTGGTCGGAGACAAATCGTCTTTCAGAAGCAGCAAATCGCATTATCGATGTCTTAATTACATTGAGACTTAAATAATTAATACCAAACCATGTTTTTACTATTTGAAGACACAAACTAGAACTAGCTATTGAATCATCGACTTATCGACTCATTCTGAAAAATGATCGCCGTATCATATGCAAAACCGATGAGCTGACCCTCAAGCTTAATGTCCATGAGTTCATTAATGTACAAGAGGAAAAGCACGGTCCCAAAGACAGTCCCCAGCGAAACTCCACTTACAACTATTCTAGGATCACTCAAAGACTCCCCAACCCTAGTAATCTGGGTACGATCCGTTAAATAAGATTTCAATAGCTTCAAGAGACTTGAAGCTATACAATCTGTTAAACCAGGGGTGCCCACATGGGGGGGGGGGGGGGGGCTGTGACGCAGACTGCGTCATTAAAATTCTTGGGGGGGGGGGGTCAAAAAAAATTTGGGGGGGGGGGGGAGGCAAAGTTGATTGAAACACTGTTTAACGTGACGACATTCAAAACTATTTTACATAACTAGATAGAATGTAAATAATAATGAACCTAGTGATTCATTTAAATATGGTTTGTTTTTCTGTCTGAAAATGTACAAATGACAATGACAGTGCTTGAATATTGTCCGTGATCACCCTAGTGTTCCAGTTTATGGCCTCATTCCTCCCACAAAGCAAACAACAGCCACTAACTCAGGCAAAAGCAAACAAAATCTAGAAGAAAGATTTGATGCAAAGTCTGAGAGTGCAAGTGAAGATTTCCCAGAGCTAAATACGAGTTTTTGGATCACTAAAGGATTTTCAAACCTTACAGATGTTTGATGAATTTTGTGCTTTTTCGTTTGTGCTCTGAAAGTGGTTTACACAACTTTACCTAGTTGTTCAGCGGAGAGAGCTCGAGAAAATGATCGAAAACAGCAGCATATGGGAGACTCCAGTTGTCCAATCTAATGGTTCTAGTTGCATAAAAAGATGCATTTGAGTATATTTCTAATACCTAGTATACTAAACGAAAGATTTTCCTCATGCCAAAGACGAAAACTGTTTGTATTTTTAACAATCTTAGAAGGTGTCTAGATAACTAGTAGATGGTATCAGACTACTAATTCAAAATTTTTCCCTTCTAACTATCAATGTTTTTATGTATCTTTCGATATTATAATGTTTTCTACCTTTTTGAATGTTACCATTGAGAATACGATGTTACCTATGTAAAGAATCTCAAGAAATATACACGTTTTGTCTATTGCCGGCTGGGTTTGAGTTTTTTCAATACCAATATAAATCTTTTAGTTTTAGATAAAAAGGGTGCTTCGAGTTTTTTACATTTTTGTTTTGGGGAGGGGGTATTAACTTACACGGAGGGGGGGGGGCTGGTTATAAGTTGGGGAGATGCGTCATGAAGCTTAGGGGGGGGGGGGGCACCCCTGGTTAAACAATATAGAATGCTGAACACAATCAAACGCCTTACTGACAACAAGGAAGACCAGTAATAATATAAATATACCTACCAGTATTTGAGACTGTCGCTTTTGCATTTGCTAACAATTTGGCTTTCATTAAAATCCATTTAGATATTGGCGAACAAGAGGGATGAAGAATAACCCATAGGCACCCCGAGCTCAGTGGTGAATAGTTTCCCTCAAATACCAATTTTCTCTGAGCTGAACGGTGATAATTATTAAACAAAACTGCTTACATAAGTATTATTTCCACTCGTATAATGTCAAACATTAGATAGGTTCTACGTAGATCTCTGGTTTACGTTTAATGGATGTAGTCTACGGCAGGTAATGTGAACACGAATGTGAATGCAGAGTGCAAATATATGGGGTGCCACTAAGAGATGAATAAGAACTCTCTTCGTCCACTCTGAAACTTGGGAGGGAACCGAGTGTTGGATAATGACGAGAAGATGAGCCAGGCTTATCCTCGCTCCTCTAAAGATCGGGCTAATCTGTTTTTCATGGCGCTTCCCCGGAGAGCAGAAATAACTCCGCATTTGACGGGCAGCGGCTCACCAATCGATCAAACTCTCGTGTTTGTGATCTAGGTGCCATTATGGGACGGTCAAGACGGACTCTCGACCGTCGATCGTTTGTTTTCTCAGAGGAATCGGGGCTTGTCGTTTGTGACTAGAGTAAATATCGAGATATTTTTCTCAATTCTAGTGGGTCAGCGGTGTTTTTGCGTTAAAACCCAGCCGCACGATGACAGAGACAATAACCATCATCACGGGTTAGAATAAACACCGCACCCAGCGCATCAAACTTGGATCCAGCAAAACAGTTAGTGACCGACGCCGCCAATAACATTGATGAAAGAAGAAGAGAAGTACGTATGTTTATATGAACTTGACCGCAAATACCAATTAAACCATGAGTTAAAAACTCTACAGAAATGTTTCTGCAGACCTTTCATTCAACATGCGCATTGCGCATACATTATACTAAAATCAAGATATCTTCTTCACTCAAAGTTGGAGTTACTAAAATTCAAGTAACAAATGAATTTACCGAAGCTAAAAATTACAAAATGTAAAACTAACGAAAACCAAAAAGCATAAATAGCACAATGAACAGTATTGCAGAAAAACAGAATTTCGGAATGGAAACAAAGATGGAGAGATGAACTGTAACTAATCTTTGTTTATTATGCTAACCAAACAAATTTGGTTAGTTGGGTTTGATGGTTGATTTGTCTGAACCGTAGTTGGCGAGAAGGAACATATTTGTTTACCAGCTGAGATCTCGGGTTTATTGAGTGAACGTTGATTAAAGACATTGATGAATTCGGTTCTTATATACTATCGAGATAGATCCTCGTCCGTTTTAAGGGGTGGGTTTCATAAGCCCTTAAGAATTACCCCCTAATCCTATGAATCCTAATGAACTAATCCTCTTGGAATGTTTGAAAAGCGCGAGATTTTTTGATAGTGTTTTAAGTTTGACAGCGCGACCACGATACCAGAATAAAGTGAGACTCTTGAAGCCAACGACGCATCTCATAGGCCCTGAACGATCCATCGAGACTGAGGCACTACTTTTGACACCAATTCAGGGCTTTGTAGATTGAAACGTTTATTGTACTAAGTCCAAAGTTCCTGGACTGCATGAACTGATTGAACGAGCAACTCTCATCAAGGCTTTTAGGGAGAAGCAAGCTGGTCAGGTACTGTTGGTTCTCGACTCTTGGTACTCGATAAAGCGATGACTCAGTTTTAAAACCACCATTCCGTCTAACCGCATGTCTACAAAAATACTTCGATCATCGAGGCACCTTGTCACGTCATGGCCTGCCAAATGAAAATCGGGAAATATCCAGCGTAAATTCATTCCAGATTCACACCTTACTCCAATTCACAACAAACCAGACCACTAGCCCATGCACAATGTACAATATGTATGCATACACAACATGCCATATTCTTTCCATTTCGTTTATCATTCTGTAATAATATACGATTAAGTAATAAATAACAATTAACATGTTTGACATTTTTGTATCATAGATGATTTTGTCAATTTTGTACAAGTAGGTAGTGCTGGTTTGCCCAATATGTGTGAATAATTAGTGACTCCCCCCTCAGCACAAGCTACATCTTTAGAGGGGATCAACATTTCTGTTTGTTTGATTTCTTACAATGTAATTTAATAAACAAATTGAAGTAGAAAAAAACTAATTGATTACCCGCTTTGGCGTGATTTTGACCTCGTGAAACCATTTAAAAAACCTCATTTTTGGGTGATGAAAATCAGTTAAGTAGGTTGAAGAACCGGGCTGCACTGCCGTTAACGGGTGGTGTGGGCTGGACCGAGTGGATGGCGACAACTCAAGTATTTTAACCTTGAATGCAATTAAAAGGTGTGGAGACGCCAGGTATCGGGTTTAGATATGTAGCGCAGACTACGTCCATTATACGTAGATAAGTGGAGGGTTTTTACGTTGATGGGCTATCTATTACAGAAATAACAAACCTCTGCGTAGTAATTTTGTTCTTCGTTGAACCGCATTTGGCCCAACTTCGGAACGGGTGGCAATCGTAGATATTCAAAACATTTCAAACCGATGTTTCAAGATGTGTAGTTAACAATGCACCTTGGTATTCATGGAATATATTGGCGAAACCGTGTGCATGTGAAGTAATTGTATGAACAATAATGAGTGATGCAAGATTTTATAAAATCCCATTTACGACAGCAAATAGATATTTTTCATGAGTGTGAATTGTAGCAATGAATATATTGAAACAATAAAGAACAGTTAGCGAAGGAATACAAAAATATCGGCCAACTTCTATCGCCTTTGCTTGCAACAAGTCATCACTCCAGCCGTCGAGTGATTCCACCCACGACTAACTTCCCACGATTGCCGTCAATTACCTTCGTCTCTCAACTGCCATTTATTTATTTTGTAGTATATCGAAATAAACCGATACTTTACAATAACTTTATGAATATGGAACACCATGTAAATTGATCTACTCATTCATGCAAACGGCTGCCACCTCCGACGAAGAAGTCTCGATCGATACAACGCAAAGGTACCACGGCGCTTCAAGTAATACATTTGGCCAGGTTTAGAGTGGGTTTATGTGATACTAGCAATAAACCCGTGCTTCGCACGACATGTAACGTTCCTGTCAATGGCTTTTCCAGTTGTCACGAAGTAGAAGAATAAAAAAATGCTTTATTTTTACAACTTGAATATTTTAGTTAGGTACATTTTTTCATATTTTAATAGCTCACTAATACGCACAAATTCTTTGTGTTATATATTACTTATAATTTATATTACACTTGCGAAATATACATTTTATTTTTTATATATCATCCCCAACAGTTCCACAAATATCTGTAAGTTAACTATTTACCATATATTCGGTAGGCTATACAGGGTGACCCAGGATTTATGCACAATCCGACTCCTAAGTGTTCTAAAACCCATTTCCAAACAAAAATGCCTCATAGCAACTCTTTGCCAGAGGCCTCGTTTCCAAGTAATTCGCGATTTAAGATTGTTTTCGTGTTTTCGATCTTATGTCATTAAAACTGTCATAACTCCCTCGATTTTGGAGATAGCTCAACTTTGAAGACACCGTTGGAAAGAGCGTTAAATTTTCCATCTATTTGATGTCAAAAAACATTTTTTTAATTGCATTTAAGATGTGCGATTGCTGCGCGAAATAGCAGTTTTGTCAAAATATTGGAATCGCCTGTTTTTCATCTCGCCTAGAAACCCCATTAATGCTTGACGCAGAACTGTACAGGCCTGGTAAAACGTGCGTCAAAATGTGAGCTTTCCAACGATGTAGTCGTTTTGGTTTTTAAAAATATTTTTTGTTAAGGAAATGGTGTTTAACTGCAGAAAAACGCGTGTTTTCTGTTAAAATTGAAGTTTTTCCAAAAGTATCGACGAAAAAATGTTGGAGGCGTGGTACCTATACGTAACATTTCTCGCTGAATCGAATGATGACAACGCCTGACCTCTTCGGATGCATAAACCCGTTCGTTTGTGAACAGCTTCTACGGCATTTTTAAGCTGTCCGGCCAAAGTCAAGATGATCGAAAAGCCGAGAGACGGCTATTGTTTGTGTTCATTTACGATTGATTGCTAATAGCTGCATTCATCTTTTTGCTGACACTATGGACCCTTATCAAACCAGGCTTCCGTATCATTTCCAACTCTTCCCTTTCGTCTCTTCCCTCGCTGTATTTCCTTTACGTGGTTTCCGTATTGCATATTCCCATTCGTCTTGGTGCGCTATAGCTATTGAACATAACATGGTAGTAATAACCTAAACCTGAGTGACAAAAAAGGATTAGTATGTACTGGTTAGATTCGCGTTAATTTCAATTTCCACATTATTATATTATTTTATTCTCATATTTTCGATATGTTCTGATTTGACATCTCAAATGATTGATTCAAAGTTGATCATCCGAAAAAAAAAAAAAAAAAAATTGAAGCTTTAGTGAAAACCGGGAGAAAGTCATCTTTTTGCAGTTAAGTCTCCCTGCAGGTGGGAAAGCATTGTTATTTCACCATGAAGATAAATGATTTTGTCGCTTAAATCAAAATTTCGACCCGCAGTTTGCGTTTTAGGCTGTCCTTGTTAAGCTTAACATGCGCAGTTTCCAGTTGTTTTCAGGGAATGTGCGGTTTAGATTGTCGTGATCCCCTCTGAGTTTCATTGTTAAAAATGTTATAGTTTACCAGATAAAAAAATTATCAGTGACATAAAAAATATTATCTACCAATATTTTTTCCTCATACTTTCCGACGTGTTCGAAAGGGTGTGAGTTGTACACAGGAGGAGTGTGACTCCCTTGCTGCTTCAGAAGCATAACCATTGACAAACCCGCAAACAAAAATCATGTAAACATACTCACTTTGGTATAGCCATTCAACTGAAAGCAACTCATCGCAATCAATCGTAAATGAACACAAACGATAGCCGTCTCTCGGCTCTTCGATTATCCTAACTTTGGCTGGACAGCTTATGAATGCCGTAAACGCTGTTCACAAACGAACATTTTCATTCATTAAATTCATTTTAATTTCTCATTTTAAATAGTAATTTTTTGGTTTATATCTTAACAATCTAGTTTAAACTCTGAATCTTTATGTGAACTCGATTTAAACCCCAATTTTTTACCATTGTCCTACAACTGGATAACATGTTTCAGTATACAAACATTTTACTAAAACTGAATTTGGTCAGAAACAACAAATTATTAAAGTAGCAACACCCAATGCTACTTTCCAAATGCTACTTTACTATGCCAAGTCAGACTGGGGTTGATAATACACGGCGCACAAACCAACCCCTCCTTCAAGACCGCTCGGTCGTGCGGGTCATTGCATACCCTAGCTCCTGACCAAGACAGTGCCTCCTCCGTAGCTTTCCCAATTCTCAAACATTAGGCAGGGAGTCCCGGGAGTTATGCACAATCCGACTCCTACGTGTTGAACAACTCTGCTCAATATCCATCCTATTCCAGGTTAGAGTGACTGATGTTCGCGGACTATGTGTCACGGAAACACCGTAACTTAACTACCACCCTTTCTGTCAGTTTGAGCTTGATGCTGCGGACCTACCGCCATCTGGAATTATCGGTTTACTCTACGAAAATTTCCTAGATACTCCTTGCCAACTCCAACTGACCCGCTAACCATAATGTTGTCTAAAAAACCACTATCTTCCTTCAGAAGAGAAAGTAAAATTAGTAGAGGTACCAAGGCAACTAGTTCCCTACAAACAGTATTTCATTTACCTGTATCATTCACGGTTCTCCAATTCCACACAGCAGAGCCGCCATTTTTGAATCCGCATGTGTGAAGGTTAAAATCGCATACCGTATCATACGGGAAACCTTTCTTGGGCTTGTTACCTGTAATATAACAATGA
Organism: Creontiades dilutus; assembly: GCA_031894815.1. Classification (NCBI taxonomy): domain Eukaryota; kingdom Metazoa; phylum Arthropoda; class Insecta; order Hemiptera; family Miridae; genus Creontiades; species Creontiades dilutus. Next base: position 238,093 of record JAVIWC010003376.1, on the reverse strand, counting down.
AGATGACTCTTGAATTGCACGTTATAACTTACGGGGACACTGTAAATTTGAAAGTTTGGTAACACATTTCTATCTAAGTAATAGTGTCATACAAACAGGAGAAGTACTGCTAAAATGCCAATTTTCTTATTATTTAATTATCCTATATCCTCTATTTTGGTTAACAGATATAGTTTTATTGTCCAACAATTGAGATCGAGTAAACGATGAATGAATACTTTGGCGAAACCGCCCTAAATCTTTTGTATTGGCGGCTAGAAGAGCTGTGAACTCTATTCCTCTTCCGCCGAGAGGGGAAAACGTCATAGATTTGCTGAATTATTCACCACCACATATCTCCAGTGTTGAGCTCACCGCCGAAGTGTTAATAATTATCAATATGAAACTGTTAATAATAATTATGATTAACACAATTACTGTAGTGCGTTGGTACCATATTTTTTGAGAATGACGATATATCTAACATACTAAGTAGCTGTTTGCCGCTGCACCAAGAGGAGGAAACCAAACCGTAAATGGGTGAAACAATGGCTTCTAAAGTATCAATTTTCAATCAATTTTCGATTCTGACAAAAAATCGATGTTTAACCACCGATTTTCGATTTGTTACAATCGATTTTCAAGGGTCGATTTTTGTCAATGATTAATCGATTTTTTGTGAGGTTAAATCGATTTTTATGAATTTCAAGTTGAGGAATGTTAGCAACATAGGGAGCAAAAATGAATTCCATGTTCACGTCGTATATAGTAGGTACTTGTAGCACGTCCTTTTTGATTTTTAGGTTCTCAATGTGTGCATCTTCTCAAGTAAAAACCGTCGTTTTTTATCATTAAGTACTGACGTCCTTTTTGATTTCCAAGTTGTTGTGTATGTCTATTCAAGTAAAGAACGCTGCGAAGTCCTTGCCTCATGGATTTATTATTCATTTGGACATTATATGTGTCTATATTTTAGACGTATATGAAGAGAGCGCCTTGTTTTCTCTCCAGAATAGTATTATGCTAAATTTCGGATCATTCGGACGATTTTTAGAGCATTTTGTTTTTTACTCCTAATTTTACGGTAGTTATGGAAAATTTGGAACGGTTTGGGATGGATGGATTGGACCTCGGATTTTTCTTGAAATTTATTTATATTTTTTACAGTAATATTCTTGTACACTCATAAAAATTTCGAATCATTCGGACGATTTATAGATGAGTCATAGGAGCTTCAAATATATCACATTTGCGCATAAGAAGGCGATAATTATCGCACGATTTTGATGTTATTCGAACTGCACTTTTACAAAATTTTGTTGAATCTAGACATCTTGCATGTTTCAAAGTGAACCATTACAAAAATCAATTAAATGAAAAATCGATTTTAATCCATTGTCATTATTCAATAATAAACCATTGTAATCGCTCTTGAAAAATCGATTTTAATCCATTTTTCCTCAATTAATTGGTACAATTGATTTCAGACCGCTGATTGTGAAATCAATCCCTTAATCGATTTTGTTGGTTCGATTTGACTACCCTCTTCTGAGGAGACCATTTCACTCAATTTGAAATTATTGACAAGACCTGATTCTTGAACCTGCAGACTGGAAAAATTATTTGAGTGTTGATGAGTAGTCGTACCTTCTCCTACTTCGTTTAGTATCCAATAACGGACAGGTGAGCACTGGCTATCCACTGTGGGAAATGGATGCTGTGGCTCACACTTTGGCTTTCACAGTTTGGAGCATTGGTAGGCTCCGCCTGACGTGATGGATTTTGAGCGACTATCCAACCACGCCGACCGCTAAACCAAAATCGCGGTGGTATTTTCCATCCACACAACCACTTTTGGAGAGCCACCACCCCATTCGGCTGGATGAATCCTTAGCAAAAGGCCGCCTTAACATTGAACGAGCTCCCCTCCTTTGATCGGTTCTTGAAGGCCATATCTCGGCCTCTTGATGACCAACCGTAGTATAACGAATATTTAGTGCACTTCCTTAGTTTCCATATATATTTAATTGCTGTGTAATGTAGAATATATCTGCCTTTCCAAATTAATTTTTGTTCAAGAAATTTTCATTTAAAAAATGGATTGCGTCATTCGAAGGTACAGTATCTAAGGATAAACCCGTTGTTCGTAGGTACTGTATTTTATAATAGCAACTATTCGTCAAAATCAGGCGGTCGTCGTGAATGATAGTTGACCTATTAGATTGAGATTAAGGCCAGGATTGCAAATCTGAAAACGACCGGGACTGTGCAACTACGAATAATCGCTATTTCTCAGCACAGTACCTAACAATAATCACTTTGTAAATAGGTAAATATGTTTTACGCACGATAAAATATATATTTTTCACAGAGTCATGCAAATACTTACCGTCACAGCTGTAAAGGGTTTTAAGTCTCCTCAAATCTGAGTCCGAGAGTCCAGCTTTTTTCCAGATCGGGCCTATTTCGTTTCCTTTTTTCGACTGCAGAGTTGGTGACTTGCCATCCTGCCAATGGGAAAATCAAGAAATAAAAAGAACTAGAATATAACAGTGATGGCAAAGATGGAATTTCGATCCCAATTAGAAATTTCAATAACAATAATCGTCATGCAATTTAAGGCACAATTACTTCAACTACTCATGCTAAAAACTCAGTTCGTAGCTTTTTATTCCTGAAATGAGCTTTTGTGAGCATTTCGAGATGAAAAATGTATACCTCCCTCCCATAACGTTTCCACCTCACGTTTCAATGTCCGTAGATTACGAATCTTCAATGACCCTCCTGGCCTTAGTTAAATTGATCGAAAAAATCACCAATTCCGCACAAAAGCTCCATTTGGGCTCAAGCTGGTCCTAACCTCTCGCCAGCCCGACCCCCTCATACTATGGGAAATACTAAAAAATGTTGCAAAATGGGTTTGCCCAAATTTGTTATCACTTTTGCCTAATTCACTGCTTTTCCATGCTCTTAATTTTCGTTCCGTGTACACTAATCCCTTCAGAGATGATTTTCTTGCAAGTTATTCTGAATAAATATGAAAAATTGCAGTTTTTTCACCTAGTAATTGGTACTTAATTGTCGGTGTAATTAAATATCAAACTAATTGTTAACTGCACCTGAATTTGCAGTGGATTTTTCGCATTGATTCAAACCTTTTTCATTTAAACCTTTTGGTTTATTTTCAATAATAAACCATTGATTTAACCCTTTTCAAAATTTCATTTCATTTAAACCCGTTTTTTAAACTTTGAATCAAACCTTTTCCGACGACGCCTTCCAATTCTTGACTTCCAATTGAACCTTTTTTTTTTCACTTCCAATTAAACCTTTTTCACTTTCAAATAAAATCACTTTTTTTTAAATTGAAAATTGTCAATTCTCATGTAGGAAAGTAGGTAAATTTTGAAGGAATGGAACGCATGAAAACTTTATTCACACACAAAAGAACAACATAATATAAAAACTTTATTTACATGAAACTAGCGCAGAAAAAACGCATGTTTTAAGGTTTAAATCAATTTGAAAAAGGTTTAAAAAAGGTAAAATACTATAATAATTATATGCAACTATTGCAAGAGTAATTCACTTGTTTCAACTGAATGTATATAGTTGTTGGTTGAAATTCCAATCGTTTTGCCAATGTAATTGAAAATGTAATTATTTACTAATTGTAATTGATTACTGCTAACTCTGGAATAGAAAATACACAGTACATAAGATCAAATTTGATGGTTCTCTTGAGCGTCTGAAAATGCATACATTCACTCCGTGCGATTTCCCTACTTTTGTTCTCGACCACATGAATGTAATTCGGACCGGCATATCAGTTTCGGTTGTGTACCTTTCAATAATAAAACTTCGTAATCGAGCCGGATATTTTTGATTAAACACCCTAAAAATTTATTGGTTTACCTGAGATCAAAATAAGTGAGACTTGAAAAATAAAATCACATAGCTCCTGATTCATCGGCACCACTTTCCTCCAGCCCTGATATTAAAAAATATTATAAAATCAGAATGTTGAAAACTTGAAAAAAAGAAAATGCTAAATAATGCTTATATTATTTTCATCCGTTCGCCTTCCATTGCATGAAATGATTTGTACGCTGAAGGCGGGAGTATACTCGTTCTATAAGATAACCAAGCAGCTTTTAATGCTCTATCCAAACCAGCTCAAGAGTAGTAAAGGAATGCTGGGATGTACGGAATACCGTTGGAAAACACAACAAGATCGTCTTGGAGATGGTACCAGGCCATACAGGAGGTAGGTAACGAACGAGTAGACTTGCTAGCATGATCAAGGAGCTTCATTGGTCTGGAACCAGTCTTGGGTAATGCAAAATGGTCGGTGAAAAACCCGCTTTGTGAACATGGATAAGGAAGGAGCACAGGTGGCACTGAGAAAACTCGTCAGAACAGGAACATGGAAATCTGGTAATGAACGCACTCTACCATACCGCACTCAACCTTTCTAGGAGGAAAATAAGACTATTAGGAGGAACATTGAAGGGGCACGGGTGTTTAATCAGATATCTGAAGAGGATGGGAGCCTATAAAGGTGATCCAGTGTACAGGTTGTGTGGCAAGGAAGAAGAAACTACCTCCTTTATTCCTTTGAAACCTGGACAATTGAGAACCCTGGGACTCTCGATCCTCAGGAGGTACACAACTGTATGCAGGTGGACAACTTTATGGGGGCAATTATCAGTCTGGCGGTTGGAGAATGACTGCAGAACCTGTAGATTGGGGACAGGGAAGATTTTCCGCACAATAAACCACGGTTTCGGTGCGGTAGCGGGTTATTGGACCCCTCCCGTGGACCCCGAATAATGATAATACTGTGCAAGTTGTGGATTACTTGACCAAAATCGTAATTTGTTACGCTCCATAAAAATGTCAAACATCTTCAGGAGTAGATATTTAAAACGCCAGGTTTCATCCTTTCAGAATTTACTGGTTGACGTTACAACTCGACAAATCACAAATTTTATCACATAACTGATCGTAACGAACTTACCTTGGAAAATGCATATTCGTCATACATCATCACTGATTTGTAGTCGAAGGTCTCTTTCAGAGTGTTCACTGTATTTGAATCTTGTTTATTGAAAGCAGATGCGTAATTCTAGAAATAAAAACCGAATTGTCAACTCGTACGTAGATAATAATGTAATTGTTGAAACAAAATAACAATCAGCAATAATCAGAAAAACTTGGACACAGTATGACATAGAGATAATACAACAATTAAAAAGCGTGATACCAAAAAATAGATAAAATAAGATTAAAAAATGCAGTTACATAAGTTGCAACAGGTAACTGTTAAAGGCAGGTGATAACTTTTAAAAAAAATTTAAAAAAACGGTCTGAGTGGAGTAACCATCCGAATCGTAGGCGCTACAGAAACAAAATGTTTTTACAGGTTTTCTTGCATCAATTAAAATCGTAAGCACTTTCGACATCCCCACCAGGATAAATAAAGTAACTGAATGCATCCAAGAATTTATATCAAGGTTTCATTAGAGAGTTTTGGGTATAAAATTTTGGTATAATGAATAGCTTGGTTCCGCATTAAGAGTTTTTGTACGTAAGAGTTACAAATTAGCAACATTGTGTTCGCAAGATAAAATCAATGGGTATGAGTTAGTTTTATCGTATCTTCATTTACATGGTACTCAGTGCTGGTCATCTTAGATTTCGATTAACGTACGTTTACTTAGATGGGCACTTGAGACGTGGACCTAGAATTGGGAGAGAATAGTGAAGTTAAGGAAGGAAATTTACTGTTGTGAGGGGGGATTGTGAGGGTGGAATGGTGACCAGGAATAGGCTTTGGCTATTAGTTGTGGACAACATCAGGATGTACTTCTGGCTATCACAGAAGTGGGCACCGTGCAACAGGTTGTTATCGACTGCAGCATGTTTGTGGCACTGCATGGTGGGGTGGTGTCCTAAGCAAGAGAGCATGGTTTTGAATGGGATGTGGTTTTAGTTGGAGATTGAGGGTTATGAAGGGACCAGATAAATCGGTAAAGTCGTCAACTGTGTTAGTTATAAGCGGTTAGGTGGGGAGCACAGGCCTGATGAATACCATGTAGTCGGCCCTGGGTCGCTTGGCTAGTTAGATTAAGTAAGGGCAGACGAATATCGAGTAGCCCGCACTATAGATGGGGAGCGTAGGTGTTTCTTAGTTGTCGTGTCCTTCGTAGTTGTGGAAGTATTGTTTCAAGTCCACTCCCAGGAGTCAGACAGACTTGAAAAGCGGTAGACTTTGTCTTGCCCGCGGCTATTTTACACCGAGGTCGCACAAGAACGGGTGATAACGTGACTCTTACCGGGTTTTCAGCAGGATCATTGTCCATCCATACTCGTTTATGTTAAAATTTTGATTCTAAATGTTTATTCTAGCTTGCTTCATGGCTGTGAGACCTGGTCATTGAAAGTGAAGTACATGAACGAGCTGGAGGCATTCGAAATGTGGTGTTATCGTCGCATGTTAAGAATGTCCTGGGCCACACACACGACTAATGAGCAAGTGCTTCGAATGATGGGGAATGAGAGAGAGATGTTGGCTGGGATCAAGCGCCAAAAGGTGGCTTATTTTGGGCATATTGTGTGTGGTCCAAAGTACCAACTTCTCAGATTGATAATACAGGGGAAGATTGAGGGAAGACGATGGATAGGAGGAAAAATATCCTGGCTTCGAAATGCTAGGAAGTGGACTGGGTTGAGTGTGGAGGAGTTGTGGGCTGGGCTGACATAGACACTTTTGGACAGATGGTTGATTCAATGAGATGGCGATTCGCCTACGCTTGGATTCGATTATGGCACTGTTAGAAGGAGAAGAAGATTGCTAAACATAACGGTCCAACGGGGGAAACCTTCAACCCTCCACCCTCCCCCTGTTGATACTGTAGTCGGTGGTTGAGCACACCCCTGCCCTTTTGATTTACCCTGAGTGCTTTAGGGTATATGAGTTTTGTTACAAACTCATGCACCAACATCCTTAGTTGGTAGAACCAGCTAAAACGTTCAATTTAACCTGCAGAGTCAGCAATCAGACACCTTGGCTAGGTAATTTCCGAACAAGGTCTCCCGAATAGTAAGCCATTATGGGTTCTTTTGCCCAAACTGGACCTGAATAGTTGTCCCGTCTGGTTGATGGCGTTTAGAGAAGCGCAGTCCGAGAAGAGTTGGATCTCCTAAACAATACAACCATTTTTTGATATGGGGGATCATTCAAAAGCTATTCAATTAGAAGCCACTTTCTTCAGCAGTAAATACCACGAAATAGTAAGAGTGACCAGTTTAATTCATGAGCTGTCAGCATGAACATAGATGTATGGTTTTTCAAATCTGCCTAAGTCAATACATCTTAAACTTTTAGAACAAGCAGGTTTGGAGTGGTGGTTTGTGCAGGTGGATACATACAGTAATATTTTTCATTGCTCATTGGTCCAATCCTGATCTCTACGAACCATGTGTTCTTATCACACATTATTGATCCGCTACCTGGAAAAATAACACTGACCACTCTCCCGGAGTTATACAGGGCTTATACTCTTCAGAGAGAACTGACGTAAATCCCGTTATCACCCCAGGCTTCAAGCACCATTATACTTTATATATATTTCTTCTTCATCACTTAATCCAATAACAACCTATTTCCGGGTAAAGCTTTCCAAGAATTATTTCCAAAAATGGTGAGAAGATAATGTTTAGGCTCACTGCCGTACTATAGCCCTTTATGTCTTTCATATTTTCACTGTAATGGTTCATAATCTTCAACAAATTCCAAGGTTTAACATTCTCGAGACTGAAAAAATTCCATCAAATCGTGACAACGATCTTTTATGGTATACATTCAAGTATCCGGTGTACAGAAATCATTTTGATAATAAATCTTTCTTCTATTTTCCTTCAACTGTTCCATCGCAGAAAGAGAACTTTGCGAGAGTATGGGTTAAACTTTGTAGAATCACAATCAAATCACAACGGAAATCGTATTTGATATTGAAAAAGATTTTCGGATCAATAAGTGTGAAAATCTCTCATAATATCGGGCGTGATGATAAAACCTTAACAAATATCCCACAAAGTGATTAAAACTTCCTTAGAATTCCATTGTTAACATTTCCGGGTCGATTGGTTCCGCCATTGTCTTGAAGATATGTTGATTCGTGGACAGCTTTGAAAGTTCACGAACAGAATACATTTGGTAAGGTGGATTGTGTTTAATTCCAGTCATCCGAGTGGATCAACTTCTATTATAGTCGGAACATTCGCCCTTTCCAACGTATGAACAAGTTCAAACGCTTTTCAAGATATGTTCTCGCTCCAATCCCCCCTTAGAGCATCTAGCGACTCATTATGAAGGGGTATTCAACAAATACTGACGTTCGAGTGAATTTAGGTCCAATAAAAATCCACAAATATTCCCTGAAACTATCCCCATTTAGATGTACACATGGGAATAATGGGATACAATGAGTAAAAATATAGGTTGGTATCTTTAAATAGAAGGTGGTTATTTTTGCTTCCTTACTGCCGAAAGTTGGAAAACTAGGGAGAGAGTAAAAAATACGAAAACATTTTCGCCCTCCAAAATCAAAACATCAACTTCCTTTTTGCGAACCTGGGAAATGAAGATTTATGATGAATTTGGGCTCTGTGTATGTCTGACATCGATGTTATCTGTCTGAAGTAAATCCTTGTCACTCCCAAAATCGTAAAAAGTTCAATTTTAGACAACCCTGCATTGCACTAATTATTTAATTGGAATATATGAGGGGTTCACGCTCGTCGTTATCACACTAAAGTCCAACTGATGTATTGTTGATAATTTTCTCTTTTTTTCCTTCCACATTTCCATAAATGGCCGTGAATGTAAACTATAAAATAGCAATTAAAGAATACAGGCTCCGAGTAAAATTTCAGTATCTTATTGAACAGGGAAGAAATAGCCACAACGCTCACAGGGATTCTCCGTAGCTCATGATGTTCATCACAGCGCGTAAGCAAACCCAAATATTTTCATCAATCATGATTTGTATCTACTGTATTACTCCAAGTTTAACCAAATTTACTAGGGTTGAACTGTTTACGCTGAGTATAATTGCTTAGACTCAAGCAGAAACTTATTCTTTGCCACGATTGATTTTCAAATTTAAAAAGTATTGTTCAGCCTGAATTAGTGTTTGTTAATAGAATAAATGTAGAGCAGTTTGTTCATGCCGTCATATTTTCCTTAAGTAAAGAGTGCTCAACCCAAATTGCTATTTAAAAATATATCCCTGCAAGAGGCCGCTACAGATGAAATCCGCCTGCTCCTTCAGAACGAGTGGCCACAACATTCTTTTTCGGAGCACAAAAGATCAATGGCATACTCCGAGAGCTCCATACCATCCTATCTTCGAATCTCCAAATACAGGAAGTTTTCTCTGAGACACCGCGTGTTACCTACAGGCAGGGGAAGAAGATTGGCGAGATTTCGTCTCATCGACACTCCGATCTGCAGCCGGAGGAATCTCAGCAGCCAGGGACACATCAATGTAGAAGATCAAGGTGTAGGTTGTGCAATCTGAGGATTGAGGGCTCCACTTTCACCTCCTCGAACTCCAATCAGTCATACAAGTGCCGGGGTTCATCAGAGTGCCAATCTAGGATGTGCGTCTATCAACTCATCTGCAAGAAATGTTCGCCCCCAGAAGCCCTTTATATTGGCAAAACCACGACGCCTCTCTACCTCCGCACGAACAACCTTAGTGCCTCAGTAAACCAGACCCGGCAACTTCCTATAGCTAGGGATGGGACCCATCAAGCCTCCTTTGACGACTGTTATGTCGATGTTTTTGAAACATCGATGTTTCATAACCGATGCTCAATGTTAAACATCGATGTTTAAGAACATCGATGGTACAGCATTACAACATCGATGTTCATCTGTCAGAAACAGAAGTTTGCTTTTTCGTCAAATGTTGTCAGGCATGCAGGATTGAGACATCTAAAAAGTAGAAAACGAGGAAGAAGAAAAGGAGCCCCCCCCCCCCCCCCATCACACGGTATTTTTTTTGTTTAGGTTTAGTTTGGTTTGGCTCTTAGTTGTTTATACATTGTACCTACCTTTTAAATTGAGTACCTACCAACCTATATAACAGGTATGCCCCCTAACTATTGATGATTTTATTTTTGTAATTGTTAATTGGTAATTATAACTCATTTTTCATATATCTTTTAATCTTTTACCTACCTTGGTTGGTTTAAAAAATAATGGAACTTAACATCGATGTTAACATTGATGTTTTGGGGTTTCCGACATCGACATCAGAAAACATGATGGTCACTTAACGATGGCTTTACTACATCAATGTTTTGCTCTCGATGTTGACATCGATGTTGCAGCTTCGATGTCCCGTCCCTACCCGTAGCCCTCTGACGCTCAAACCCATCAAGCCTCCTTTGACGACTGTTATGGCGTAAAAGTTTTACGCACTATGCCAAAGGAGAATGATCGGCTTCTTCAGCAATCGGAGAGGGCACACATACGAATTTTGGGTGCCAACAATCCACCTGGGCTCAATTTAACTCAATGAAGTGCGATGTACCGGGAAATTGTGGCTAGGAGACAAAAAATGGATACCATCCGAAGATCAATCGTTGATGCTGTGCCGGTGGGTTATGAAAAGCGTCATCGAAGAAACCAATCCCACAACAAAAACCTGCCATATCATTCTAATTTCAAAGTGCAATACGCCGAAGTATTAACTATATTCTTTCTTCTTTCGTCTTTATCTGCCAAATTTATAAATATCTGTAGGGGAGACTGGGGTAAATAGAGCCTAGTAACTTTGGAAGCCCCACACGAGTTATCAAATGAACGAAAACTATCAAGTCTTTCACCTTCTGAAAGGTGAATAACTCAAATTTTAAATGTCATGTCATTTTTTGGTCTAAAGTGTAACTGAAAAATTGTAATATAGGATGACCTATTTAGGTGCTGAGGTAAATGGATCCATAGGTCTGTCTTAGGTCCCTCTTTGAAAACCACTGTGATCAACTTTTTGCACATTAGAATGACCAGTTCACCTCTCATCTTTCGTTCTGAACAATTAAATACTCGAGAATCATAGATAGCTATTTTTTTGGAACACGAACGCTTTATAAAAAAGGTTCATTCATACTTTCAAGAAATGTCGTTACATCAATAGCCCACTCAATGAACGTAAGGTGTGCATCCCTCACACTACCAAACAACGTACCCTTCTGAAATTGAAACAAACACTGTCATCTAGGAACAGACAGTCAAAAAATTGGCTTCTTAGGGGATGGACCATGGATCTTCGAATTTCCCTTCACACCTCGCTCCCATCTTTCAAGGTCACTGGTGTTTTTACAGCTTTCTTCCTTTGCTCCAGTTTTTGGTTTCGTTTTTCCATTAATTCAGTTTTCTTCGGGGTTGATGTGAAAATTTCGGAGTGCTGCTTCCTATTTCCAGTCCTACCGGTAGACGTTGAGGTGGGAATCTCAAGCATCAATTGTCAGGAGGTGACTGTGGGCTTAGGGATGCACCATCAAGAAACGACTAATCCCACAAGATGCCCGGATTCAATGGATAAACTCCTGCTGCGAAATCCGGACACAGCCACGGCAATTGTCGCTACCCTGGAGTTTCGAACCATCTGAAACCGAGAGAAAATAATCTGGAAGTCCTAGATACGAGTAATTGCGCAATAAACAGTTAGTTAAAGTTCTATGAAAAAAATGTGGCAATACGCCGATAAATATTAAAGAAAAATGGAAAATATGTTCAGTGATTTTTTGTGGAGCAGTTCTTTCGTTGGTGACGGGTCCAAAACCACAAGATTGATCACAGATGATTGAATTTCTGGAGTCTTTATCGAAAACAAATTTATAAATACTGGAGATGTTTATATATATGTATTAATATATATGTATCTGCATATAGTTCAGTAGAACCGTTGAGGAGAAGTTTGTATTTTACATATATACGAGATACAGATGTATGTATTTAGATACTCATTGATGATAAAGTTGGAACCGAATCTCATTCTACGTATTAAGGTAAATCTATCTGGATTTACGTAAAACTATTTTCTACGACATTACATGCCAGGGGAAGGGGAGGATGAGTTCATTCAAAAAATTCGACGTAAAATAAGAAAGAAATGGTAGTCATTTTCTAATTCTGTGCGTTTAGGAATAGCCAGAAAGAGAAAAAGCTAGCCAGTACCTTAACCTAAATATCTGTATTTTCTTGTGAACTCTGTAAGTTATTGTTATTGTAATGTTATTCTTGAAACGTTAACGATCCTGCACACTATTATATCCCTATGAATTCAACTGTTTTTGAATAATTTAGTATCGCAAAATCCGGTAGGTAAGGAAAACATATTTTGTGCCGTTGGATTGGAAAATTATTGCTTGAGGAAAGCAGCTTCTAATATAGTTAGCAACGTTAGCATGGTAATGAGTTTCTCTTCCGGCGATAGTATTCTTTGCTTCTTCATTTTTCTCTTTGGCTTTGACATTAAAGACATAATTTATTCAGGGAAAAAGGGGAGCCTGCCTTTTTCTCAGCTCCACGTCACGAATGAACTTCGATACCATTTTGGCCCATCAGCGAGTGCTGAAAAGATAAAATTACGGAAAAAAAAGAGGGAAGCATCAAAGGCGGAACGAACTAATTTGAAAATGGGTAGGTGTTAAGGTTCTTTACTACCGTGAGTATGATCCACAGCTATTAGTTGGAAAGATTTGTTTTTAAATTGAAAACAGATTGAAAATGACTGAGATGTTTAACAATCAAACACAATTCAATTGCTCTTGTGAACTTAGTGATGGATACAGATAGTTCCCTCTTCCCGTTTCTTGAACCTGCTTATCATCACGCTTTTAAACTTTAAAGGCAAATCGCCGCAGCAGTTGGAAGGAGCAAACAGTCCATTCCATCATTCCCTTTGTTGTAACTCCACTATGCTGTCTCGGTGGCTTCGTATTTGGACCATTTAAGTAGAAACCGAGATTCCACGTAATTTCATTGATTTCATCGAATTTTTGGTAAAAAGGGTGCTACAGATTAATTCGTAAAGTTAATTAAACGATAAGGTGTTCTATTTAATTATTGCTGCTTTATGGTGTTATATTATTCTATTTTTTTAACTGAATTTTAAAGATTTTAAACGTTTTGTATGAAGTTGGTTGCCACTTGACCCTTTGGGAAAATGCCTGTCCCTGTAACCTTCAAAAGTGCACCAAAACCACCGTACGTTGGAAGAAATGTGACCTCAGGCTTTGTTTTATTCTGTGATGGATATGTTTAGTTGGCCCCTTCCCGATTTTAGAATCTGCCGCCTTGGGAGATGAGTCGGACGCCTGCAAGCGTCTGAATCATCCTCTGAGCGTGGCGGAGCATAATAATGCATCCGCCTGCCCGGAAGGGGAAACTATACCATTCCACCACCCTCACAGTTCCCAGCAGAAAGTGTTTTTGTTGGAAATAAGGTTACTACTCCACCTCCCTGGCACTTTTCCAATGCTCATCTGATGACAAGAAACTGCCTAAAACAATAACAAGTACATACATCCAATCTATGCTTCAAGAATGGAGGATCAAGAGGACTTCCTGCCGTCTCGTCGTCTTTCGTTTCTGCACCACCTGCGCTCTCGTCCTACGAATCTCTTTGAAATCTTTTATCACTCGTAATTTCCGAAACTTGTGCCTGTGGTACCTTAGTTTTGGTCACGGTTGCCAAGTTGGGGTTTTCCCCCTAAATTTAGAGTTTTTTTTTTAAAGGTTTGTTTTAGGGGGAGAAATGTTTAGGGTTTTTTTTTTTTTTTTTTTTGCTAGTCTGGGGGAATTGGGGGTTTCATCTGACCAATGTTTTCGTCTCAGTTGCCCATCAGCCGATGATACAAAGACAATGGTCGCCGAAAGTGCATCCCAACAACTCCAGCATCGAGAGTTGATAGCGCCAACCCGATTCAGACATATATTGTCATTTGCACTTTCCCTCATGTCCTTACCAATTTCCATTTGCATTCGATGAGAGATGTTTTTCCATTTATAACAATATCAAAAACAAAATAAGTAACAGGCTCTCTGTTGATGTTATACAGAGCATTCTGATGGCAGTGCGATATTTTCTTTTTTTTGGAAAGTCCGAAATGAGGACTTTTTTTTGTTTATTAATTATTTACCCACGGAGGAGATGATCTGTTTTTCAGGTGAAAAACTTTAAGGATCACATCAATAGCGGAATGGACAGTGCGATAGCGTACGTTCTGGACCTGAAATTAACGATTTAAGTTTTTTTTCGTGTTATCGATTTCGATTTTTGAATTTGTTTAGTTTTTGGAAATGTTGGTTTGGAAAGAATGAAAATCCGATCGCGCAACCAATTTGCCACGGCAGCCGCAAAAAAAAGAATTCACATTTTTTTTCTCAACAACAAGTTTTTTCCTCATTAACAAGTTGTTTTCGCTCTTTTAACACCATGGACGTTTGTGGTTAGAGTTTATAAAGAAAAACTTCATTAAAATATTATAATGTTTATTAAATTTTCGAAACAAAAAAATAGTTAAGGAAGGAATTTTTATCAACTTTTCAAAAAACTTATTTGACGTTTTGAAAACTATATTTCCGGCGAATTTACACGTTTTTTACGTTTTTATAAAACTAGTTTTTAGTACCTTTCAGATTTTGACATTAAAACATAATGTATTCAAAAAAAATATTTTCCTTGACAGTTTTCTTAAACGAGGTTACTGTTACGTTTACGGGTCAAGGAAAGTAAGTCATGTTCCTCATGAACATGTTTTATGCTGAGTTCCAACAACTGCAAAATATAATTTCAAATGTAAGGTACATTGAAATTATAAAAAAAATTGTTGGGCATAAAGAAGGAACAAAATTTGAAAAAAATTAGGTGTTAAGGCAACACTCAAACACAATACTGAGTTAATAGATGTTAAATTACACTTTAGTTTTTAGTCTTTTTTAATATCTACTCAAAAACACAGAACACTTCATTATCTATCAATAAACAATTTGTTTTATAAATTTTTTTGTCGGAAAAAACAGAATGAATGGTGAGATGTTTTCTCAGAAATGAATCATCACAATGCACATCAATGTGAACCGAGATCCACAGATAGTTTTTAGACGTTTGGTCTGAACGCTTTTTTGAATTTGTTTTACACAATATATATTTCGACTTTTTAAAGCAATTGTCATCTAAAAACGTAAACAGTCCATTCACAGCATATCCCTTTTTGCTTTGTAACTCATATACTGCTGTCTCATTGGCTTCAAATATGATCTGGACCATTTTAGATTAGAAGGGTTGTAGGAGTGGTAGCCGAGATTCCACGTAATTTCATTGATTTCATCGAATTTTTGGTAAAAAGGGTGCTACAGATTTATTCGTAAAGTTAATTAAACGATAAGGTGTTCTATTTAATTATTGCTGCTTTATGGTGTTATATTATTCTATTTTTTAGGGATTTTTATTTCCCGCTCTGGGCGTTTTGTGAAAAAAAGTTGGCAACCGTGGTTTTGGTTGACAAACCTCGTATTTCCGTTTGACTAAATCTTGTCTCTTTACTACTGATTACCAGTATTTTGAAATAAGATTAAACCGTGAAGTTCATTGGAGTGATGACACAACGTTCCGTAATAATTTGTTGAATACTATTGCATCACGAATCGTTGTAGTTTTATCATCAACGTTTTTGAAGACCATCTTCAAACCCTACAAGGAAGCGCCTACATTTTACTGATTCGCCATTGCTGATTTATTCTTCATTTTAAACCTATGTTTCTGGGGTACTCCATTATTGGAATTTAAATTATTGTTTGGTTTATTTTTTCAATAATGAACTTGAAAGATCGAAATTTATTCCTAATTTCATGTTTTTCTTGTTGGATTTTGTACTTCAAAACACTTTTCCAGTCTTAGATCTAAACAATATTTTGATAAGTTACCTTAGTTGTAATAAGACTGATCACATTTGTGTATAAACGTTTTGAGATCACAGCAGGTACCATAGTGATATTTTCATCATAATTACCATACCATGACGTTTCTAAAATGATCGCAATATTGTGATAATGTGCCACAAGTGTGTAAACTGTAGGACTGAATTATTGTAACTAAAATTATTTAAAAAACTCCTATTGACATTTTGACGAACGTTTTTGAATGATTTCGTCATTTCTGCCACACATTGTATTGGAATTTAAATTTAAAAATACGCGATGATTATCAAACGCCTCCACACACTTTTATCATAATAGCACGAAGTGCCTTAAAGGGCACCATGTACGGAAACGCACTTTTCAAATACCTGACTTTTTTTTTTTTTTTTTTTTAATTCATACCATTTGAAAAAATTCCAACTAGAGAATATTTTAATTTGAGGAACAAATTTTGCTTGGGTTGATTAGAGTTGAATTCAACAAAGATTCGCTGTCCATTTGTTTTGAAAGTTATGTCTCACTCCAAAGAGCAATAGAATTAAGTATGTTTCACCATACTTCCCAATAGTGGTCGGCCACCATACTAGTGACTACCTCATGCAGGCCAGGAGTTCCTCCTCAACCTTCATCCAAGCGTCTAGTAAGGTATTGTCCACCAATGACAATACGTGTTTTGAGAGGTCTGGGAGATAAACTGATATCGCATATTGGTCGTTATTGTATGTATCCAGTGCGAAAAGAGCAGAACCTGAATTGACAGGTGCTTAGACGATTAGTGAATGACATCAATCATTAGGTACTTACAGTAAAAAAAAGCCACGTGTGGCATTCAATATAATGAATAATTAACATTAATGCTTACACTACATCAAATTAACAGTTAAGTCCAAGAGAATGCTATAGATTCTGACTTACGGGGAGGATGTTGCTCCAGAAGATGTATATGAAATTATCCCGGTCCGGTCGGTTCATCTCGTGCCAGAAACCGATGGCGTGTCCGAGTTCGTGCACGACGATCCCCAAATACCAACACCGGTGTCCGAGAGACAGTTTCTGTTCACCATTCCCCACTCGTCCGACAGGCGACCAGCACGCACCGCTGAAAAGTCACGAGTTGAAATCAAATGCAATGAAACTGTTAATTTGTAAAGGCCTTCCGACATTACAAGGTTGGCTTACAATGTACAATACAATGATTATATAAAGCAAGACACGTTGTGACTTGCGGATTTTCTTTAAAGCACAGCAAAGAAGAAAGTTCATAATCAGACAATGCATCATACAGGAAAAATGAAAAACGCTCACCATGGAGGACGGGCCATACACAAAGGCAATGGAGGATTAGGTCAGGTTCGGAAAGGTCGCATAACTGTCTGCTAGGCTATCAAATTTTACTATAAATTCGTTATGATCAATTTAGAAAATACGGTCCCCGACAGCCGAACCTGAATAAGCCATTTCTTAATCTGGATACCAAGATAGGATTTCAAATAGAAGGAGAGCATGTCCCCGAGGGAGTAATACATTTTGTAGATGGGGCTAAAAGAAAAATCGTGAGTAATTAATCAGTGCTGCTGTTTCATTAATGAGGTAATTATATTATGCGATAGATTCTAGTCATATCGGAGCTTTTGAAGCTTCATCTCGTGAGCTAGATGAGTTGAACCGAGGTGATTCAGAAGAAAATCTTCAAGCACCTGAGAAGAACAACTACCCACGAATAATTCGTTTTTGTCCAGAAAAACACTTCTTGCCAATATTTCCGTTTCACCCAATTTTTCCTCGGGAAATAGGTGAAGCTTTATAAAGTATTTTAAGGGAGAATTTCATGCGAAATAGTCTTCTTTTTATATTTATGTGGTCGAAATTGAAACAAAACTTGTTCAAATTTTGTGTTAAATTTAAATTTGGTTTGTGTTACATAAAAATTAAAACTTGAATGTTTCAATTTATACATTTTACAAGGTTTTACAAGGTTTTAGGTAATGCAAGGTTTGAAACCGTTTGGAGTCCAAAGTCTTTTTAAAAACCACAATTTTTTGACCACCACGTCTTTGCAATATTGCTGTTTCATCCAATTTTCTCTAAGGATATGTAGGGAATATACTTTTTGAAACCATAAAAATAAAAATGAAGATTCACTTTTCCATTCGCAGTTAAAATGAAAATGTCACCTATTTTCAATATAGCAAAGAAGTCTCTCGTCAAAACGAGGGATATAAACATACTTCTGCCTACACAGCTCAAACGAATTCGCAACCCATAATTCCCTCGTATGGGGACGTAACATGAATAAATTGAAACGTTTTAAGCCAAAAGTTATTTTCGTAAAAAGGTTCTAAATGATAAAAATTTAGAAAAACTATTTCAAAATTGAATTGTTGAATTAAAAACTAATTTGAACCACACCACCAGAGAGAGCAGACAATTTCGCATAAAATCTTGAAATACAAGCTTAAAAGTGATTTGTTGAGCTAAAAACTAATTTCATCAAAACTTTAACCACACCAGCAGAAAGAGTGAAAATTTCAAGTAAAATTCACTTTTTAAAAGCTTTTATTTAACTTGCAATGTGTGTATCGTATGAACGTTCGGATTGGATGACAATACACGATTAGTTGTCTGACGTCATTCTAAATTCAATATGGTGCATGATCCAAGATGGCGGAACAGTAATTTTTAATGCATTTCTACAATATAGGTATCAAATAAGAGGGCTTGTTGAGAGTGACTCGAAAAGTAATGTAACTTCGTTCTAAACCCAATATGGTGGAACATCAAAGATGGCGGAATAGTGATTTTGATGCATTTCTACAATAGGGTATCAAATGAAAGGGCTTGTTGAGAGGAAGAATGCTGCCAAGTATTCCATGTTGGGCTTGCACAGTACACAAAATGCAGGGTAGTACTGTCGACCACGCTGTTGTTTACTTAGGTTCTTTGCTGCTGGTTAGCATACGTGGCCTTATGTAAGGTAAAAACACTAGAAGGTCTCCTTATTGAAGAGCTAGACTGTTCCAAATTAACCGGCAAACGACCTTGCAACAATGATGCTTTGAATGAGATGAACAGACTCAGAAACCTAGATAGCAATGATTGAAAGTAATAAATAAATAAAACAAAAAAACATTTAATTTAAATGCCCTAAAAAGAAGGAAATACATGATTACTTACAAATTTTAACTGTCAACTTATAGCCTACATAAACAATTCATAAAATTCTAAAAGCTCGTCGCAAAGTTTGCGTAAGTAGGTACTAGATAGGTATCAGTAAGTATTTACCTAATTAAACTGAAATAAAAATAAACTTAACGGAATAAGTTGGCCAATGAAATAGGTTCCTAGGAACTAGTTAATTTACACAAGTCTAAATCTCGCGACAAGCTCATATGATTTTATGAATTGTGTATATATACAGGGTGTCCCAGGAGTTATGCACAATCCGACTCCTACGTGTTCTACAACTCATTTCCAAACAAAAATGCCTCGTAGGAATTTTTTACCAGAGGCCTCGTTTCCAAGTTATTCGTGATCTAATATTTTTTTCGTGTTTTCGATCTTATGTCATTAAAACTGTCATAACTCCCTCAATTTTGGATATAGCCCAAATATGATGACACCGTTGGAAAGAGCGTTAAATTTTCTATCTACTTGATGTCATAAAACATTTTTTTTATTGCATTGAAGATGTGTGATTGCTGCGCGAAATGGCAGTTTTGTCAAAATGTCAAAATCGCCTGTTTTTCATCTCGGTTAGAAACCCCATTAATGGTTGACGCAGAACTGTGCAGGCCTGATAAAACGTGCGCCAAAATGTCAGCTTTCCAACGGTGTAGTCGTTTTGGTGTTTAAAAATATTTTTAGTTAAGGAAATGGTGTTTAACTGCAGAAAAACGTGTGTTTTCTGTTAAAATTGAGGTTTTTCCAAAAGTCTCGACGAAAAAAGGTTGGAGGCGGGATAAACGTAACTTTTCTCGCTGAATCAAATGGTGACAACCCCAGACCTCTCAAGTGACGATTTAAGATAGTTTTGTCGGATGCATAAACCCATGCGTTAGTGAACAGCGTCTACGGCATTCTTAAGCTGTCCTGAATAAGACTGGATTATCAAAGAGCCGAGAGACGGCTATTGTTTGTGTTCATTTACGATTGATTGCGATGAGTTGCATTAATCATTTTGTGGACACTATGACCTTTAGCAATACAGGCTTCTATCATCACCAACTCTTCCCTTTCGTCTCTTTCCTCGCTGTATTTCCTTCAGCGTGGTTTCCCTATTGCATATTCCCATTCATCATGGTGCGCTATAGCTATTGAACTTAGCTGGTAGTAATAACCAAAACCTTAGTTACAAAAAAGGATTAGTAGATAAAAAAAGGTAGTTTACTAAATAAAAAAAGGGTCATAAACAATATGATCTACCAAAATTTTTTCCTCATACTATCCGACGTGTTCGCAATGGTGTGAGTTGTACACAGGAGGAGTGTGACTCCCTTGCTGCTTCAGAAGCATTACAATTTGCAAAACCGTATACAAAAATCATGTCAACATACTCACTTGTGGTATAGCTACTCTGCTGAAAGCAACTCATCGCAATAAATCATAAATGAACACAGACAATAGCCGTCTCTTCGATTATCCTGACTTTGGCTGGACAGCTTAGGAATGCCGTAGATGCTGTTCACAAACGAACGTTTTCGTTCATTAAATACATTTTTATTTTTAATTTTTGAATATTTATTTTTTGGTTTATATCTTAACAATCTTGTTTAAACTCTAACTCTTCATATGAACTCGATTTAAACCCCAATATCTTACCATTGTCCTACAACTGGATAACAAGTTTAAGTAAGCAAACATTTTACTAAAACTGAATTTGATCAGAAGCAGCCATCAACATCAACATTGCAACACCCAATGTTACGGCCAA
This sequence comes from Creontiades dilutus, assembly GCA_031894815.1. NCBI lineage: Eukaryota > Metazoa > Arthropoda > Insecta > Hemiptera > Miridae > Creontiades > Creontiades dilutus. The sequence continues at coordinate 217,184 of JAVIWC010003376.1, read as the reverse complement.
CTCAGAATGGGGTTGGTAATACACGGCGCACAAATCAACCCCTCCTTCAAGACCGCCGGGTCGTGCGGGACATTGCATATCGTGCCCCTGACCAAGACAATGCCTCCTCCGCAGCTTTCCTAATTTTCAAACATTAGGTCTTCTTTAGTTGTACAGGGTGTGTCAGGAGTGCACAATCCGACTCCGAACAAAAATGCCTCATTTCAAATTTTTGCCTCGTTTCCTAGGTATTCGCAATTTAAGATTTTTTCCTGTTTTCGATCTATTTTGGAGCTGGCTCAAATTTGATGACATCGTTCGAAGAGCGTTACATTTTCTACCTGTTTGATGTCAGAAAACATTTTTTTTATTGCATTGAAGATGTGCGGTTGCTGCGCGAAATGGCAGTTTTGTCAAAATGCCGTCTCTCGGCTATTTGATAATCCAGACTTTGGCAGGACAGCTTAAGAATGCTGTAGACGCTGTTCACTAATGCATGGGTTTATGCATCCGACAAAACTATCTTAAATCGTCACTTGAGAGGTCTGGGGTTGTCACCATTTGATTCAGCGAGAAAAGTTACGTATATCCCGCCTCCAACCTTTTTTCGTCGAGACTTGGAAAAACCTCAATTTTAACAGAAAACACACGTTTTTCTGCAGTTAAACACCATTTCCTTAACTAAAAATATTTTTAAACACCAAAACGACTACACCGTTGGAAAGCTGACATTTTGGCGCACGTTTTATCAGGCCTGCACAGTTCTGCGTCAAGCATTAATGGGGTTTCTAGGCGAGATGAAAAACAGGCGATTTTGAGATTTTGACAAAACTGCCATTTTGCGCAGCAATCACACATCTTCAATGCAATAAAAAAATGTTTTATGACATCAAGTAGATAGAAAATTTAACGCTCTTTCCAACGGTGTCATCATATTTGGGCTATATCCAAAATTGAGGGAGTTATGACAGTTTTAATGACTTAAGATCAAAAACACGAAAAAAAATTTAAATCGCGAATAACTCGGAAACGAGGCCTCTGGCGAAAAATTGCTACGAGGCATTTTTGTTTGGAAATGAGTTGTAGAACACGTAGGAGTCGGGTTGTGCGTAACTCCTGGGACACCCTGTATAGGCTATAAGTAGACAGTTGAAAATTGTAAGTAAAAATTTATTTCCTTCTTTTCAGGGCATTTAAATAAAAGCTTTCTTAAAAAAGATTTTTTATACAAATATTTTTATCAGATGTGGAAGGGCTTCAAAATTCACTGAACGTCCCAAATGGCAAATTAGTACGTCGCTTTTGAACGAACGTATCCAGACTCCCCTGTCCTCAGAGAAATATGGAATTCTGAGATTAAGTGGTGGAGGGGTAATTTTAAAAGCGGTTCTTTTTTATTTTTTTTTTTTGAGTTCATCCTTTCACAAGGAATGGCTCATTTGTTCTTTTCTTCCTAGAAACAGAAAGCTTTTCTTCGTACAAATCCCACATGTTGATCATCGGTAATTAGGACTTGTTCCCTATCAACGGCTCGAGTGGGATCTAATTAAGTTATTGTCACACACGGCTGTTCACAACTGACACTTGCCATTCTTGTGTTTTACATTTACTGCCGTATCTCTCGGCTTTTAATCGGTGGAATAGGCCGAGTGCCTTCCTACCATGTGCTTTGATTACGTAAGCTATAACGGTTTGAATATGCAAAACAAAGGAAAAGATGAGGTGGCTTGGAAAACAGTGGCTGAATTTCGAATTACGTGATAAGCCTTTTCATCAATTTGTCAGCGATAACGAAGGATGAACAGAGGGCTTGCGGCAATTCACTCTCCTGGGGTGTTTCAATAATATTGCGCCACAAGTCCCATCTCAAAGTAAAGCGCAGCTACAAGCCTGCTTAATGTCAACAGATTATATCTCCAACGCTGTCATAAGTGTCACTCCTACTGGAAACAGTGTAATTTTTGTTCTTCCTCTAGATATTACACGCACCAAGTATTTCTTATCGTTTAATTCATCGTTTTTTCCAGGCGGATTTCCTACAAAAACCTTGAAAATTCTTACGAATTGTATCTCTTTCATTCTTTGTGAATGTTTGACCATACCTGCCACCTATGTTGATGTCTGGGCCGTTTGACAATGGACATTGTGATCACTGCCAAGCTAATAAAAACAACTTTTATGATTTCTTGGTTGTGAAGCAATGAGATTTAACGGAGGGACGATTATTAAAAGTCCGTGTCCTGAGAGGAACTGTGTTAAGAAAAACAGCTTTCGTACAAGTACGCAACCACGAGGGACATTTTATGTCTTTGCGCCCCCTCCCGCACACACACCACGTACTTCCAATTGGAGGCCAGTTTTGATGTAAAACGCTTATCAAATTCAACGTAGGCGAGAGAATGAGGCGTCTCGATAAATGTATCACGTGCCTCGCCAATTTCAATTTCATTTGTGGATAATGTAGTATTCATGAGCAGCTTTTTTCGTAAATGATATTGACGCACCAGTTCTAACGAGTGGCGTTCTGTAAGACCAATGATAACTACGTTAGATTGTGCTCGTTGATGGTTGCGATGTAATGGTTCCATCGTTTGGTCACTGAGATTCCGAAGCATCGAATGGTAAACTGTAAAGACATAATCATCTCCACTCACAGGACTGTCACAGTTAGTAAACAATATGGTTCCATCGGGTGGTCACTGAGGTTCCGAATGTCCAGGGGTTAACGTAACAAGATTAAGTAAATCAACAGCTTTCAAATGAGTGTTGAACGAGTTTTGTACGATCACAAATGTCGAAGATAATGATCCGTAGCAACGAATCGGTTGTAAGCGAAAACCATCATAAAATTTTTCGTGACGCTGTCCGCGTTACATTTTCGAGTTTATGTAGCAAAGTAAAGACATGAAATGTCAAAAGAAAGGAAGGCTAATTAATAATGAGGATTGAAAAACCTTGTAGAAACAAGTCTGTATTTCATGTGATTTTTATTATGTAATTACGTTTTACCATAAATACTATGTCATTTTATTAGCCATAGTCATATAAACAGTTTCTACGTTATAAATACATTTAACCTTCAACAATTTAAAAAAAAACACAATTAAATAACGGAAGTGGTGGGAAAAAAATGCAGTATTAGGTACCCCAGGAGTACATGTCATTTCACAAGGGGTTTCAATACCGATCTATCGAGTATTGAAATAAAGTTTCTTTTTTGTGTTTTTGGCTGTTTTTATATTAAAATTAATTTGAGGTGGAAAATCTATTGTACCTACACTTGGAATAAATATTCTGAGAACTTTCATGTGAGAAAACATTTTCATGATATTTTGTCCCTCAAATGTAAGCCTCCAAAGTTAATTGCACGTCATTACCTCTGGTTCCACTATGTGTGATAACCCCTCTGCGTGAGAGCGTAAATTTTTTGTGAATATGATACTCAAACCAGGGAAGCCACTGAATGAGAAGCCAATTTAGTTTCTCCCGGTTCTATCTAGACTATTTGAAAAATTGTTCTTACAACGGCTTAAACCAATATTGGAAGACCGGAATTTTCTCCCAGATCACCAATTTAGACAAAACCACTCTACTATAGACCAGGTACATCAAATCACTAACGTAAGGGAAAGAGCGATTGAAAACAACCAACTATATTATTCTATGTTATTCCTGGCTGTACCGCAGGGGTTCAACAAGTTTGGCACCCAGGGCTTTGAGGCCTTTGGCGCCTTGACTTTTTTTGAGGTTTTAGGGATTTTACAAAACTTTGACAACCCTTAAAGTGCACTTTAAATTAAGTGAGAGAGCAGGCTAAAGAATTGGGGCGTTGTGGACCAACATGGATTTTTCCCGAAAATTTCAGATTTTTTGCTCCAGCCGTTTGGGGGAAATCGTGCTTACGGCGTACGGCGGACGGACGGAAAAATTTTTGTTGCAAATTTGGATACTAAACCCTTTGAAATGTAAACCATGAATTTTTCATTGGGGGTTAGAATTTTCCCCTCATACCCTCTAAAATTCCCAGCCAATAAAAAAATAGATTTGGGTCCAGTTAAAAAAAAAATACTTATTTTGTGTTCATAATTCGTTTATAACACAGACTTGGCTGTACGACTTAAAATGCATGCATTTTTTATCAATATGTTTCCTTATAAACGTGTACTAGTAATTCCAAATGAAGTCCGTCCTTCGAATCTACTTCCAAATTTTGTTATTTTCCAGTATGTAAATCAAGCATCCCATTAGGAATGTAAGTTTAAAAAGCAGCACTGATGAGCTGTGTTCAAATTTTAACTATTCTGAATCAATATCTCTAGAAAGAGTTCAAAATGGCTGAAATAAAAAAAATTGATCTGGTCTTTTGGTTTTCGAGTACAAGTATTGGCAACAAGTGAAGGCAAAGTAACAAGTTCTCTTTCCACGGTTCTGTTTGGAAGATGTCCAAAACGTGATTCTTAGCTGGATCAACTCCTTCTTCATTAAGGAACTTTTGGAAAGACCACTTGTTACACGCAATGGAAGTCGGAGAAGACAGTAGAGAAATGGGAGGGGCGGTTCGACGTTAAGCACCCCGGCTGAGAAACCCCGACAATATGCACCCCTACGAAATTTACGTTGATCACCCAACGTAGCGATACGCACCCCTACGATGAACTAGAAATGTTCCTTCCCACAGACATAGGACTGACTGCACATGGTATCCGTTCGTCGAAACACCACGTCACCGCCTTTTTTGCGGCTCCTGTTACAAACTCCGTAACTATCTCGTGCGAACTCATAATAGAAACTGGTCAGAAGGATGCGTTGATTGGACTATAGGGATTTTCCACATTTCCACATTTTTCTGGTGGGATCAACACCCTACTGCCAAATTGGACATTTTGCCTAACCTTTTTCTGCTGTCTGAAGTAAAGTGTTTAACAGTTCTAGGTCGATTTCCAACAACAGAAAAGGACGATGAGGCTTTAGCGAAAGCTTCATTAAAGCCCTAATCGAGCAGTTCGCAAGCCACCGGTTCCCTTCCTCGGGTAGTCTTCTATGAATGACACCACAACCATTGCGTGCACTACTGGGTTTTGAAGACTCGAAACGATTAAGATACGTCGACAGTACATTATCTTCTTCAATTGAGAAGGAAACTAAATCTAATACATAATATTCTATACATTTCTTCACAGTCCAAAAATAATACAGGTTTGCAGTACTTGATTGGATCGTGAACGAAATTATAATTCAATCGCGTTCAGTAACAAAGTTCAGAGTAATGAAATAACTTAATACATTTCCTCCCAGGAAACAGGCCAAAGCAACTTTTCAATATAGCTTTCTCAGAAAGAAAAGCAGTTCCATTAATATAAATAACGTCCTGTAATTTATTCTGTTTACTCTCAACTAAATTTGTTTTCAAACATGAAAAGTATCCGGAGTTGTCACTCTCTTCTCAAAAAGTTATGATCTTGACAAGTAAATTGTAGAGAGCGATTTTTTAATAATTCAAGCACTTCGAACCTTTTAATAAACCAGTGAGAGAGAAACCTCGTAAATGGAGCAGCCCACGCTCATCTCAGCAATTCGTCATTTCCAAATGATGATTCATTTTAATTGAATGGCACCGCAGAAAATGTTCGTTTATGAAATGAAAACAGAAATTCTGTCTGTGTCGTATGTAGAAAGATATTTTTATGAACATTTTTTTCATTGAAAATTACAAATGTCAATCTGAAAGTCTTTGCACATAGTAAAAATCGCCTTGTAAATTGTGACGAAAGAATAAGCCGGTATAATGTAAAACGTATGTTTTAACTTTTGAAGTTGAGTTTTTGATCTTTTGTTAAACAAAAGATGGCAGAGAAGTGAAGCTTAGCTTATTTTATCATTACTTAGCCTATTTTATTTTATCTCGTTAAATTTTAGTTGTTTCATTTGTGATTTTCAACATTCGAGCCGATATGCACTGTAATGCACCTTCGTAGGTATTCAGGAACCCGTTTAGGTTTCGTACCAAGTTTCTAGTGAATTTTTTGTGTTTAAGGAGTTCTGTTTATGACGTTGTGCAAGGGCATTCACTGGCTAATATTTGTGGATCGTAGTGGCCGTTACCTTGGAAGTAGTTATGGCTGAGAAAAAAAAAAACTTTTCTTAGACTCCTCCGATTTTTAGTATAATGAAATATCTCTAAATATCTCTTCTAACGTTTTTGATTTCCATGGTTTTCCGAGCCTCCCAAAGTATAGTTTATTTAAGGGGCTAAAACGTTGTATGTTTTTGTCAGATAATTACATGGTCATATCGCAATTCTATTTTGTTCTTTGATCATGAATATCATAGTAACATTTATTACAAGTCAAGCAGTTTAGCAGAAAGAACGGCGGTGTGACGGATTTTTTCAAATTACCACACTGAGGTTTTTTATTTCTGTATTAGATAGTCCTTCTACAAAAATCACTGATATATTTGTACAAGACAGGTCTGCGGTACTTTATCTGTCTAAATTCGGCACTTATCTTGAGGTTGCATTCTACATGAAAATACTTCAGCTGCCGCCAGCCACCTCAAACGGGCTCTGCCACCTAAGTCTTCAGGTCGACTATCTACCTGACCAATTTTCATCACCCGTGGATGAGGTTTGTCACACCGTGCTGCAACTGGAGTGGTCTTATTCGATTCAGGAAGCCAATTTCTATCTTAATCATGCAAAAAACAACCTCTTAAATCGAAAGTTTCCGTTACTTCGATTATACATTTTTGTCCTAAAGGAAGTATAGTTTAAGAAAGAACGGATTTTTTCAAATTACCACACTGATTTCTGTATTAGATAGTCCTTCTACAAGATATATTTGTACAAGACAGGTCTTAATATAATCATTATGGTTGACTGATCCAGATTCCGAGATTACTGGAACATCCCGGATCGATGTTGGATTTTTCAGCATTAACTATTAATATTAATTAAAATTAATAGATAATAATGAATACATAATTTTAATTTTAATGAATAAACCAAAATCTACGTGTCTTAAAATGTTGGCTAATAACTTTAAAGAAGGGGGGTATATTTTTAGGTCTATAATATGGGAAATATTAAACCAAAATGGTTCTCAAAGGCGATCCACCTGAAAAAACGGTTTCGGTATTATTTATGTGAATACGAACGGTTTATTCCTGGGCGTACAAAGAGACTCATTGGGATTGTGTTTGCATAATACACAAGAGCACTTTCACGTTTGTTACTCGCGGCCATCCATCAAGATGATATCGAGTAGGCAGGCAACCCTCAACTAGACGTTTCTGAATTGAACCGCTGCGGTTGATAAGGTTCTCGGGGTGTTGCATTCCAATGCTATAAGGACCGGATTACCATAACACGGTCTCGAGAGTGCCGCCCTCGCTATCGACTCGAAGCAGGGTTAGAGAACAATACAAGCGGGGGTCGCAAGGCCACATCCACGTGAATATCGTTTTGGAAGATGTTGGAGAAATCATTCACTTTTAATAAAGTTGATGAATTCGGTGAGGATTCAGTAATAGAGGAATTGCCAACAGTAAGGAAAACTGTCTACCAAATAAGGTGAAACACATAGCTTCCCTGCAGTGGAAACGAAAATGTATAGCCCTTTGAAATATGAATAACCTAAACAGATTCCTACTCTTGAAAGATATAGGAATTGAGTTCGACAGCAATGTCACGATACATGTAGTACTCTTAGTCAATAACGCCTTAAGAGGTTGAGTCGATCTGCAGTGCGTGTCTGTCCGTTGCTCTCCATGGCGTGTACTCTATTGGTACGATCATACTGAAACTTATAAGAGATTTTAACTCATTCTTCCCAACCACCCTACTCACGTGAGCAAGATCGAAAATTAGGAAGTAAGAAAATAATACTGTGTAGATTTTACGTTAGCGCATGCGCAGAATGAGTGGATTTTTGAACAATTGACTATCCCATATCTAACCTACACATCATTTGAACATTCAATCAAAATCAGATGAAACCTGGAAATGATGTTTGTTACAAGGATTCGCGAACACATTACAGACACACATATGGTATACAGATACGAAACTCAACTTGGTACTTCAGAAATGTATAAAACGTTAAATGTGAATGAAAATTATGATTTCTCTCGGAAATGATATTGTCAACTCCCGACAGTGAAAATGATACTTCTGGCATCTATTGGGTCTAAAGCTAAAATGTAGGTTTACAATTTTTGTATTGTTCAGCCTTCACTCACAATCTATATAAAATCACTGAACGGATCTACAATACATTATCTAAATACAACTATATGCATATAGGTGCCCACTGAAAGTAAATGAATGAAATGGCATGGTAAAATACCGAGCGGACGAGGGGTGAGCCTCATTCGATTTTTTGAAATGAAATTCAGAAAAACAAACAAAAACAGCCCATTAAGCACACAGCTGGTCTATAGATAATTATGAAACCGAATCCAATCGGATATGTACGTATACTGTGTATACATTATGGAATATCTTTTAAGGTAGACATTTAGTGTGGTGGCTACAGCTATCCATGAACCGTGCATTGCATTGTAAAAAAGAAGGCCACAAAACCCGCCAGGAAAGGACCGTATCGCCGATATTGCTTGGGATGGAACCAATCATGAAAGGACACGAACACGGCGGCAGATATACGACCTCAAGGGGTTTGGCAGAAAATGAGAGTGGCGTTTTTTCGCAATCATAATCAAATGTATAGTATAATCAAAGCTGACGCCTCCTCGTATTCGTCTCAACCGTCCACTGTAGGGGATGAAGGAGCTAGAGAGAAAGATAAAAAGTTTGATGAGTAGAAGACCACAGAGGACCCTTCGCGCTGTTAGTTTGTACTGACGACACAGTCGTGCAGTAGTTCTCCAGATTTCAAAACCAAATTTTTTACGAAGGCCTTGAGAAAACGATGCCGATTCTAACATATGGGTTTATTATTTTTTGAATAACATTATTTTCGTGTCATTGTGAGGTTTGTTCGTTGTGCCAAGAAATCAAATATTAAGATGATACAAACTTCCCAGATCAAGATACTAAGAAGTAGGTATGGTTTGGTAAGATTTGAGAATGGAAACCGTTCAAGAAACTGTACTAAAATTTGCAAAGAAACACGAAAACGACTTCACAGACATGAGAACCTGGAAATTTCGTTCACGAAGAAACTTGAGGTGTTTGATGCCGTTGCGCGCTCAATTCTGTGTTATTCGTCACAAGTTTGGGGGTTTCTTCATAGTGATTATGTGGAAGCCGTTTTACGTTTTTTCATGAAGACAGTGTTTTCGCTACCGAGATGCACACCTAATTACATCTTATTTATGGAAACCCAGTTGAAACCCCTTCACGTGTATACCCTTCGGATGCATTTTAATTATATACTAAAAGTTATGAAGCTGTCTGAAGATCGCCTCCCAAACTACTTGGCAAAAAAATGCATCGAGCTCAATGTGTACTGGGCGGAAGAGTGGGGTGTACTTAGAGAAAAACGCTGCAAATTCTTTCACTGAGGTTTATTATTCAATTTTCTTGCGTTCATTATTTGAATTTTTACTAAGCTTTGGAGTGTTCGTGTTTTACAGGTGATAGAGTGATTATTGAATTTCAGGAGGCACACAAATATGATCAACTGAACAATCCAAATAGGTATTTTGGTTGAACCCTATGCATATCTCCTATAAAATAACGCGAATGTTGGCACCATAAATCGGACCATAGATCGGGAATGGTTTGACCTACGGACCTAGGGAGGGGCTCATTCGATTCCTCGTGGAGTGTTCTTCAAAAAGAGTACAAATTTAGGCCACCTTGACTTTTTTTGAGGTTTTTAGGGATTTTACAAAACTTTGACCACCCTTAAAGGGCACTTTAAATTAAGTGAGAGAGCTGGCTCAAGAATTGGGGCGTCGCCGGACCATCATGGATTTTTCCTGAAAATTTCAGCTTTTTTGCTTCAGCCGTTCGGGAGAAATCGTGGGTACGGCGGACGGAAAACTGTTTATTGAAGATTCGGATTCTACCCCCTTTGCAACGTAAAGCATGAAAATTTCAGGGGGGGTTAGAATTTTTTTTTCAAGAGCGATTACAACGGTTTATTATTGAATAATAAACCAAAATACAACATCCCATTGAATCAGCATGTGGACCTCAGTGAATGGAAAACGCTAGTCGAGAAAAGTCTTGAGTTGATAGCCAAAACAATGTATTCTGAATTTGAGGAAAAGGCGCTCAGCTCTCGAAATCACTCTCAGTACGTGGCCCTGAGATGTGAGAGTGACATAGCTAGTACCATTGAGCAAGTTCGAGGAGTTTCAACAATGTAGGTGGGTTTTCAAGATCAGGGTTGACCTTTTAGCGTTGAAATATAGGTCGTACGGGTCACATAATCAGACTTGTGACTTGTGTGGCAGTTGAGAACGCTTTTCATTTCATTGGAAAATGTTCGGCTCTGGTTACCTTGAAACGGCGATACCTGGGAAGGGCAGAACTTGGGTGGGGTGAGTATTTGGGGGTTATTAAGTCTGGGAATGTGAGTCTGATTAGGTACTGCTCGGTGGCATGGCAACTAAGGCACAAAACCATGATTGAATATGGATTTATGTAGGTGACTTGTTTGATTTGATCGATTGATATCAATTGTTATCTATATATTAATGTTGTAAGTATGTTCTACTAAGGTCGTTGGATTCTGCAGTGTATTAGAGTTGTAAGATGTATGGAGATGCTCCACGTTTTGGACAACGGAAGAGAACTTCGGCGCCTCAAGCGAAACAAACCATCGGATCTCGTACCGTAGTGCTGGACCGATATTAGTGCACATAAGAACATTGTGTGAGTGTCTAGTATATGATATAAATAGGGTATGACATAATAACTTAGACTATATATAACCATAGACTAGAATAGAATATAACCTTAGACTATAAGGATGAATGTTTTGTGCTTGTATGCAGGACTGAGGGAGTCTCCGTAGTGAGATGAAACGTTTCCCATAAACAATCAAATAAAAACAAGTATGCGCTCTGCTCTTCCAATTGAACGTGGTCACACCACAGCACCACAACCATGTCAACAACTTTCCCTTGTTTGCCTCGCTTGTGTGGCTTACGGACATTGATGGAATCTTCGTACATTAAAATGTGAAATGGCAAAGTTGTTTAAAACAATTGTTGTTTTACGATTGCAAAGGTTTATCAATGGAAATGATAAACCAAGAAGCTATTTTCATAAATCCGCTCCTTGGGTCCGGATAAAAGTGCAAAATGACTGTTATTCGAGCTGTCTCTCCTCGAAGGAAGTCGGAAGATGGTATTGCAGCTTTAAACAAACAGACTTGCGCCATGGAAGCACTAAGGCAAGAGAATGGGGATGCATTATCTCTACTGGGGGACTAGGAGGAATACAGAAGAGACTAATACTAAGGGAAGACGTGTTAATTACTTCATGATAATCAACTGCACGAACAAGAAAACAGCTTGTAACCTCGGAAATGGACGCTGGAAACAGTGTTCCCCAAAAAGCTCATCATAGATGTGATTTAAAAACGCTGCAAATTCTTTCAATTGGCTTGCGTTCATGATTTGAATTTCTAATAAGCTTTGGAGTGTGCGTGTTTCACAGGATAGAGCGATTATTGAATTTCAGGAGGCACACAAATATGATCAACTGATCAATCCAAATAGGTATTTTGGTTGAGAACAGATTTACGTGCTCCATGCATATCTCCTGAAATTCAATAATCGCTCTATCACCTGTGAAACACGCACACTCCGAATATTAGTACAGATTCAAATCATGAACACAAGCCAATTGAATAATAAACCCCAGAGAAAGAATACTTATTTACCCCAATAATAATATTGAATAATATTTACCTATATATCATCAGCGTTTCGTGCATATCAGAATGCTTCAACCCGTGTATCGGCTATAAACTACAAGTATCAACATCGGCTATCACTCCAGTATCCACATTCACTACAACTCGACGCTATCGGCATCAGAAGGTTACAAACAAACAATAATAAACCCAAAAACGCAAATGTTGGCACCATAAATCGGGCCAGACATCGGGAATGGTTTGACCTACGGACGTGGGGAGGGTCTCATTCGATTCCTCATGGTATGTTCTTCAAATAGGTAAATATTTAGGCCGTTTCGACTTGTTTTGAGGTTTTTAGGGATTTTACAAAACTTTGACAGCCCTTAAAGGGCACTTTAAATTGAGTGAGAGAGCTGGCTCAAGGATTGGGGCGTCGTCGGACTAAGATGGATTTTTCCTGAAAATTTCAGATCTTTTGCTCCAGCCGTTTCGGAGAAATCGTGCGTACGGCGTACGGCGGACGGACGGAAAAATTTTTATTGCAGATTCGCATTCTATTCTAGACCCTTTGAAACGTAAACCATGAAATTTTCAGAGGGGGTTAGAATTTTTTTATTATTGAATAATAAACCAAAATTTAATGATATACATGTTAATTTTAGGGGCCACAGACCCTAATTATGAGTTAAGTAGAAAAATTATCAGAGTAGTGCCCAAGTTGATTGGTCACCCGTGTGATATACATGGATTGTTCCTTACTCCCTGTTCTAGAAATTTCTCTCTCTGAACATAAACCTGAAGCTTGTTAGATTAACGATTATCATTCGATGGTTGCAGGTTCATCACCTCAGCTCTAGGAAGGGGTCACCCCATCCCATCCTCTCCGTGATACACCATTAACAACCGATACGGTTGCGTAGTCGAGCTGAATCCGTTTTTGATATCACCAGTTGGAAAATATCGAATGAAGAACAAATGTATTTGACGTTTCAAATGATGACATTATCAGGAGAGCAAAACCCCTTGAACATACACCCCATACATGTTATCTGTCTAAATAATATTCGAGAAACACTCCAAACCAGACATTCGGTAAATTGGTTCTATCGCGCATATCGTTTTACATCCATTTTTAATCCCATATCCAATAATCAGGGACATTGGCTTTCAGCTCAACGTCCCAACGAGAGCTATTTTTATAAAAAGGGAGGCATTAACCAGTTAATTCACTTCTCCTCGTTCTATCGCGATTTTCATCCGGAGCATCAAGATTTTAATATTTCACTCCTCATCGAAGACTCCAGCGAAAATATTCGGTTTTTTTCGGCATATCGGTAGGCCTGGCAGTCATATTTTTTTCCTTGAGAACCGCCCCGGGGAGAGGCACCGACGGGACCTTCCATAAGAATGACGCGAGTGATTGAATGGGGGGGGGGGGGGGGGATGGTTGGTATTTTGGTTTATTATTCCATAAGAATGACGCGAGTGATTGAATGGGGGGATGGTTTGGTATTTTTTTCGCAGTTCCCCTGCGAGCTTCATCCGAACCTTCCAACTTTTCTTCCTTCCAGTTTCACGCATATTCACTCTCCCTGTGACATAAACCGCCAAATCGAATACAATCCAACAGAATAGTAAGTAACTCTCTGACACTTCGAAGTAATAAAACAACTTCATCGCACTTTTCTGAACATCTCCACCATTAATTACATTTTATGCTTCAAATCACGAAGAAATGGTCTGACTCCATACAAACTTTGGAAATACGCAAACTCAAGTCTTTTAGGAATATGTACTCGTAGAATTAGTCAGGATTCGGCCCAGAAAGAAAAAAAAAATTGAACTACATAACGGTCGTTATCATTTCTATTTGTTTCACCTGCAGAATACCTACAACAATAACCAACATCGGTACCGAAAATCTCTTAGAAGAAATTGTAACAGACTAATATTAGGAACCTTAATGTAGATTAGTTTGAATTCATTAGATGCATAAAACTGATAGTAAGGAGGGAATATGTCAATAAATGACGACAAAAACTAGCTAACCACTGAACCTACATAGGTTGGTGACCTATCTTCTTGCAAGACAGTTAGATTTGCATGAAGAACTGTGATAATCCTTCTTGTACTAAACTATGTGGAGCCATCATAAAATGCATTCAAGTACAATAGCAATAAATGAAAGAACACGATTGGAGAGCAGTATTAAGTATTATTAAACAAATGAGGAAAGACCAGGGACAGGGGAGACAACGGAAAATACTGGAAAATGATAGGAGGAAATGTAATGTAATTTCACTATCTTTAAGCTAATCTCATTTTGGCTATCTTTCACGCATCTTGTTTTGACAACTTTTGACACTGCTCACAATGAGGGCACAGAACCTATCTTGTAAGTTAGATTAGCGTTTTTTTATTAATCATTCTCTCACCAGATGATAGATTGTATACTATCCATTTCATCTTTTCCCAACCTAATGTTGTACTGTTGTTTAGATACTGGTTTTTTTCCTTCGCACGATGGCCATAGCAGCAGGTGTAACGGAGGTTACCAATTGATTTGAAAAACCGTCGTTTTCTATTTATAAATTAAAGTTGTTTTCATATGAAGAATTTTGGTAATATCCTCACTCTCTTACGGTGAGTGGTTCGATTTTCCAAATTTTTGGTGAAACGACGTCATACATGACAGGCAAGAGTGCGATGAGATAGCTTTTTGTCAATTTTGCGGAAATTTGTAGAAAGAAAACTGCTTATTGTATAGAATAGAAGTTTCCGTCTGCCGTTTTAGAACTATATGTTTTCATTAAAAAAATATAAAATAAAGTCACAGTCTACAAGGCACATATTACGCTGCCACTTGTTTCTAATACATCAAAATCCACAGAGTCAACGGTTCAAATAATAATCTTTTGAAACCATGCACAAATAAGGCACTATGCATAGAGAGATAACTTGGTCAGTGGTTGCTTTACATCTATTATCAAAACCCAGAGCGTCTCCAGACGTACCAAACAAATATGCTCATTATTGTAGACAGTGAAACAACAAAAGAACTCAAACAGACCGTAAATTAACGAAAATCGAATCGAGAAACTGTGCTAATCTTGTAGTAAGCCATATATATATTGTTAAACATGCATTACCTTTCTTTGACGTTGAAAAATATTCTGATGAAGCTCTTCTCTCCGGACCATTCTTTGAATCGAATGCAGGACTTACTGTGGTAGTGGTCCATAGCTCTCATAAGGATATCGCATTGTGCGGAATCTGGACATCCTGAAACGAAAAAAATACGAAATCATCAACTATTTCAAAACATGTCAACTTCAGGAAGAGAGGAAATGAGGCAGGATTGAAAATCAATCTATGTCATTCATCAATATACATGTAAGCGCCTCTGCCATAATTTGGTACTCATCTACGATGAAGAACGTAGCTTTCGTACTAATCTGTGACGTAGAATATGCAACAGTTGCACTATACCTAGCTCAGTTTACCAATCTTCTATTTATTTGCCTAGGATACCTTTGTATCTACTGTTGGGTGACATTTAGGCACTACTGAAATCGCAGTAACCTAGTGATGTAGTGAATATGGATGCAATGTTGAACATACATCCGCTTAGACGTTTCATCTTAAATTTGTCTTAATATACTGTTTAAGTGGAATGAATAAATAAGAAGACTATTGGTAATACAACAAATTGTACACTGACAAATATCTTCAGAGGTACATCAAAATTTCCCCTAAAATTTGTTTCATGCAATCATGTTTGAGTTTGATGGGCCAATAATACAGAAATATCATACTTTTCAATTTTTCATGTTACGATCATTCAAAAATTCATTCTTATTCAACATGACTTGAATAATTAAAATGAAAAACAGGTCCATCTAGATTTAAAGAAACATCAATATATGATATTTTATGTTGGTTCGCCACCTGTGTTCCTACAACTTTAAATTTGCTTACCCACATCGTCGTCGACCTTATAAATTACTGCACCTCGTGGCCAAAGAAGAGCTGGATTCGAAACTGCATTTTTCCCATCCATCTGTCAAAATGCAAGAAAACGAACCAATAAAGTAACGACAATGAAAACAAAACAATTTATTACTTATCCCTTACTTCGGAAATGAACCGATTATTTCTACCTGTTATTTCCAGGAGTCCATAATGATCACAGTGAATGATTTGAAAAGGTTTATCCCCTCTCGGAATAGAATGTAGTTCTACCTCTTCATTACTCTTGTTTAACGAGTACGTTATGCATTTAACTGGGGATTTATTCTCAACTTTTTTCCTTGCTTTTGGAAACCAATAAATTTGCATCAAATATTCGTAAGTTTTCTCTAAACCACAATGGCCTAAATCATCGTGAAAAGTTTTAATAACTGAATTTCCCATCGATTGAGGTACCCAAAAAAGCAATTCAATAGATTCAATAGATGTTGGCCATTATTTGCCGGGAAAAAAAAAATTTGTAATTTTTAACATTCGCCCGGCTTTTAGACATCCATTCAGGTCTAGTAGGTACTCAAAAACAGATGAAATAACCTAAAAGAGTCTTTAGCTGCGTTTAATAGTTGTTTACGTTGACAATCTTATAACAAACAGTTATATGTGGCGTTCAAAGCAAATTGTGACTTGCGCGAACTGTTGTGAAGGGAGGAGAGAATTCACCGCTTCAACGTATATTCCGAAGGTATCGGTGAGGAAATCTTCTTACCCTAACAATCCTCCTTTAAGGTTCACAGGACTGAGAGCTCGACTGGAAAATTACTGTTCGTCAATCCCAGCGAAGGAGTTCGGTGGAGTCGCAAATGCGTCCAACGCGTCCTTAATATCAAACTCTCTAAACACTAAACTCTCTAAAGAGAGTTAACACTAATGGAAACGCGGATGGAAGATATATTATAGCCGACTCAATATGCATATGTGGAGTGAAGAAAAATATTCAAATTTTACAATAAAAAGTTATTGTACCTTCTTGTAAGACATAGGAACCAAGTTGCTGGATTTAGTCTTAACCCTGACATTACGCGGGCAGGTTTATATACCCGATCATTTCGAATAACTCCCAAAAAATCAAAATGGACAGTTTTTTAGTGTATAGGGGTACAGGGGAAAAATCCCGTCATCGCCAAAAAGCAATAGAATAAGTAAGAAATTGTTTTAAATGAGAAAGCAAGAACCATGGCCAAAAAACTAGGGTCACAATACAGTACTCGTCCACTACCATCTGAAACACAGGAGCTTGAATACTTTCTTTTCAGCATTCTGAAAGGTGTAAGTATAAAGATACGTCGAGAAGAGTTTGCTGTCAACGCACAGAAATGGGAATTTCATCCTCAAAAATCATTAATAGTAATACTAAATCCTAAATGTTGAGTAATACTTTGGATGAATACAATATAATTTTTTAAAATCCTAATTTTTATTGCAAAGCTGAAAAACTTATAATTTATTAGGAAGGAAATGCTGCAACATATTTAAAAATATTGAAAACACAAGAAGAAATACACTTCTTGATACCAGAAGTGAAACAGGGTTCGTCTATTGTTCGTCAATTAACGGCTCGTCAATAAACTCCTCATTGTTATCTTCATGGAGATCAAATTAGTGACCGGTAAAACTGCTTCGCATCTGGTTTCTCCAAAAACTGATGAGATTAAGAAGATCTCAGTATTTAGCAGCTTTGATGTTGAGCTTGGGGAGGGGGAGGGGGATTTAAATCACAATCATGTGCTTCTTCAACGGTATAGCGTAACTACAACCTCAGTCCAGAGGCAGTGTGACCACGGATGTCCATGGATCGGCCGTATGGACATGAAGCAGACCAATAGGGCTAATGTAAGTATGTCTTCTAGAGCATCAAGATCGTGACAGTAGAATGACCACCCCACTCCACGCTGGAACATTGTCATGGAGTTCTCGAGTAGGGGATATCGGCAGAAGTGCTTCGATTTTTCACCAATTGTATCCTTAAAACCCATCCTCCTACTAGTTGACATTCTACCAGGACATTTTATACATCCCTCTCATCTTCCTCATGCATCGAGTACGCCTGGCCGTCCACCCAATTATTAACTTGGTTTTCTGCTTTTATTCTCTCAGTGAGTTCCCTCCGCCTTCAATTAGAATTCTGTCACCAATGCAAAATAAATAGGAATAAAATTGTGTGGGAGGATGTTTGCGTTATTACTTTGATTTATATTTTGTATTTACCGGATCATAAAGGATGTCTCCTTGGAATAACTCGTTGTAGAGGCCCTGGTCGGAACCGGGGCCTATCGGAAAGTATTCCCCCTTTATCGGTATTCCTTTCAGATGTTTTTCATAAATCGGTTCTATAGGCACAGGAGCTCCGGGAATGACGAGTATTGCTGCGATGAGTAGTATCTGAAAATGGAAATCGTTAAAATTAAAACGACGTGGAATGTAACGAATTTTGTGAAACGAAAAAAAAAAAAAAAAACAATAAACACACAAGTAAATAAATGTGTGTGAAACATCCCACGTGAAATGACGAAAAATCAAAAAACGCTGCAAATTCTTTCACACAGGAGGCACACAAATCTGATCAACTGATCAATCCAAATAGGTATTTTGGTTGAGAACTGATTTACGTGCTCTATGCATATCTCCTGAAATTCAATAATCGCTCTATCACCTGTGAAACACGCACACTCCAAAGCTTAGTATAAATTCAAATCATGAACGCAAGCCAATAGAATAATAAACCCCAGTGAAAGAATTTGCAGCGTTTTTCTTTTAATTTTTTTTAAAATGGTCATCAGAATGCTTCAACCCGTGTATTGGCTACAAAGCCTTTTAGGAGTTCACTCTAGTATCCACATTACTACATCACTACGTCACTAGGTTACTGAAATCAACACAAAAACAATAATAAACCAAAATAACTCGAATGTTGGCACCATAAATCGGGCCATAGATCGAGAATGGTTTGACCTACGGACCTGGGGAAGGGCTCATTCGATTCTTCGTGGAGTATTCTTCACAAAGAGTACAAATTTAGGCCGCCTTGAATTTTTTTGAGGTTTTTAGGGATTTTACAAAACTTTGACAACCTTTAAAGGGCACTTTAAATTAAGTGAGAGAGCTGGCTCAAGAGTTGGGGCGTCGCCGGACCAACATGGATTTTTCCTGAAAATTTTAGCTTTTTTGCTTCAGCCGTTTGGGAGAAATTGTGCGTACGGCGGACGGACGGAAAATTTTTTATTGCAGATTCGGATTCTACACCCTTTGAAACGTAAACCATGAAATTTTCAGGGGGGTCAGACTTTTTTTTCATGAGCGATTATAACGGTTTATTATTGAATAATAAACCAAAAAAGAAATAATAATGATATAGGACACCACATGATAGAAAAAAACGATGTAAATTCTTTCACTGGGGTTCATTATTCAATGATTCATGATTTGAATTCTACCAAGCTTTGGAGTGTGCGTTTTTCACAGGTGATAGAGCGATTATTGAATTTCAGGAGATATGCATGGACCACGTAAATCGGTTCTCAACCAAAATACCTATTTGGATTAATCAGTTGATCATATTTGTGTGCCTCCTCTACATCATCTAAATCGTCTACATCGTTTAAATTTGGATTTGGGGAAGTATTAACGCAATACGAGTGCTAAAGTGAGTTGATAAATTATAGATGTTCTTATTATGGGGGGTATTGAGGTACAATTAAAAAAAAAAAAAAAAACGCTGCAAGTCTTTCACTGGGGTTATTATTCAATTTTATTCATTTGGCTTGCTTTCATGATTTGAATTTCTACTAAGATTTGGTCTGCGTGTTTCACAGGTGATAAAGCGATTATTGAATTTTGCTACAAAATAAAATTGAATTTTATTCCCTGTGAAATAATTTGTAGCCTTTTTTTTATGGTTTTATGATTTTACGGCACTTGTGACACGTACATACAGCATTTTGTTTTGTCTTGGACCTAGGTGTGTCAGAAAGAACGGTGAAATTTCACGTTTTAAAGCAAGTTCTAGCTAGTAAATTTTCTGCGAGTTTTATTCGAACAATCACACAAACACCATGAGTTATGTTGTAAGGCGTTTTAGAATGGTGCTTGGCGATTTCGCGAGTTCTTAGCGGCAAAGGTTCACCCAAAGTTAGCCTGATTTTCTGATGTCTGAGACTTCTTTGTTGTATAAGGTAATTTACCGTTTTCGGAATTGAATCCCTTTGATCTTTCAAGTTCCACAATTTCGGTAGGTTCGAATAATTCTGTAGGGTGCACGCTTAAGAATTTACTCGAAAAAAACCTGGAATTGTGCAATTTCACTCTCTTTTATGAGGCCGCCAATTTGCATTCAACA
Source organism: Creontiades dilutus (assembly GCA_031894815.1). NCBI lineage: Eukaryota > Metazoa > Arthropoda > Insecta > Hemiptera > Miridae > Creontiades > Creontiades dilutus. The sequence continues at coordinate 197,009 of JAVIWC010003376.1, read as the reverse complement.
CATTTTAGGATAGTAGACAGCCACTTTTCTATCACAACTTCTGAATTTACTACATATTTTCAGTTCCTCCTGTTGGACTACAGATTTTATGATGTACGATAAATGTACATGTGTATGATGGTAACTCACTTCCAGCATTGCGAGGTGGGGTTGACACACGACGCAAATGAAGTATTGAAAGGGACGGAGTTCTGGATCAACTTCAATCTCAATTCAAACTGAAGAGAATCCCATCACCGAACTCCAAAATTGCCACAACCGTTCAAAATACGGCACCACTTCCCATTTCTGGGTATCCACATAAAACGTGCGTGAGCCGCGCGTGACTATGAAACGATTAGCCGACCAGTAACCTTTCAGCTAGGTGATTTCCTAGAACCTGTCGAAACTCTTCATAGGAGCTTTTTCTCAGTAAGTGATGAATATTCCATCCGACAAGTCGAACGTTGAGATGTTGCTGGAATCGGCTCAAAGCAGAGGTACATTTTATCAGAATGTGTACGGGGATGCCCAACTCTTCGGACCTGTATTTTACTAGTCCTTGAACTAATCAGCAGAACGAGATTTCATCTCATCAAATAACAACCTGATTTATGGCTACTCAGCACGCCGTACATCCATTAGGAAGGGGATGCTTGGAAGTATAGCCAATATTGGGAATAAGCAGGACAAGTAACAAAATTTGTTTACGCGGAACCCCACGTTACGTTTGTTACGTCGGGTTCCGAGTAAAAGTGACCAAGTAACATTTTTTTCAAAATGAGCTTTTTTTGTCATTCCGGTACTAAGGAACGTTGTCTACTGTGTGTTGTTGCTAAGAACGTTATCTTCAAACTGATGTGCAAGAAATACTTGAAAATAAATTTTACCTGCCTGACCCAAAGAGTTTTATGTGACCAAATGGCATTTGAACTCAACCACAAAACACGAGATGGATTATAAATGTACTCTCGCTGGTGCATGTAAATGTTATCAATTGCCATTTGATCACTTTTACTGTGTAAGATTTGTAAGATTGCATAGTGGGCAGGTGAAAATGACCAATTACAGTGATAGGTAATGGATCACCTTTTCTAACAGAAATAGGTCTATCATTGTTATTAGATGCTTGGCAACACGATAAATTAACGAAAAAACTATTCAATCCCTCAATTTCATGTAACTATGCGACAGATTTTCGAAGAATTGAATTGACCAAATGAGTAAAGCTTGAAACTCCAGGCAGGTAAAAATGATCAAATAGAGTATTCCGGAAAACAGCTCTTATTTAATCTGAAGTGAATTTTGAAGCACGATATCATAGGCGGGCACTAGCTAACTACCTACAGGATAAAGAAAAATCGAAACATAGTCGGATGAGACATCACACAACCAGTGTTCGTAAGAAGAAAATAGGTGAAACTTCAGATCGCTCCCCTGTAAAATTTTGCAAATGTCACTTGGTCACTTTTACTCGGAACCCCACGAGAAATACATTTAATGTATGATTGATGGCATATAAATACATTCCGATCATAGATATTCCAGTGTATTCCTATGAATGTGGCATCGACGAGGGATTTTGAAATGAAATGAAAAGAAATAAAATTGTATTCCTTGTTCTTCGTGATAGTAATATTTACATCAAATACTATATAGAGCTTTCAATGACATCTGATAAAAATCAATTAAGAAACACAAAGTGATAAAAAAACAAATAATTCTCTCTGTACTTATTGATGGAAAATGTATGGCTAAAAGCTAAGTTTTTCGCCGGCATGCATGAGCCAAATTCAGTAGCCCGATGTAGAACCGTGCTTCAAGTACATTACATTGCTTAAAAGGAAGAAAAAACATATGGTTTTCGTTTTTATCATTAAGACTTCTAACATAGGTAATTGAATAATCCTCTACATTATTTGAGTGCGCACTTCGGAAACCTAACTTCATTAGTACGCATCAGCATATCCAATGATAGAAAATATTCTTTCAGGTCGTTATTCAGCTTGTACGAAGGGTCAAGACTGTCATTATTAAACAAGGGTTGAATAACTAAAATAAACACGATATTACGCTTAAGATATTCAAGGCTGCGTCCAAAGAACGTACATTTAATTTTTGGCAGTTCCATTCTATATTATTTCCCTCTCATGTTCCTAAAATATTTTTTTAAATCGCTTTTATTCCTTAACACGTATTTCTCTATGGTAAGGTAAAGAGCTATTGAATGTTCATAATATTTAATTCTTTGAGAAAAGGAAGGGTTGAATACTTCAAAATATGAAGTATTATGTCCATGGAAGCCAACATTTAATATAATTAGTTTGATTGTTACCTTGATTTCTAATCAAATTATACCTATATATAGGGTGACCCGTAACAAGTTCATTTATCTTTAAGGGTTGTGTGTAATTGTTTGGACCCCATTGAGACGAGCGTAAAGTTTCCTACCTCCTTGGAGAAAAATAGGAATATTTCAACATGACTTGGAATGCTAACAATGAGTCCGAAGATCAGATATCGAGAATTTATGGTAAAAAAACGACGTTTTTCCAGGTTTTTACTTGTACATAATACACAGGTCTTCTAGCTCCCACTTCCCCGCATAAATATTCCATGTAATACAATTTTTTCAAGTAAATGAAAGCTAAATGCGGAAGAACTTTGTTCCGTTAAATCAACCGTTTTCACCCAGAATCGATTTGCTGCAAAGAATGAGTGATACCAAAGGCTATTTTATGTCTTGATCAGCTTAAAAAGCCGAGATTTGAATGGAAACAGGATGATTTGAGGGACATCGAGGGCTTGCCAATACAACTTGTCAAAGGAAATTGAATCACCCATGGTCTCGCAATGCCGATTGTGAAGAATTCACCTATGTTGACTAGAATTATTCCGGAATAAAGGTGTTTAACCAAATGACCAGGTAGCAAACAGCTTCCAACAAAAATATCAATAAAAAACGGGTAGAAACTCTTTCACTGACCATTATTAAAAGCCGGCCGGGAAAAGTATAGTCGGTTTGGAAGCCACTATCAGCTCTAAACCTTGTGTCTTAATTGCGCTAACCTAAGGGTTTTACCCTGCTCGGTCAGTTAGGACTGCCTTCCTTCCTTTCCGTTGATTTGGCGGCCGTCTCGGGAGACGGGTAGCATTTCAACTTCCTACAAACCTAGCACCTATAGTTATCAAGTTGTCGCGACGGCCTCGATTATCAATGTCAACCTTGGTCTCTATTCCATCTCATATCACTTCTCGTCAAATTTGTATTCGACGTCTTTCCGCTCACAGGTTGGTAAATCGGCGGACGTGCTAAACCAAAAAACTGGTATCACCAACCTCGTGTGCGAACACCTCACATTATTTGACCGATAGGGGATTCCTAAAACGTTTTCCAAATAAGTATCTTTAGGCCTCTTACTTGGGAGAGAAAGTTATTTCCCCTTCAGGACAAATTTACATTCTCCACACCAACCTTCGTTAGCTGTACCACGTTTTGATATAAGTTTTTGCGACGACTAGAGGGACTAGCAAATTTTAGCGTTCACGGAGTTATACAAGGTGTTTAACAAAATGTCGGGGTTTCAAACAGATTCATTAACAAAAATATAAATTAAAAAACAGTTTTGAAAGCATGTAATCGTTGTAACAATGTCTAGAGATTCATTCATTTGCTCTCCAACCGTAATTTTCACAATGTCCAATCGGTGTCAAATCCATCCCAAACTCTCTCCAGCATATCAGGAGTGACGATTTCAAAAGAGGTGGTAAGCCTTTAATAATGGTGGTTAATCCTTGCCTTGAGCTCTTCCAGATTCCGCTGTCAGTGTTTCCTTCAAAAAAGGGTCCATACAGGTTCCTCATGGAAAGAGCACAAAACACGTTATAGGGGAGTCACGATCGTATTCGAGTGTCGCATGTGGGCTCTCCAGCCTCCAAATTCTCACTTGTGACGATTGACTTTCCCGCACAAGTAGAAAGTCGCTACAGGAAAAAGTTGATTTTAAACAGAAACGTTCATCTATGTCCAAGGTTTGCAGAATGGTCGTTGCAAACTCCAATCGTGTCATGCTTCCCAGTCAAAGTGCTTGGACTAGCTGCAAACGATACGGTTTCATTAATAGAGATAGTCTTACTGCCGTCCAAACATCTGCAGGCGACGTTCTTAATTCATTACTCGCACGCCGAACAGATTTGGTGGGGCTGCTAGTAAATGCGGTGATGTTTTCAGCCGAAAAAGAGGTGCAAGGGTGCTCTTCCTTTGCAGAAACATCCAGTGTCACGAAATTTTTGAAACGTCGCCGAATGTTTTTGTCACTTGGCGAATTAGTGTCGTAATCCCAACTGAATGCTACACCCCTAATTACTGATTTGATGCGACCGAACTCGAGAACACAAAAAGCTTTTGGTTGATTTGTAGTCATTATTAAGGGCAACTGGAAATAACGATAACTATGCAAAAAAAGGCAGTAACAATGCTTTGATAAGTGATCGTACTAACTAAAACAAATCTAAATGGCATCCATCACTATTCGCTAGGTGTCCGACCATTTTTAGATGCATGGATATATTTAATATAGGTATTTAAAGAACAAATGATACATTATCGTGCAACGGCAGACGTGCATTTTTGCATTACACGTAGGTGCATTCATTTATCATAGGCTGCAATTTCATTTATTTACCATTCAGTTGATTTTAGACCCAAAAATATGCGTTTTTGGAGAGCGTCTGGCGCAGAGACCCAGCGGTACTGAAGTGGCAGACTTGGATTTATATGTTACCTATCAACCCAAGTATGATTGGCCAAAATGTCACCCATCTACAAATCAGTCGTCTCTAGACCCTCGAATTCGTGTTTTTTTACTACGTCTGCACGCAAGACCAGCCATTCAGGTAGCTGTGAGTCGGATTTTCATAGTTTTGAAGTCTGTTCTGTGAAGTGAGTACTATAAAATTCAATAATTGGTACTTTTCTATCCATCAGTTGCCTTTTTTCAGCCGGTCTCCCAGATTATTATCGTTGTACCACGTTAACCATGACATCAGATCAATTCCACCCCATCAAGCGATATAAGTGATTATAATGAGTAATTACTGAATGAAAGAACCATCACTTTGTAACGGATGTCAGTAAGTGTCAGTAAGATCGACATCTTCATCGGAGTTCTCCTAGAATTTATCACCAGGACAGTTGTACCACATTGAATAGCTCGTCGCAACATTAATGGATTTTACTGGTCTTAGTTTCTTTAATGACACTCGTAAATTCGCATTAAGACTGATACCGACCCGATATAAATTCTTCTTATCCTCGCATCTCTTCACCTGCAGCTGGCTCTGGGTTTTGGAGGAAATTCTAAAGCTCCTCCCTCCCCTCAACACGCCGTCTTTTTTTGCCTTCACCGCTGACGAGATCGAGTTTTTCACGGGGGTGGAAAAAAAGGGCAAAGCGCCTGTTTATCTAACGTGCTCTCACCTTTGTTGGCCGGCCTTCGCGCTTCAAAGGTCGTTAGGGGTGAAACAGTTCTTGTTCCACTCAACGGGTACATCTGTTTTTTTCTGCTCACTTCCCGATAAAGTAACTGGTTTCTATTGCTCCTTTCCAATACAAATGCTCGTACCAATGGGGAAATGGAATTGATACAATTTGGAGCAAAGAAAAATAAGAGTTCTGGAGATCATTTCAAGTTATAGGAACTGAAAATTGAGTAAAATTGTTCATTTTTAAAACCACGGGAAGAAAGCCATTCCACTTGTTTCTCCCATCGACTCAAGAGCCCATTTCTGAAAGAAGTCGTTTCCTTAAAATGAGAAAGTTGGAGTCACTTGCGCATGGTTTTGCAGTTGCGCGGAATTTGCAAATGTGATATTTGAGATCCTTGCAATAAAGTATGACAATTGAAAAACAATTGCTTCCGAGTCTACTAAAGTAGCGGAAGCATTGTTTTCACTTTCGGAATGTGAAAATTTTTTTGTCTCCAAAATCAAAGATTCCACTCGCATTTTGCGTTTTAGAACTTTCAGAACAATTTTGGTTCCGTGTCTGTCTGTGTGTCTGTCTGTCTGTCAGCAAATCCTTGTTACAGGCAAAACGACACGAAGTTATAGTCCGATTTTGATGAAATTTTCAGGGATTGTGCGGGTTGGGGTGTAGATAGTCCCCTATAGGTTTCATGACCCCCGGATTAATAGTAGCCTCTGCGCATGCGCAAACGTGAAATCCTTGTTACGCGTATAACTCCGACAGTTCTTCATCAATTTCGATGACATTTTCAGGGATTGTTCGGTTTGATGGGCAGATGGTCCCTATGAGTTTCATAATCAATCCGCGCATGCGCAAACGTGAAATCCTTGCCACAAGCATAACTCCGGGAGTTCTTGACCAATTTCGATGACATTTTCAGGGATTGTTCGGTTTGATGTGTAGATGGTCCCCTATGAGTTTCATGACCCCCGGATCAATAGTAGCCTCTGCGCATGCTCAAACGTGAAATCCTTGCCACAAGCATAACTTCGGGAGTTCTTGACCGATTTCGATGAAATTTTCAGGGATTGTTCTGACTTATTAGGTATATTTTATCGTTTGTTCAATAGTTGAACAAGCCTTCCTTTATTTTCTCAAGTTATGCTCATGCATAACAATAAATTTACCCTAATTCAATATTTACTTCACCTAATTGAACGAAGTTCTTTAGTCAATAATAATTTTCAATGATCTATACAGTCATGTTATGGGTACGAGGAAGCTATGTGCCACACCCACTTGGCAGAGGTTTTTTGTTTTATGGTCAATTCTAAAAGTTCATTAAATATACGAAATGATAAACCAAAATCGCTCCTGTTACTCGTAGTTTTAACTGGGATGTTCCTGAGCTCAACGGACTATTTATCATTCCCGTTCACGAATACCTACAGCTCCGGAACATCTACTTGTGTTGAGTTGAACAGCACGGCGGGGCGATAAGTCTATTACACTGATCTGTGGACTTGTCAACGTGTCACTCCCAACTGCGGTTGTCCGTTGACGTATTAAGTGTTAATTGCTTCTGGCTTAGTCGAGACTTTCATTCCCCTACCAGACTACTAACCAGTTCGGACTTTCCTGCCGGGACATCACAATCATACAATCGAGCGTATCTCTGAATCAAGAGTTACCGATGTACGTAAATAATTTGTAGTCATTCCTGGATTGGAGCAACAAGCCTGATTTTATGACGTTCCTCTGAAGGAAAGGTTCATCAATACAGGGAAGCTAATAACAAACGAAGGGCAGATGAAGGGGGTTATGGGGAAAAATAAAGAATGACCTGATACAAATCCGTTCTACACTATTCCAACGCTGAGTCTGCGAAAAAAAGATAGTTGTGTTTCTACGTGTGTGTCGGTGACTAATTTTGATATATTGGTTTATTATCCAATAATGAACCATTGTGGTCGCTCTTGAAAAAAAAAAAAATGTTTAACCCCCCCTGAAAGTTTCATGGTTTACGTTTCAAAGGGAGTAGAATCCAAATCTGCAATAAAAATTTTTCCGTCCGTCCGCCGCACGCCGTACGTACGATTTCTCCCAAACGGCTGGAGCAGAAAATCTGAAATTTCAGGAGATATGCATAGAGCACTTAAATCGGTTCTCAACCAAAATACCTATTTGGATTTATCAGTTGATCATATTTGTGTGCCTCCTGAAATTCAATAATCGCTCTATCACCTGTGAAACACGTACACTCCAAAGCTTCGTAGAAATTCAAATCATGAATCATTGAATAATAAACAACATTGAAAGAATTTGCAGCGTTTTTTTAGGATATTAGTTATTTGTTCCCTTCGTTATTTAAGGATTTCTTTGACTTAGAGACTTAAAGATCAAAAACCGATTTCATAAATATAGTTAGTGTTCTTTTTTCCATGTTCCTGTAATTCTTCTTCATAAAAAACCTGGTAATTTAGTATTTGTACAGGTACCTACTCGAACATTCCATAATTTCTGAAACTAAGTAAACACTTATGGCCATAAATGTTAGTATTTATTGAATTTTACTGGAGGTTATTTGTAGTTTTTGATATAGCTTCCTCATTAAGCCATGATCTATGAGAAGGTAAACATTTAGTAAAGAGATGGAAAATCGAGATTTTTTGTGGGGAGTAAAATTTACGTCGAACGTTTCCATTAAACCACATTTTACCGTCTGTATTTCAACCGTTAGTAACGCGACTTGCCCCGTATGTATTTGTGACTCTGGACGGCAAACTGACTATAAACTGATTGTATTATTTGTTATTCGGTCTCCATGTTATTATTATAGGAAATGTATCGCGGTTCCCATACCTACTTTTTACAAATTCATTATTAGTCGAAATACAAGTTCACGGTTCGTTTTCAAAGTTAACACAAGTCTCGTTCTTTCAATACCACTCGCCACAACAAGTTGGCGACGAGGATGAACATTTGAATACAACGGAAATCGAGGTAAAACCGTCTCACTTACTCTACTATTAGCCTCACGTTTTCGAACACATATACAGTACGCCACTTCCAATAATCATGGACAAAGATCAATTTGAAGCTTTTATGAGGGCCATAACCAGTGCACTAGCAGTCAGACCAGCTCCAGCTCCTCAGATCACACCTTTCGAAAACTTTGAAGTCAAAAATGAAAAATTTTCTTCTTATTTAGAGCGTTTTGGAATTTACTGTGATCTCAAGAATATCACTGATGAGGCTAAGAAAGCGCAGCTTTTGTGTTCTTCGATTGGTAAAGACCATTATAATAACCTAGCCGCACTCCTTGGTCCTGACGCACCTATCAAGGACATAGCATTCCCAGACCTAGTTGAACATTTTAAAACTATGCTTTCTCCACTAGTCTCCACAGTAGTCGCTCAACATTATTTTCTCAGCGTCACCCAGCAATCTCAACAATCTATTTCGGATTTCGTCGCATCCCTTAAAGGAAAATTGAAAGATTGTGATTTTTATGTAGAATGCCCTGCAGTATCCTGTAAAAAGAAGATCTCAATCGCCAATACCTTCCTTCGAGCTCAATTTATTAGGGGCTTAAGAGATGGATGGGTGCGCGAACAGCTACTTCAAGACACATCTATCAATGATAAGAACTTTGATGAGCTCTTAAAGAAGGCAATCGCCCTTGAAGCCTCTCGTTATGAATCAGCACAGCTGAACAAGACACCAGACGGACTCACACACAGTACAGTGGACACACACAGGGTGATAAAACACACCAAGCCTCATCAGGGAAATCAACACAGCCACAAACAACATTTTCGGTCAAGAAACGCCAGTCCGCATCCCCGCGCTCGTACACAGTCTCGCAGCCGTCAAATGAGAGTCAATTACAAGGCCCTTGGGTTAGAGGGTCTATGCCTCAATTGCGGACGCGCAAATCACAGAGCACGTGACTGCAGAACAGATCGTGAATCATTGAAGTGCACATCTTGTCAAAAAGTGGGCCATGTCACCAAAGTTTGCATCAAAACCCTTCTCAATAAATCTAGGACACATTTCGTAACATCTCAAGAGACGCCTGAAGACGATTACTCAGGGGGCACCTATGGTATAGGTAGGATCCAAGAAACTGTAGATCTATACGAAGTTGGTCCAGACACAGACAAATACATTGTTACAGTTTCACTCAATGGTAAGCCACAGACATTCGAGGTGGATTCTGGAGCCCGTTTCTCACTGATCTCTGAAGGAGACTTCAACAAGCTCAACCTGAATGTGCCAATACAACCAACCTCAGTTTCATTTGGATCCTATTCAGACCATATTATCAAACCAAAACGCAAGGTAACACTCTCAGTTGCTTACAAAAATCACACTATATAAAAACCGGCTTATCTGAGTATATCGACGATTCAGGGGGTGGTAACGCTGGGCGGGTGGAATTCTCGCCCCCGTCTCCCAGGGCAACCGACCTGCTCCCCCTCCCCCCGACCCCACCAGTGAAGGAAGGAGGGCCCCAGCGGGGGGAAGCGTCTCCCAGGGCAAGCGACGTGGTCCTCTCCTCGGGGATTTGGGATATACGATTTTTGACTTTTAATATTGTTATTATACTCCCTCATTGTGTTATTTAGTACTCTACCTCCTGTACACACGGGACTTACCCCAACAAGAAGGCACAACTGTAGCCACCTTTGCAGATGATACGGCTATCCTCTCTGTTGGAGATGATATAGAAGCTGCAACACGCAAACTACAGACGTCTACTACTGAGGTTTGTAAATGGACCAAGATGTGGAGAATGAAGCTGAACGAATCAAAATCAGCCCACATCAACTTCACTTACCGAAAAGTCCCAATCTTGGATGTTGAGATCAATTCGAATAAAATACCGCATACTGAAGCAGTTAAATACTTGGGTTTGACACTTGACTCCAAATTAAACTGGAATAAACACATATCAAACTATATAAAAACCGGCTTATCTGAGTAATCGACGATTCAGAAGGATGTAACGCTGGGCGGGGAAGGAATTCTCGCTCTCTCTTCAGGGCAACAAACTGCTTATATATAAGCCCCCTCCCCCCACTTTGGACCCGCCAGTGAAGGAAGGAGGGCCCAAGCGGGGGGAAGCCTCTCCCAGGGCAAGCGACGTGGTCCTCTCCTCGGGGATTTGGGATATACGATTTTTTGACTTTTAATATTGTTATTATACTCCCTCATTGTGTTGTTTAGTACTCTACCTTCTGTACACACGGGACTTACCCCAACAAGAAGGCACAACTGTTGCCACCTTTGCAGATGATGCGGCCATCCTCTCTGTTGGAGATGATATAGAAGCTGCAACACGCAAACTACAGACGTCTACTAATTGAGGTTTGTAAATGGACCAAGATGTGGAGAATGAAGCTGAACGAATCAAAATCAGCCCACATCAACCACTTACCAAAAAGTCCCAATCTTGGATGTTGAGATCAATTCGAATAAAATACCGCATAAATGAAAAAGTTAAATACTTGGGTTTGACACTTGACTCCAAATTAAACTGGAATAAACACATATCATCACACTATATAAAAACCGGCTTATCTGAGTATATCGACGATTCAGGGGGTGGTAACGCTGGGCGGGTGGAATTCTCGCCCCCGTCTCCCAGGGCAACCGACCTGCTCCCCCCGACCCCACCAGTGAAGGAAGGAGGGCCCCAGCGGGGGGAAGCGTCTCCCAGGGCAAGCGACGTGGTCCTCTCCTCGGGGATTTCGGATATACGATTTTTTGACTTTTAATATTGTTATTATACTCCCTCATTGTGTTATTTAGTACTCTACCTCCTGTACACACGGGACTTACCCCAACAAGAAGGCACAACTGTAGCCACCTTTGCAGATGATACGGCTATCCTCTCTGTTGGAGATGATATAGAAGCTGCAACACGCAAACTACAGACGTCTACTACTGAGGTTTGTAAATGGACCAAGATGTGGAGAATGAAGCTGAACGAATCAAAATCAGCCCACATCAACTTCACTAACCGAAAAGTCCCAATCTTGGATGTTGAGATCAATTCGAATAAAATACCGCATACTGAAGCAGTTAAATACTTGGGTTTGACACTTGACTCCAAATTAAACTGGAATAAACACATAGAAAAGAAGAAAGAAGAACTTAAAATCAAGTACAGAAGGATGTATTGGCTAATGGGAAGGAATTCCCATCTCTCTCTTCACAACAAACTGCTTATATATAAGCAGATCCTTCGCCCTATTTGGACCTATGGGATACAGATCTGGGGCTGTGCCAAGAAATCAAATATTAAGAAAATCCAAACCTTTCAGAATAAAATACTGAGAAGTATAGTTGGAGCCCCTTGGTACATGCGAAACGATGATATTCATCGAGATTTGAGGATGGAGACAGTCTATGAAATTATTGCAAAATACGCAAGGAAGCATGAACATCGCCTCCACAAACACCTGAACCCGGAGATGCTCTACGTTTTGGACAACGAAGGTGAAATCCGACGTCTCAAGCGAAACAAACCACTGGATTTTGTTGTGCTGCGTGAATAGAAGTGCAATCGAACTCAGTGCTAATTAATTGAGCTATATAATAAAGGGCTAGATTTTGCTGTAAACCTACCCTCTTGGAGTGAACCTTTATTGATATGTAAAATTGCTAGATGAAATGTATTTGATTTTTCAGTCGCAATTAATAAATCACGAAAAAAAATGTGTTATTCACCTATTTCTTTTTAACCTGCGTCGCAGGGCCATTAAACTAGTAGCTCAATAAACGCAGAGTTGTTTGTAGTGCCATCAGGGCACTATGCTGTACTTGGCCGAATGTGGATACGCGGTCTACAAATTAGCCTCAGTGACATCGATACTCGCCACCAAATAAGCCTCCCAAACAAAAGGGCACTAGAACAATCATGCAGGATTTCAACGCATGTTCATTCCCTTCAAGTGGGAGAGAGAGTTCAGGTCAAGGTTCATCAAGGCAACCAGGATGTTAGGCAGTTTGGCACCATTTCAAAGAAACTGGGTCAGCTTCACTTCATTGTGGAGTTAGACTCTGGCCGTCTGAAACGCCACGTAAACCAGCTTCTTGCATCTCTTGTGCCAAAGAAACACATGGCACTTGTCGACACTGAACCTTCTCAACCAAGGAGAGGTATTCCAATTCGGAAAGAAACTCCTGAGATTTTGGTCCCAAATTCTTCAAGATCTAGTCCCTATCCAAGAACTGGCACACCACTCAATCCAAGACCTAGTATTTCTCCAAGGCGTTCCATGTCACTCACTCCAGCCACTAGGTTGTCACCATCGCCACAGTCAAGTTCTCCTGTCATCCGAAGGTCAACCCGGCAACGCAGGAAACCAGCATACCTCAGGGATTATGTCGAGTGATTATTTTATAGTGGGGGAGAATTTTGTGAAGTTATATTATTGTTATTCGGTCTCCATGTTATTATTACAGGAAATGTATTGCGGTTCCCATACCTACTTTCTACAAATTCATTATTACTCGAAATACAAGTTCACGGTTCGTTTCAAAGTTAACACAAGTCTCGTTCTTTCAATACCACTCGCCACAACAAATAGTCTTAAGTGTCGTCAGTGATCGGTAGTTCGTAAGCCGTCGAAACAGCTAGGTACCATAAGGACGGCACTATTGTGTCTATCATTGATATCTGGACAGTTTCTGCTTTCCCTTATCGAGGGGTAGGTCACCCGAGCTGTCACTCTTTTCCTACTTTTTTGGAATTACTCCCTCAACTCCCCACTATACCCTAACCGTCGTGGCACCTTAAAAACTCAACTTGAGATGATAGAAAAATGATCCTCGCCTCATGTTTGCCCTTTAATCTTGGTCCCTTTCATTGTTTTCATCAACTAACAAAATCATCGGTCGCTAACATGCATTGCAAGTTTCAATGATCGAAGGCTTTTGGGCGGTAGGTTCTATACGCAGCCTTCGTTGAGCTCCGCTGGGAAACGGATTTCATTGGGTAGCACACGCAAATAGAGTGCCTCATCGTTCCATGAATCTCAAATGCTGAATACAACACATTTTGAGGGAGAGTTAATTTTCTTCCACGGTTAACTCCAAAGATATATTGTTGATTATAATAAAGTCAAATATGAGAGACATACAAAATATACTAAACCATCTTTTTATAAGATGATAAAACTTTGAAGGAGAAAGGCGAGGAGTTCTCTGACGTTGTACGAGCTACGATGAATTAATGATAATGGATTCGGTAGTCATCGTAATTGGTTTATTCATCCGAAACCTCAGTATCTCGGTCTGAACCGTCTGTAGGTGCTTCCTCCATTTTATAACCTTCGACCCCCAAGGGAAATTCAGGCCTTCTAACCCGAGAATCTCGAAAGATAAAATATACCTGATGAATATTAACTGAGCTCACTGTTTTCCAAGTGTTGGCTCCCATTGGCGGCCCAAACATGCGGAAAGGAGGTGGGGGTTAGAGAGTTCAATTGATTCCCGTGTCTTCCTTCCACGTCACTACACCTCTGACGCTTGAATGTCATTGAGGACGAAAAGGCTTCGAATCGAACCACCCACAAGAACCTAATTAAATACCATACCATCTAAAAATCGATGTTTTCTTGTAAAAACAAAAGATGTTTGGAAAAGTTCTTGTATGTTCTTGTTTAGAAAAGATGTTTGTGCATACAATAAAATCGAGAATCGATCATTTTTTTATTTTTTAAAAGCGATTTTATGCAAATGTCCTTCCGAAAGAAGGGGAAGCGTCTCAAAAAGATCGACTGCCCACGGAACTCTCATTGTACATGAATGCTCCAACAGAAAAAATTCATGAAGACCCTCTGCGATATTGGAAAAACATGCAGGATACACATCCTAACGGTGCGTTTACACATCGCGAAATTTACTCGCGAGACTGATGGGTGAAGCCCTCGCCGTAGACTACACAACGAAACAAACCGCGAAAGCACGACGGAGCCATGGCGAGTGTTTCTATAGTTTCTATAGTCACATCTGGAAAAGTGATGGATTCCATGGAATATTGGTGAGTAAAATGCATGGAACTGTGGGAATCCAGACGTTCAAGGAAATAGGGGAATCCAGACGTTCAAGGAAATAAAGTAATTCCTCCTCCCCGTGGTCCAGAGGAAGAAAATATCACGACGGAAGTGGTTGCCATCCTAGCTGAGCCGTCAGTTCTCGCGAGGCGGCCATGGCGAGTGTTTCTATAGTTTCTATAGTCACATCTGGAAAAGTGATGGATTCCATGGAATATTGGTGAGTAAAATGCATGGAACTGTGAGAATCCAGACGTTCAAGGAAATAGAGCAATTCCTCCTCCCCGTGGCCCCAGAGGAAGAAAATATCGTCGATGAAACGAACCCACATCAATGGTTGAAGTGGTTGGCATCCTAGAAAATCCAGCTCCAGACGACCCATGAATAAGTTGGCATAAGAGGGAGCCATTCTCGTTCCCATGGCTGTACGCTTTATTTGTAAATAGTATTCGCTACCATATCGGAATGAATTCATTGTGAGTACATTCCGAGCCAGTCCAACAAGAAACTCCGTGGATGGAAGTGCAGGCTCAGGCCGCTGGTTCAAAAAGTATCGAAGCGCCGTCAGTCCCTCCCCATGGTCAATGTTAGTGTAAAGCGACACCACATCCACAACAGCCAACAATGGCGATCCACAACGATTTTTTGTGAATCGATTCTTTAGAACCAATTCAGAAACGATTTAACCCGCTAAGTACTATAAGGGCGCCAATGCAAACTTCCAATCCTTCTTTTTATATATTGTTACTGAGAGGTAATGAAAGGCACACAAGACGAAAAACCGGGAGAAAAATTATTTATTGAAAACATATGAGGGTGTCACCTAGGTGACTCTAGGCCTGAGCTCAACACTTCATACAATATTAGTCCTCCGAAATCTTACACTGTGAACTTTATCACTTGTACGTTGAATCAAACATTAGTTTTGTGGAATGAATACCAACCATGAAGAATATTCAACAGCAGCAACCAGCTGAATTGAATTTTCAATGTACAAATTGTATGGAGCTCTGTTGGCATCGTTGAATGAGTGGTGAGGACGACTGCAGCTCCAAGTCAAACTTCATTTGGATGAGGAGAGGGGGCTTTTGCACATTGGTAAGGTTAAATCGACACAAGGTATCCATTCTTGGTGACTATGGACCAGAGTTTATAGCCAAAACGGATTGGCTTCCCCTGTATGTGCTGCTTGCTGCCATGCTTACCATGGTTGATCTGTGACATCTAAAATCCTGGTCCAACGGGGTCAACAGAGAACAGCCAACACCAAACACATACTTTCACCTTGTTCACAGTTCAAACAAAACATAAGTATTTCGAATAAAACACACTTGACGTGTTGGGTGAGAGTTGAGGTTTGATGTTCCGGGAAATCCTAGAGCCACCAACAGGTGACATGGCTGATTTGGTGTAGTATAGGGGGCTCCAGTTTCAATTTTTCTGGACAAAATGCTATTCACAAACACATGCTACGTAATAGAAAACAGTTTATCACAAAAAAGTCCCAGAATTTTACCTGATCTTCGCAATTTACCTCAAAACTCTTGACAAGTTGCTGGGAAACACGAAATTCACGAGGTAACAAAACGTATGAGCTTATCAGTTGGGCTGTCATCAATATTAACTTCTTCTATGACTTGTAAGTTGTTCCATGCCCTGTAGAACCTGTCGGACCGTAGAAAAATCGAATTTGGCTGCTAATTTATTTTTAATCAATTATCAAAGTAGTGTCACCTAGAGGTGACTATAGTACTTGGCGGGTTAAAAAATCGATATTTTTTTACCGATTGCCCTTCCCTAGAACTGAGGGTTGTTTTGACTTGGTACTCACCAGCAAATTTTTAGTAATTCGTATCGAATTGATAAGAGATTATCTGCAATGTATCAACCTCTGTTCATATCCACAAGCGTCACAAACAGAATTCACCACTGCATTTAATGAGCACAACCAAATAGCCATACTTCAGCAATAAATTACGAATTAAAACTCCGAAACTGAAACCTGTTGCTTCCAAAACCAAACATCTCGCCATTCCATATCTCAGCTGACCGATATCACGCCCAGCTTTTCTGTTAGGTTCTCTACCACTAATTGAATTATTATATTGTTTGTTAATTGTTCTGAAGTTCTTGTTGGTGAAAAGTTTCGTGAAAGTGCGTGTTTCTTCCCAGCATTTCTGTCTGCAAAATTTCCCGCTCGTCGCGATCTCGTGGCATGACGTCATTCTCGGCAGAGTCTTGGCCTGAAAGTCATCCTCGACCTACCTACCTCAACTTTTTTTCTATTAACGCCTTCTTCTCGGTGAAATTTCCGGAAGTGTGAATCCTGCCTCTCAGCCTTTACATTTTGAAAATCGTCTACGATCTCGCAGCGCATCAGACGTCTAAACGTTGGAAAATTTGTTGTATTCCGAATTTTCCCCAACCCTTGGAGAAATCCTTCGTTATCCTGGATTCTAGCATTGGTTTTTCCTGTAATGGTACTCACGTGCTGCATGTTTTGGGATTCACGTTAAGGCTGAACAGTGTTAACAATCTCAACTTAACAAAATATTTCGTGGCCACAACGATTGGTTCCTGTTGACACCAACTTCTGCACTCTTCAATCAATTGAACTTCATCATTCATGGACAATCTCAACGGGGAATTCAGGGGGTTTGATGGTGTAACATGAATTTGAATATTAAAATTATTATTGTCAAACTTTTAACGTCAGTAATAACTCATTTTTGTAATAGTAATACCATGCTCCTAGTAGTGGTCACTGAATCTGGTAGGCAATAAATTATTTATATTAGTTAAAGCAAATTAAATATTCTGGTTATTTTTTGAATAATGAAATTGCATTTGTACCATCGTTTGGTTAATTAATTCACTCCTAAACTATCGGTTTGACATATAGTTGCACTGCACAATCCAACCTATACAAAATACAGTCCACTCTATAACGTTAAACTTGATTTAAACGCCATTTCGCCACATAGTGCAGGTGTATAGCTGCAACCAAAACAGCCTGTCCTGATCGCGCATAACAGGGGTATTATCAATTATTTATAAAAAGGCGATAGATTTATCATGTGACCGGTAAATGAGTGGAAATTAGGTTTTTGACATTCGAACCTTTTTTTTTATATTCACTATCTCTCTATCTAGCTTAAATAAAATGCGAGTGGATATTTTGATTTCGGCCATTGATTTTTTAATGTTCCCAAAAGAACGAAAAAGGGTATTTAGATTCAATATACCTTACCTTAGGTGTTCGAGGGGAGCCCATCACGCCAGTAGCTGCTGTCTTGCGCACTTGTGAAGCTCTTCTACAGAAATACCGTTGAAATGTAAGTTATCACTTGAGTTAGGAGGCGTTCGTCTTCCCTGTTTCCAATCAATCAGGGCCGCTATTCTCGTTAGACCTCAGCTTTTGGGTCACTAGATCTGGAGGTCGGTTCGGTGACAGGTTGATAAGTTAATTAACTTGGTCATCAATCAATGACCGCCGTCGGTGAAGTCCATAATCTTGGAAAGCCTCTTCTGAGCCCCTCCCTACGGGAATAATCCCAGACTAAATGATCGTAACGTATAATTTTATCGTGTTTAAAGGTGATTCTCATTCTACGGGACAATCGAGGTTTTGATTCTGACTAAAAAATTTTGTTCTCCTAAATTTGTGATTTTTTTATTATACAATCTACATGTTACTCTAATGCTATAGTGATGTACAAGTACGCACGACTTTCGTTTTTTCCTCAAAAATTCAGGTTTTAAAATATTATAGGACACGGCAATGATGTATCCATGACAATGAGCTTTGTCAACCAAATAGGTAACGATAGAATTATGTAAACGATGTGTAGGTAAGGTTGATTGAGACAGATATTTAAACCAAAAAAACTTGAATTCCTAGTCGAATCAAGATGATTTATTCAGTTAGTTCCTACAACCCAATATTAAAAGTATTAAAATAATCACGGTTCACAAAAGAGTAGGTGGGCGGGCATCTGATTTCAGTTTTCCTCACTTTGTGCTAGAACAAGTTTCAAATTTTATTATAGTATCAAATACCAAACTTGAAAAAAAATTGTTTCGAATAACCATGACGGCTTTTGTAGTACCCACAACAATGAATTTTAAAATCGCCACGACAGTGAGAAATCAACAATAACCTTCTACAATTAGGAGCCTAACGGAAAGTTATAGAAATTGAAACTTGCATTAAATAGAGTTTTTACATCTCTATCCCAAAATGAATGCTAAACAAATCAATAAGATTGATTAAGAGTGATTCTCGAACACATAAAAATGAGAAGTATGAAACGTACATGCCTGTTTTAGAAACGGCTAACTTCATTTTTGAGCCCCAACTGCATAGAAATGGCGGGTACGTGGTGTTTCCTCAAAGGGGAGGGTTAACAACTCTAAAAAAAACTTTGAATTGCCAAAAAATGCCCTCATTTGAGAGAACTACGACGATTTCCTTTAAACCCATGACAATGAGACGGAAGGTTTAACAATAATACGGGCAAGCCCAATTCGACAATAATAATAAAATAATGATAATAATATGTTAATAGTTTGAACGACAGTTTGCTCTTCAACATTGAAGGTCAACACTTGATGTGACAAGAATCGAACAAGAAATCAGAGGAGGAAACTAGCGACTTTAAGCTTGAAAGGGAGGAGTTGAAAAAATCAAAATTTGGGTGGAGGGACAGAAAAATTTGTTGACATTCTTCATTTGTCTTTGATATTGCTTTTTCAGTCAATTATTGCCTTTGTGGCTTGCTTTAAATGTTTATCATGGAAGCGATAATATCGGAAGTGCAAAAAAGAGAAGTTTTGTGGAACAAAAAAGCAAGATATATAAAAACAGGAGGCTCGCAGACCTAGCTTGGGATGCTGTAGCGAAAGAAACAAGTTTTTTAAGTAAGTTAAAACGCCATTTAATAAATTATTTCTTGTGAATGAATACACCGATAAATTACCAGATATATTCCCTGTAAAATATTGACAAAAGTTGTTCCGGAGAGAAATTACCGAGTCAGATCTACGATTGTGACTTCTTGCCTGTAGTGTTTCACTTGTCATGCCAAATGATTCGACTGATCTCGTTAGTAGTAAGAATGAAGAAAAAGATCCGAATACAAAATAAAAACGCTGCAAATTCTTTCACTGGGGGTATCATTCAATCGGCTTGCGTTCATGATTTGAATTTCTACTAAGCTTCGGAGTGTACGTGTTTCACAGGATAGAGCGATTATTGAATTTCAGGAGATATGCTCGGAGCACGTAGATCTGTTCTCAACCAAAATACCTATTTGGAATGATCAGTTGATCATATTTTTGTGCCTCCTGAAATTCAATAATCGCTCTATCACTGTGAAACACGCACACTCCAAAGCTTAGTAGAGATTCAAATCATGAACGCAAGCCAATTGAATGATAAACCCCAGTGAAAGAACTTGCAGCGTTTCATACGTATCAGAATGCTTTAACCCGTGTATCGGCTACAAAATCATTTAGGAGTTCACTCCCGTATCCACATAACTATATCACTACATCACTAGGTTACTGCAATGAAAACATAAACAATAATAAACCAAAATAAAGCGAATGTTGGCACCATAAATCAGGCCGTATATCGGGAATGGTTTGAGCTACGAACCTGGGGAGGGGCTCATTCGATTCCTCATAGAAAGTTCTTCAAAAAGAGTCCAAATTTGGGCCGCTTCGATTTTTTTGAGGTTTTTAGGGATTTTACAAAACTTTGACAACCCTTAAAGGGCACTTTAAATTAAGTGAGAGTGCTGCCTATAGAACTGGGGCGTTGTCGGACCAATATTGATTTTTCCTGAAAATTTCAGATATTTTGCTCCAGCCGTTTGGGAAAAATCGTGCGTACGGCGGACGGACGGAAAATTTTTTATTGCGGATTCGGATTCTACATCGTTCGAAACGTAAACCATGAAATTTTCAGGGGGGTTAGCATTTTTTTTTCAAGAGCGATTACAATGTTTATTATTGAATAATAAACCAACTGGTATAAAATTACACTGGAGGAATATGTAAATATGGCGTATCCTGCTTCGGCGACTAACGCGATGTGTAACCCCACGTAAGACACAGGTTTTGGAATCGTACGCGATTCGTCAAAATCGCGTAGCTCGCTTGCTCGCGTCGCCCGCCGTTGTCCTCCACGTAAGACACGACCTTATGTATCATTGGGAGAAATGCACGGGCGGCTGTCACCCTTCTCCTAACTCTACCTGCGTCATGCTGAACAAAAAGCCCCGAAACAACAAGCTTCACACCCAAGCAAGTTTAGGAATTGACAATAGGGATCTGTTGTCTGAACTTGTAACCTACTTCCCCTACTAAAATGAGAACATTACATTTATTGTGATTTACCTGGAGGACGTTTTCCTCATAGTAGAAGTGAAGGGTCTTTAATGTTTCCCCATTTGTAAGTAGCTACAAGACAGCAGACAAAGATCATCAGCGTACAGAATTGAGATGATATCATGAGTGGCATCTATATTAAGGCCGCGAAGCCCCCTGCTGAGCAAAAACGAGTTTTTTCGAGGCATCAATATTTCTGAACGGTAGCAGTCCGATACCTCTCTTATTGTTCTGCCAAAACTTTTAAGGCCGGCGACCCAACGTTTTATGAATAAGACATTCATACTGCTTCCCACCAGGTCTTGCTTTTTATCTGGAAATTCTATTCACTGTACCTTCGTCCGTTATTTGCAATATTATATTTAGCCTCCTAAGTGGCATGTCCCCGTTGAAGATCCATCAACGTTATTCCAATTCCATTTTCTAAAATACTCCTTCGTCATTCTGACATTCTTAACGTTTACTTTGAAGTATGAAGGGAAATTACGAATATTGAAATATTCTATCCCTAGAGAATTCTGAGGAAGTAATGAAGCAGCTCCGTTCTTACCGGTATACTGTACAAATCAACGTCTGATGGAATTTTGTCATTAACGTAAATGAATATCTGTTCCGCAAGCTTCGAATATTTTCCGATTAAATATCATAATTTTGAGTTATCACTAGATAAAGGCTAGAGCAAATTTAACCTTAGTGCGCCCTTAGTCTGTCCGACTTTCTATTTTTTGATCATACTCTCTTATCTAATTCTCTTAACCTTCCGATAGTCGCATATATGTGGCACATAGGTACACACTTTTCTTGAATCTCTGAGCTCAATCAAGTGATTAAGCGAGGGGTTGAATCTTCGCCTCCTAATCTCCCCTCTCATTTCGGAAAAGGACTCACTTCACTTTTGCCCTTCATTGAGGGTGTTTTTTCTGCGTAACGCTAAGTTGTATGCCTCACATACATGGTACCTACTATCTACGTTATTTTTTTACAAATGTATCAATTGGAAGAAGAACTACCTGAAGAAAAAGGTACAAACCCTGCGTACGTTTTTTTTAGCCAGAAATGCAGAAAATACATTTGCATACAACATTCAACTCCTATTTACTCCGATTGCAGTGATTCTCAGCCAAACTAAATACTTCTTCAGATTTTTTTTTTCTTTTTATATATGTTTGATGAGTTTATCAGTCTAATTTCCTTTGGCTAAAACCTTCAAGGTACATCACCTGAAAAAAGGGTCGCGAATTTTGGAAATGCCTGCCTATGTATTCAAAATGTTCTAGAATTTTATTCCTAATTTTTACAAAATATGTATTCGGATTTTTTCACTAGTCTTTGTTTAATAATTCCATCCTCGAGTTCCTGCATGTACCTAGTTCTCCAATACGGACCAAAAATAAGACTGTTAGGCTCAAAATGTCACACCATTAAGATTTCTACTGCACAATGTGGTCAACGTACGTTCTACGTTCTTAAAAATTTGACACCTTGTGCCTTTCTTGTTATAAATGCATCTCTGTGAATACTCCTTTGTGTGCTGTTAACCTATTTTCCCCTAATCCTCGTGTTTTGGCTGAATAAAATGCTTGAATCAATTTTGTGTGTGTGACACATACGCGCGACTATCCATGTCGAGCTGGAGGCGCTACTACCGGAAGGTTAATAGCGATACAAGAACTGCTACTAGAATATTGGAAATTCCTGAACACATAGCTGTTAAGTTGGCAGAATCCTTGACTGTTACTCCCTTGGAATTTATCAAAATATCTCCTGGTTGTAACTATATAATTTGTTTAAAACTTCATTAATAGAGAAATTACTGACATTGTGTCATGTTACGCATAGGTACTTGCAATTCTTTACTGTGATAACATTAAAACCCTTATTTCAAAGACAAAAATATTTTTCTGTAGTACAAAATCTCTCTCTCTCTCTCTCTCTCTCTCTCTCTCTCTCTCTCTCTCTCTCTCTCTCTCTCTCTCTCTCTCTCTCTCTCTCTCTCTCTCTCTCTCTCTCTCTCTCTCTCTCTCTCTCTCTCTCTCTCTCTCTCTCTCTCTCTCTCCTCTCTCTCTCTCTCTCTCTCTCTCTCGAGTTTTTGAATATTTTCATAGTTTTAAACTGTGTTTCATTAAAATATCAAAAGGAAGCAAAATGTTTTGGGTTTGCTTTGCAAGACAATCATGGAATAAACAGAAGAAAAATACTTGTGGCAAGGATAACTCTAAGCTGTACAGTTTTAAAAAGTTACACCCTTACAAATCACACAGCGAAAAAAACTCTTGTAAATTATTTAATTTTACATCATTTCACAGATAGCTTGCCAGTAACATGAACTTTGAAAATACACTGAAGCTCCATACAGCTCTAAGTAGAGGCGTCAGGTTCATTTTAAATCCAAAGTTCGATGATCGAGTTCAGTTTGAAATATAAGGAATTTTGAAAATCGAAGGTACGTTCACATTAACATTTTATCTTACGTGAACCGTATTATTTTATTCAAGAAACCTGAAAATGTGTACTTATTGGGGTTTTAACATACATGATTCAGACACAAGGAACTGTCTGTTTACTTTTTGGGTACCGACATCCAACACCAATGTTTACCATAATTCATGCCAAAGTATTTTTTTTTAGAATGGAAGGAATTCCAAAGCTATACTATGTTTTTTCAAGAAGCAGTAAAAAATAATTTATTCTCAAAATAGAGAATTTAGTACTTTAAATTATGAGAACTTCATTTTATTTTATCCAACTAGACTAAGAATGTGATATGAATATTTCTGGTTAGATGTTTGAGTTGTCTTTTACGACCGAATCTTGCCAGATTTTTAAATAAAACGTTATCCAATCAAATCTCCATTCCTCCTCTTGATCCCTCCCTCTTTCTTCCACATTCCTAGTTTATATCAAATATTTCAATATTTTATGATTCTAATCCATTCATTGGTGACAGGGGTGTCCTTCGTGTGAATTATTTACGGATTTCCACGATCCTAACCCGCTGTGACCTCTCCTAATATTTATTCCGTAGGACGGAGTGAGAATTCGTGTTCCAACTCGTCTGTTACGCTCGGATCGAATAATTATTTGAACGCAAGTTCTTTTTCGCCTGTCGCACCTCCGTTCCGTTCTAAGCGGCCAAGTTTAACTCGAAATATTCATTGCAGCTTCCCTCAGAAATAACCGGCTTTGCGGTTCAGCTTTCAAACCGAGTTCAGAACTGAGATATGCGGCGGTAATGAATCAAGCGATAACAACTTCGCCAGCGGAACAGTCCCCGAAAACTTTCTCAGATCGTTTTCATCGACGCGTTACCCACTTCTCATCGATTCGGGCAATTTAAATGTAAATTGGCTATTGATAGGAGCAAATATTGAAAGAAGCCTCGGTTACCGGTGAACTAAAAGCTTTATTCATCATTCAACAGAGGATCCGTTCTATTTGCTCAAATGAGCGATTCAGCTTCCCACTATTCGATGAAAAGTTCAAGTTGAAAGGGGAAAAGCTTCGAAGTATCGATTGGAATATTTCAGCTTTTAGGAAATTGTATTAATCCTCCTTAAATACCCTCCGATTCATAATAAAATCGACTAAATGCAAGGCAAGAGTCGAACTTAAAATCGAAATTTCGGTATTTTATAGTGTTAAATCATGTTGAATACTATTTTAATATGTTTTGAGATTTTAAAAAATGTTTTCAGGAATAAAATTTTGATACAAAGCAAATTTTGATTTATCAGGACGTTCCTCTGAAACAGGACTTCACCAGTAAAGGGGTTCTTGTTGGACTTGGGAAGAACCAATCATGGGAAGAAAAATTACTGCATAGAATGCAGTTTCAGACCATTCTAAGAGCGAATCCTCAAAAACGATAAATGGATAGATAGTTTATTTACATCATTTTACACGTTACATTCTTCATTTGAATAATAACTGATGAATAACTGGTATGTACCAGATATCTCCGTATACATATACGAGTACGGATAAATGTATTCATTACCCGTTACGTCAATCAATAACGAACATAAAAAACGTAACTGTTACTTCGAACGTATTGGATACTACAATTTTGTTAATATTTTAACCCCTTGAATTCCCCCTACAGGATATGCTGAGAAACTGGCCGAGAACGCTTCCCAACTAGACACCAAATGTGATGTTAGACCTACCGGAGAGGTAGATGAAGTTTGTCAGTTTTACGACATTGTTCAGGAATGAAATTTTGACGCCGCGCGACAAAGCTTTTGATTTTTTGGGTTCATTTTATTTTAACCAGTAAAGGATTGTTGGACTTGGATCATGGGAAGAAAAATTATAATTCTTTTTTTTTCTAACGAATCAAAAATTCCGTTATTGATTACGCATTCTCAATAACGAACATAAAAAACCTCTGCCAAGTGGGTGTGGCACAAAGCTTCCTCGTATCCATAACATGACTGTGTAGATCATTGAAAATTATTATTGACTAAAGAACTTCGTTCAATTAGTCGAAGTAAATATTGAATTAGGGTAAATTTATTGTTATGCAGGAGCATAACTTGAGAAAATAAAGGTAGGCATGTTCAACTATTGAACAAACTATAAAATATACCTAATAAGTCCGAACAATCCCTGAAAATTTCATCGAAATCGGTCAAGAACTCCCGGATTTATGCGCGTAACAAGGATTTCACGTTTGAGCATGCGCAGAGGCTACTATTGATCCGGGGATGATGAAACTCATAGAAGACCATCTACTCATTTAACCGAACAATCCCTGAAAATTTCATCGAAATTGGTCAAGAACTTCCAGAGTTATGCGCGTAACAAGGATTTCAAGTTTGCGCATGCGCACAGGCTACTATTGATCCGGGCGTCATGAAACCTATAGGGGAACATCTACACCCTAACCCGCACCATCCCTGAAAATTTCATCAAAATCGAACTATAACTTCGTTTAGTTTTGCCCGTAATAAGGATTTGCTGACAGACAGACACACAGACAGACACGGAACCAAAATTGTTCAGAAAGGTCAAAAACGCAAAATGCGAGTGGAATTTTTGATTTTGGAGACAAAAAAATTTTCACATTCTGAAAGTGAAAACAAAGCTTCCGCTACTTTAGTAGGCTCGGAAGCAATTTGTATCAAATTCCCCAGTGGTTGAATTTGGAATTTCGTTTCACGAATCTTATCTCAATAAAATGAGTATTTGTACTGGAGAAATAGGAAATCAAATGACAGGAATCACAAAGATATTCGCAACGTCATTGTGTTGAAGTTGTAGGTCGCTCACTTCGCGTTCCTCAGAACTCATTATAGGACTCGAGGTTCGAATATTCACAGCTCGCTGAAATCGATCAGTTACTGTGGACGGAGCGCCGAAAGCTGATTCAGGAGCGTTGGTCAGGACGAGAGAAGGGAAATTGGTGGTTGGGGAAGTGGTGGATTGAGTTTCCATTTCCTCAAGCAAAGTGGTCTCCCAAAAGGGAATGCCCCCTTTGCGGGAGTTGGCTCAAAATCGAATGAAAATCTCTCTAAATTGGTTTTCCACAACCCTCGAACTTTTTGAATCCGACTTTATCGATTAGGCTGAAGGTGGCTCGTCCGGTCGGTCCTCTGCAGAAGGTTTGATCGAATGGAGTGATTGATCATTGAATCGGATTTGCTATAGTCACCACAACACAAGGGAATCTTCCGTTCTAGGTATAAACCGCTTCCGTCTCTGCTCGTCTAGGTGTTACTTTGGGGATACGGAAGATCTTCCATCTGTTTCAAAACAATTCTCTCGTCTGTTTCAAAACAATTAGTTATAACAAAAAAGCTGCAAATCATTGTACAGACGTTCATTTCTATTTCAGATATCCCTTTTACGTTAACAGCTATTGTAGTCCAGCTCCCATAGGTGAAAAATCGCCGTGAGATGGAACGTCTTTTTCTCGCTTGATTAGGGTCACTCGAGGGTGCTGAACACGAATCTGACGTTTGCAAACAAAATCTCTCCGCGGATCTGAGAAAATGGCAAAAAAACCTCGAAATGTTTGCACTTCTTCAGTTTTTCGTTTATAACTCAGAAAGTACGCATCATATCGAAAAGATTGTCGTATCCATTCTGCAAGAGAGTTAAATTCTGCATTGAATGGGTACAAAAGCGATTCAAATTTCGGCCATTCTTCTCATGTTGGTGCAAAACTGTACCTTGATCAATGCAGTTTAATGTAATATTCAAGGATTAAACTACTAAACCTCAAAAACTTATAAATTGCCCGTCTCACTAGATGAAGATATTGGCAGTGAAGTAGAGGTCAAAGGTTTGATAGGTCTTTGATAAGCCTCCGGTAGCTCCCGGGGTAATTTTGAGTAGCTCGCACCGGATCGGCAACACTACATCCCAAATCCCCCCATGGGTACAAGATTTTTCCTTTCTTGGGGTGTAACTGAAAAGTTGAATAGTTTAAACTTGCAGCTTCAAGGTAAAGATAAGAACGTCGGTGGAATGATTTCAGGTGTAACGTCATTTTCAAGAAAGCTTGAGCTGTGGGAAAAGAATGTAATCTAATTTCACTACAATAATTTTTCTATTCTGAGCAGACCGTTGAAAACATAATCCTCCACGACACCCTGGCAATAACCAAGAATACGTGGAAATTCTCTGAAACCTAAAAAAACGAATTGATCAACCATTCCAAAATTTTAAAAAGCATATTGGTTGCGGCATAGTTCATGAACTCTCCATTTGTAGAGATTGGTGCGTAAGAATTTTCAGCTTGTGTTGTCAAACATTTTGGAGGAGATCAGGCTGCAGTTGAAATAGAAGTAGTTGATTTTTAAAATGACCTGTCTCGTAAGATCCCTCTCTTCCACTGGAAACGTCTGGTCCCTAGCCCCCAAAGAAAAGTATGCGATTGTGGTTCGAGTTGCATTGAGATTGAAAGCAATGTCCAGCTTTACATTGGGAAGCCAAGGGCCACATCGGCCTGCCGTGCTTTGTAATTAGTTAGTAAGTTCAGCTGAAGCTGAATGTGAAGCATATTTTTAAGTATGCAATTCATAAAACAAATATAGAAACAGACTGGCCGATGGATATTCGGACCGCTGCATTAGAATGGCAGCTACATCGTGCTCTCCAAATTTCAAGAAAATGCTTGATGCCAAAAAAGAGTTCTACTCATTGAAATGGTCATTTGAACTTTTGTATCCCCTATTTATTACGGATAATACTAAAGATAAATGTTTGTGGATAATAAACGAGTTTCAATTCCACTTATTATTAGACCATTATTTATAAAACTTTATATTCTACCCCCCAAATTAATATTTGTTGCGAGGACGCTTGAATGCTTTTTTAAAAATGATCTCCCTTCATCTACCCGTGGTTGTGGTTCCACGCGAATGTATTCTGGCATAGTTGTGAATGTTCCTTTTCGCCTCGGTTGTACATGGAACTCCCTCCGCAACTCAAAGTGCAACAATCTTTCCGAAAATTCAAAGTGATTTTATACTATTATCTCAAGAAAGAGTTCTGCAATAATGATGATTTCTTACCATTACTAAGCATCCTCAGCTGATCAATTTATTTCAAGATATCCAAGTGTGTGTATTTTTTTTTTTTCAATTGGCCTTTGAATCAAATGTAGAATGTTCAAGAATGTGCTTTCTTACATATACGTATATATACATATACGTATTTTTTTTTTTTTTTTTCAATTTGAATTTGTTACAGTTCAATATAACAATCTTGTAACTCCTGATCTCCTGACAATTTTATAAATTTTGGAGATCAGAAATAGCCATTTAATTTTTAGGGTATTCATTTTACAGTGTCTAATACTGGTAAGAAATATTGTGAAATTACTAACCCATTCCATTTTGTATTCTTTTTTGTAAATAAAGGCTATTAACAAAAAAAAAAAAAAAAACTGTAATTTTTTTGGTACTGCATTCCTTGGTAGCTGACTAACAGGTTTATAAATGCTAGGATAGTTCAGTGGCTCACAAGTTTAGCGACCACTGCTCTACAAAATTATCACGGGGTCCAATTCGGAGCTGATATGGGATTTACTCTGCGACGCTCCTCCACCAGTGTTGTTGCTGACGTAAGCAGGTGCCGTCTTAGCTGAGATCAGAGATGTTTGTTCCGAACATACCTACCGCTGTCGGCATAGCTGCCCCTTGATGTGGATATCAAACCAATTGAAACGTTCGAGAAGGTCATAGCTGAACCTCTCAACCTACATCGCAGGACTAATCGAATACTATATCATCATAGACAATTAAACAGGGAATCACATACTCAACTAGTAACATTGATTGGGGAGTTAGGAACATTGCATTTGGCAACAGTTATTATTAACACAAAGTTGTTGCAGTATCTTACATTGACCGAGAAGATCCTCGTTCTGCTTCGGTCTACCGTAAAATAGATGATGTTACTTATCCCCAGACGTTGAAATCGATATATATGGGTGATTCCTATTTTACGGGACAATCGCTGTTCTTCATAGATAAATAATTTTTTGTTCAACTTTTTCCAAGAACTATTCTTGTAGATATCATGTGATAACTAGGCCTACTCATGGCTGTCATAAAGTTCGGCTACTCTTCATTTCACATGCAGGTAATTGATCGAAATGTACCTCCAATCTCATTGTCATGGTCTGTCCCTGAGTCAGACGTTTTACCGGAAATATTTTAACTAATATTTTTTTGGAATTAGTTACTGGATGCTAGTGCGCTTACAAGAGGGCCTAACTTTTATAGTCTGTATGAATCAAGTGCTCAACGTTTGTCTCAACCCTTCTGTCTCATTGTCATGGGTTTGAAGGAAATCATCCAAAATGCCGATCTAAAATTAGGGCATTTTTTTGGCAATTCAAAGTTTTTTCAGGGTTGGTAACCCTGCCCATTGATGAAACACCATGCTTCCTCCATTTCTATACAGTTGGGGCTCAAAAGTGAAGTTAGCCGTTTCTAAAACAGCTATGTACGTTTCATACTTCTTGTTGTTATGGGTTCGAGAATCACTAATCATTCTTATTGATTTGTGTAGCATTCATTTTGGAATAGAGATGTAAAATCTCTATATAGTGCAAGTTTCAATTTCTATAAGTGTTCATTGGACTCCTAATTACAGAAGTTTAATGTTGATTTCTCATTCAATTCAATCAAACCAATATTGGTTGGGGATAGAGGTGAGTTGATGTGCTCTCCAGTAAAAGCCTCGAACTGGCAAAAACCCAAATCTCTAAGATGTCCCTACCTTTTTACACACGATTAGCCTACCTCATCTGGTATAATTCCCCTATTCTTCAATGGAAATTATAAAACTAGTTTTGAGCAGTAAGATGTAGGATATGGTATATATGATGATTTACGGCTGAAAAATATCGGTTCCAATAGTGTGAATTGATTGTCGAAATATCGATATATCGGAATAGAAAATTTTACCCAAAAATATCGATATATCGACGGAAGAATATCGATAATCTCGAGACATCCCTAGTCTGAATAAGAGCGTCTAAAAGAAAAAACTTGGATAGTTATTTTTGCTGCAAATTAGTCGTGCAGTCCACCCTTGAAGGAATGAGACCTCAAATGATCGACTTTAGGTTGGTAGGTACCTAAGACGACCTTGAAGGATTATAAAACGAGGAAACTGTGAAATTTATACTTTCGTTATTCCTAAAGTTATTGCTTCTTGTGGGAATTCAGCTGAGTGATGAGCCCTTTTCTCTTGTCCCATCACATATTTGTTTATCCATTGTTAAATTAGAGGTGGGTAGCGAGTGAGTGACCTTGTCTCAAAGAACTTCTCTTTCAAGTGAACTTGTCCCAAATGACCTGCGGAAGGAAGACCTCCAGTTCGTCACAGGACGTTTGCGGCAGCATGGCTCCCCGTGGCCGACGTTCCAACTACTCAGACGGTCGCGAACTTTTCGTGGCAAGTGAAGTTCGAGACCTGCAGGTCGGAAACGTCTCTCGCTGAGGAGTCTTGGCTCAAGATAACCGTTCACCCTCCCCACCTAACAACCTGGGCAGGTCGCCGTTCCTTTACATAAGATACTACTATTCAAATAAAATTTATTCATGAGGACTCGGAAAATGACCTCGTTTTGGTACCTATCATTGTTTTACTAAGAGGTACTCATGGAAGGAGTTAAGTAGAAGTCTGTCATCTACCGAACCCTCACTGTACACGAAGATAATAGAGGTCCCATTCATTCACAAAGTGGATTGCGGAGCAAATTGCAGATCGCATTCATCAACGGAGTGAACTGCAGGTCACATTAATTCACGAAGTGTACTGGTGAACTTCTCCCACTGACCTTGTCTTTGGACTGAGTGACCTGCAGGGAGTCTACTCCCTCAGGTGACCTGGGTTTACACACCTCCATGTTAAATCACAAATCGACTTAATACCTACATCAAGTATTGTAATCATGCTATCCACTATTGTTTACTGCAATAAACAAAAAGAATAATATTATTCTTCATTTAAAGGACCAAAGAATAATTGAAAACACGTGTATTTCTTCAAAACGCCATTACGGGGATGGTTGTTTCAACGATCGAGAAATCCGCTTTCCACGTTCTGTTTTATTGGGTGGCGCAGGGGTTCCGGCGGACGCCTTTTCTGGTTCTTTGGAAGCAGCGGGCGTTTTGTTCATTGCAGTTCTCTTCCAAATCAAGGACGTGATCCCCTGCAAGTCTGATTTCCCTAAAAACGGGTAGTTCGGACTCGATTGGGCTTGTCGGGCAAACCGCGGCTTGTAGCGGAGCGGGATGGGATTCGGATAGGGCTGTGAGACCGGGATGGAGTAGGGGGAGTAGGGTAAGACGAGATTTGAAGCTGTCGCCAAATATGTGTTGAGGCGTTCAGTCAGCTGGCTCCTTAGCTGGATTTCCTACGGAAAACACGAATCGTCAAATATCATTACGTAAGTACCTACATGTCGTTATTCAACAGCCTTATAGAACTGCGAATTCCCCACTGTTACTCATCCTTGAAAGATACACAAGGAAAGTGACACTGAACTTGACTTTCGCGACACGTCGTCAGGCACAGGGACATGTGGACCCCTCAGCCCTACAAACTGCGTTTTCCCACTTCTGTGATTCCCTCATGCAATCTCACAACTGGCCGCAATATTCTTTTTTTTTTTTTTTTTTTTTAAGAATCTTGGAAATAACAGCCTCCATACCCCCGCAGGTTGTGAGTTGAGGGAACCTGGGCAGAAGAAGAAACTCAGTTAACCCAGGGACTCTTCTCAAGCAACTTGATATACATCCAAAAATGTTCGAATAATGGGGAAATTATTCTTTTTCTAGAAATGCTTGGATGTAAGTGAAAACAATTTCCGGAATGGATCAAGAATTTTGTTGTCCTAAAACGTGTCGAGTCGTTATACATAGGGGTCATTCCATACCCAGACAGACTCGAAATGTACGGACCCCCTCCGATTTTGTACATACTTGGTGTAGTTGCTCAAGTACAAGTCAACTTGTACTTTGCTAATCGCGAAGGTTTATTGGAACAGCACGGGGTGGGGGTAAAAAAAAATTAGCATCTTAAGAAAGAGGCCGGTCACGCCGCTCCAGGAGAGCGGCAGGGGGACCCGAGAACTATTGTTCGTTTTAAAGATGAAGAGTACAAGTTTTACGGGTCAAACTGGTGTTGTACCTCATGGGTAGAATTAGAGCGGTACTGACTATGAAACTCTTTTTGCGACTGCTACCTTCTTACCCATGCCCGTAAATGGGCAGACTTTTTGCTCATAGCTCGTGAACGGTTGGAGCTGTAGAAGGAGTCCATCCGAATGGAAATTCCAAGAGCTACAACTTTTCTTCCATGACAATTTTCGATATCTCGAACGGTTTTCGAGATAATTCAGCTTTACATCGATAAAAGGCAAAATGAAGTGAAATAATGACGGTGAATAGCCCTTAAAATCGTTATAACTCCGTCAAATGAAAATAACACACAAAACCCGTGGGAGGCATTGTAAAACAAATAATTACAAACATTTTAAGACCTCGAACGCCTAATTCTACTGAGCGACTCGGGAGAAATCGCGTTTTTAAAATTTGCGGACGTTATCCAACCGACAACAAAACGGACGCTCATACCGGGCTTTTTGCTGGGTCCGCTGCGTCCATTACTTTATCACAAAGAAAATCAGACCGCGTACGTTCAATTTGATCGATTAGAACCGAAGATATAGTCAAAAAACCATGTTTAGGTCATAGAAATTGAAGAAATCGTCAAAATATCATACTGCTATAGCTTCCAAAACCGTTCATTTTTGGAGGAACTGACCTGGCAGGCCTTTTTTATTCGTTAACGGAAGCAACTATACCAAGTATGAACAAAATCGGAGAGGGTCGGTACATTTCGAGTCTGTCTGGGTATGGAATGACTCATAGATAAATAGATAGTTTATTCAGACAAATAAAATTGGTACAAATTCATAGATGTGGACAGCAAAATTTTGAGCTTCAGCTACTCGCTTTAGGTTTTGCTACTCGTTTGTTGAGGAAGGCCTTGGTGAAAATAGCCTAAACTTAAGGGCATTTTGGCATTTAAAAAACTTACGTACATGTTTACCAAAAATACATTCTGTATACATTCATATGATGCTATTGTTATGGCTGCAATGTTCTGTTGATTTACTAATTCAAAAGGAGATTACCTAGTTCTTAAGAATTACAGCACATAAATACTGCTTCACACAGTTTCACATATCTACCATTTTTTTCTACAAGGTGGGTTAAAAATTTTTTTTTTTGTAATTTTATCTGGTGGTTTTCACCAGTTTGTCTTTTATCAAGACATGAAATGTCGGAACAGGGCCTTACTTTTTTGGTTAACTGAGCGACGAGGTCTCCATTTTCTTTCGGCTGTTGAAACATCTTCTGGTCGTAGTACACCCTCATTTTACCGATTCTCTTTTTGACGTCCGCGATTTTGGACTCCGTGCTTTGAAGAACTTTGGATTTTCCCTCGATGAGTCGGTCCAGGTACGTTATAAACTCTTCGTTGGTTCTTTTCGTTAGCAGCTTATAGCGAGCGGTTTCAGTCCGGTTGGAAGGGTCGATTTTCTTCTTCCCTTTGTACAAATGGACGATGGGCGACCTTAAATTGTCCAGCGACCCCCTGATACTGAACGAATACTTGAGAGTGTGGCTCTCGGCAGATGGGAGTGAGATGTTTCTCCTTTGAAACACTTTGGAGGGTCGTGACTGGCTTATGCCTTCATTCCGTATTCCGTTCTCGTATGCGGAAACCAATTCTAACAATAAATGTTCCAGGGTTGTGGTTGAGCTGGCACTCTCTTTGATTTGCCCGATATTAGCTGCGGTTCTGTTATAAACATAAAGATAAAATAACTTTATTCACAATGAAATAACCTACAGCTGTATGAGGTTTACTTCGGAACGGTTTATTGTAATAACTTTTTTTCTTCAGTTCATCATTGTATATTCAAACCATAATGTTTAGTGTTAATTAATCATTATTCAATTAATTTGACTAAGAGCTTAGCGGGGTGTATGATGACCACTCATGGTTTCCACATTCAATCACTCTAAGATAGAAGCTCAGATTATTTTATCATGCATTGGTGCAATCCTTAATTTCTTATTGTATTCTTGTTTGGGGATCCGCATACCAAAAATTTTTGGAACCATCATGTATTATTCAAAAGCGAATAATTAAAATTGTTTTGCCAACATCACAACTTTTTAGATTATTTAATGTTTTGAGCGTTTCCAGCATTTATAAGAAAATTACACTTATTTATATAAACAACAGTTTAGCTCAGTACGATAGGCTCTATGGTCACACAAGATCAACACCCGGGGACTCACACAAAGCACGTTTTACCGGAAATATTTTAACTAGTATTTTTTTAGAATTAGTTACTGGATGTTAGTGCGCTTACAAGTGGGAATAACTTTTAGGTAGTCTGTACGAATCAAGTACTCAAAGTTTGTCCCAAACCTGCCTCATTGTCATCGGTTTGAAGGAAATCATCTTAGCTCTCTCAAATGAGGGCATTTTTTGGCAGTTTAAAGTTTTTCCAGCGTTGGAAACCCTGCCCTTTGAGGAAACACCATGCTTCCGCCATTTCTATACAGTTGGGGCTCAAAAATGAAGTTAGCCGTTTCTAAAACAGGTATGTACGTTTCATACTTCTTATTGTTATGGGTTCGAGAATCACTCTTAATCAATCTTATTGATTTGTTTAGCACTCATTTTGGGATAGAGATGTAAAAACTCTATTTAATGCAAGTTTCAATTTCTATAAGTGTTCATTAGACTCCTAATTGCAGAAGGTTAATGTTGATTTCTCATTGTTGTGGCGATTTTAAACTTCATTGTTGTGGCTACCACAAAAGCCGCCATGGCTGTTTGAAACAATTTTTTTTCAAGTTTGGTATTTGATACTAAATAAATATCAATAATAAAATGTGATACTTGTTCTAGCACAAAGTCACGAAAATCTGAAATCAGAATGAAAAACTGTCCGCCCACCTACATTTTTGTGAACCGTGATTATTTTGATACTTTTAATATTGTGTGGTAGTAACTAACTGAATAAATTATCTTGCTTCAACTAGGAATTAAAATGTTTTTGGTTTAAATATCTGTCTCATTCAACCTTACCTACACATTGTTCACAAAATTCTATCGTTACCGTTATCGTTTGGTTGACAAAAGTAATCTTTCATGAATATATCATTGTCGTGTTCTATAAAATTTTAAAACCTGAATTTTGAGGAAACAAACGAAAATCTGCGTGCTTGTACATCACTATACCGTTAGAGTAACATCTAGATAGTATAATTTTTTAAAAATCATAAATTTAGGAGAACAAAATTTTTTAGTTAGAATCAAAACCTCGATTGATCATGATCAAACCAGTGGTACGCTGTGCGCATGCGCTTACGTGGAATTAATTAATTTTCGTTTTTACTGCACGCCTCTGACCAGTATTCGCGAAAGCAACTCGTATTTGAAACGCAATGTAACCAACAATAACGATCCACACGGTTTAACTATTATTTTCGACCGTCCTTTTATACATTATCCGATATCGGAAAAGCCAAGTTTATTCCATTATCGGTTGGCGACCTAGTCTTCCGCAGAATAGAACCACATGTCAATGAAAATTTGCATTTAAATAAAGGACATGGACAGATATTTATTGGGACATTTCATGACCGAAAGACAACTCAAGTATCCTATCTCTGAATGAAATTTAGCTGATACATTCATTTTGTTTTTGATATTAACCGTACGAATTCTGTTTTCCAATATGAATCATGAAGTTTTCTATTTTATTAATATTGGAACTTATTTTATTTCCAACGTTCCCTCATATCTCAAGTATTCACATTCACTTCAGCCTGTAAAATGTCATAACGAATCTTTAAGAAGTTTGACCAATTACATCAACATCTTTCATCTGAAGACTTCTTTATTTTCTATTTTATAATTTTGTCACTTTGTTTGTAACGAGGAAGCTGTCGTGCCACCTCCTTGGCAGTGTATTTTCAACTGGTTTGGTTCGAAATATGTTATAAATAGGGGGTCGAGATAGTAAATAGTAAGCGAACTGAAAATGCGGAATTTCGTATGCTGTTCCAACTAACCCTTGTAATTCCCGACAATACTAAGAAGTATTATCATGTGAAGGGCGTAAATCCAGTTGTTGCGGGAGGGGAGGCCTGTTCTTTATTAGTTGCCCGTACAGTAACCGCAGTGGACTAACAACGAGAATCACAAATGAGGGGTCCTCAGCTCACTACATACATTTATTACAACCCGTTCCTTTATCTCAACTCTCGGTTTGTTCCGGAGTCGCGGGACGTGCCTTCGTTCGAAAACTGTTAACTGCCCTAATCGTAGAATGTAAAGTTCTGAACTACAATGATAGTGTGTTGTTTTATTCATGCAGAGCGATATAAATAATAGTGGAAAGATAACTTGAGATTTTGCAGCTTACACAGAGTGAGTCAACAAAACTTGCTGATTTGTAAGGTCAATTTAAAAAAAAAAAAGTATCCAAGATATCAATGCAATTCAAATTTAGTTATGTAAACAAGATCTTCCACATTTGTTTCATGTGGTTTTAAAAATTGTATCACTCAAATGACCCGCCCCATTTTCAATGCACTGAAACACTCGATTTCGGAAGTTTTGGTCCACTTGTCTGAGCAGATCGAGGGGAATTTCAGCAATGGCTCGTCGGATATTGTCCTTATGGTGTCCTATGGTCGTGGGACAATCCACGTAAACAATGGACTTGAGATAGCCCCACGAAAAAAAATCGCAGGGCGTTAAATCAGGAGACCGCGCCGGCCACTGCAGATCCCCTCTTAGTGAGATGAGTCGACCCTGTAACTTCTTGCGCAAAAATGGCATCACTGTTCTAGCCGTGTGCGCTGTTGCGCCGTCTTGCTGGAAATTAACACCAAGGTCCATTTCTTCGAGTTAAGGCATAAAAAATTCCTCAATCATGCCAAATTGATGGGGTTTTTTTTTTATAGAGGTTGGTGGAAAATCCATTACTGGACTGACAGTGAGGGGGTATACATCAAAAGATGTGTCCCCCTCACCCTTTGTGTCGGGGTCTCCATCGTGGCATACCAACTAAAAAACACCGTTCCTCTCGTCTATTACGACTGTCCCGGGACTGCTTTTTGGCATTACTTCGGGACAGTCCCCTTTTTAATCTCTTGAGGGTTCCTCCTGGTCTTCACTACTTCTACCCTGGCTCATTCCCAGCTTCTGTCCACTTCCTTCTCTTTGAGCACCATAGTGATATACGTGCTGACTGTGCTCCAGTTCTCCGCAGATTGTATCATCTTTTCTATTGCTGTTTCTGGGCTAAAATCACCTATTACTCCAACCAATTCCTGCCTTAGCTGCTGCCATTTTGGGCATATAAAGAATGTGTGCTCTACATCATCGTCCCCCATCCGGCAGTACACACACCTTGCCTCGGAAGTCTTCCCTATTTTCTTTAGGAACGACCGATAATAACCATGCCCCGTCAGGAACTGGGTTAAATAGTAATTAACGTCGCCCTGTTTCCTCTCCGTCCATTTTTGTACTACCCCGATCAGGCGTGCTGTCCACCTTCCCCGGGTTTCAGCTGCCCATCTCTGCTGCCATTTTTGCAGGGTCTCTGCTCTCTCCTCTTTTTTTACTTCTCTGGCCGCATGTTCTTGCTTTCTGGCATGAACCTGCTTCCTCTCATCAGCCAAAAGGTCGATTGGTACAACACCCGCAATAACCTGGGCTGCTGGTCCAGACACAGTCCGATAGGCACTGCAGATGCGCAACGCACCCCTCCTTTGGACCGCCTCCATCCTAGAGGCGTACTTTTTATATCTTAGCGCCTCTGCCACCGAATTGATGGTAACAGCATGTCCATCTTCCTCAGAAAAGTACGGACCAACAATTGTGACAAGGCGCACCACACAGTGACTTTTTCGCAGTGAACAGGTGTCTCATGAAGTCCACTGGGATTTCGCTCACTCCATTACGGCATGTTTTGCTTATTTACGATATGCTCAGACGAGTGGACCAAAACTTCCGAAATCGATTGTTTCAGTGCATTGAAAATGGGGGGATCTTTTGAGTGATACAATTTTTAAAACCATATGAAACAAATTTGGAGACCTTGCTTACATAATAAAATTTGAATTGCATTGATATCTTGGATCCTTTTTTTTAATTGACCTTTCAAATCAGCAAGTTTCGTTGTCTCACCCAGTAGTTGACAATAGAGAATCAAGAACCGAATCATTACTGCTTTGATACAGATTACAGTTGAAAGGAATTATGGATTTTCAAAATATGAACTTTTTTTATTGATCAATGTACAGGGTCTCCCCCGTTATATTCGTCGAACTTCACCCACATAATCTACAACGATTTTGAGAAAGGTGTGCCTCATAAAATTGTTGTTTACACAATTAAAAGCTTTTTTCAATTAATTTTTTTCTCACGTGTTTTGGACTCGTTCATTAAAAAAGCCATAACGTCTGAATAGCTCAGTTTCTTACAATATTTTTTTTTGCGAGGAAAGCAAAAACAAAAAATGAGGAAAAAAAATCAATTTTAAAAATTTAATTTTTTAAAACCTCATTTCCGTAGTTTTGGTGATAAGTTACGGCCAATATTTATTATCAGATATAGGATAATATTTATTATCCTAGATACGCGCAGCTGACCAAATTATCATTGAACAAGGGACACGCTGACCACTGATCGTAATAAAAACCCTTTTGCTCAGTTTTTCAAAAGTATTTATTGCCTTCAAAGTGTATTCATTCTACCGAACATAAAATAACATGTACCTACTTCAGAAGTACAACATCTTACAGTACGGACTAAGTCACTCGTGACGAAGTTATGAAAACCCATTTCAATAGAAACGGAGTAAAATCTATATTTCCACGAAAAAATGTGGGTACACAGGTAAACCGATTTCGACGGTTAGGTCATAATCAGTAACAAACATAACTAAATGTAGGTACATTACAAATAGCACATCTTACTAACATTTTCTTTTCCTATCACTAGCTAGAAACTTGCTGGAAAA
This sequence comes from Creontiades dilutus, assembly GCA_031894815.1. NCBI lineage: Eukaryota > Metazoa > Arthropoda > Insecta > Hemiptera > Miridae > Creontiades > Creontiades dilutus. The sequence goes on along the minus strand of JAVIWC010003376.1, from coordinate 157,513 downwards.
AATCAAAATTGTTGAGAGGGATAGGTCAGGAAAATGTTTAAATGAAGTTATTCCTCAAAATATTTCACCGTTGGTGGGTTCATTTTTGCTGTAGGTTCGGCTCCCCTTCTTCATAATGGTACTGTTAGTGCCTCCTTTCACTTAGTAAGCCTTAAGTGGCATTGGTGGGTCCTCCCCGCCCCTTTCACTTCCCTGAGCCAATAGGATTTAATCTCCTTTCACCTGGGCCTATATAAGATGTGCTTTCTGTGAAGTACCTTCAGTTACTTATGTTTGTTACTGATGATGATCTTAACCGTCGAAATCGATTTAACTGTGTACTCATTATTTTCGTGGAAATATAGACAACGTTCTATTTTACTCCGTTTTTAAATACAGTAAAGTAATCTGTCACTTTACATAAGAAATTGTAGATAACTGGATAAATGTCAACATAATTTCTTTTTGATCTTTGATCAAAATGGGATCGTTGATCTTCTTTTAATCTTCACAGTAAGCTTATGGTAAACAGAAACGTGAAACTGGAGCATCAAGAATTGTTTTTTCGAAATATTCGCTCATCAAGCTATACCGCACGACTGAAACTTGATTCTAATATTTTCCCTCGCTCATACAGAGTTCAGGATAAAGTACAATGGAGAGGTAACACAATAGGCACTCAATGTATACGCATCCCTCAAAACCCGGTGCTCCCGTCTCGGGAAGAAAAAAAAACTATCCAAACCGACGAAGGAAAACAAACGAGAGACGTCCATTGTGACACGAAGTTTCAGTGTCCGTGTCAAGGGGCCTCTTGAGGGAGGAGCGTTTTCAGATAACTCGAGGCTCGCCCCCATGCGGTGGTCAGCGTTCAGTTTTTTTCACCGATGACACCCCTATCAACTCATTGTGCTTTTAGTATCGATCACTCCCCTTCTGATTTCATGAGAGAGGACGTAGGGGAAACCGTATGGTGAATAGTACATTCTGTACCCTAAATTGTCTTTCCAGTTTTCCTACTTTTTTGAGTTTGACGTATCCAGCACGAACCATGGGAGCATGCCTCATAGGTGTAATAATAAACTTCCTAATCCTTCAATACAGGCATCTGTCTGTATGATTACTGGCAGATTTTCATCATAATATCGTGGGGTTCCTGGTAAAAGTGACCAAGTAACATTTTTTTCAAAATGAGCTTTTTTGTCATTCCGGTACTAAGGAACGTTGTCTACTGTGTGTTGTTGCTAAGAACGTTATCTTCAAACTGATGTGCAAGAAATACTTGAAAATAAATTTTACCTGCCTGACCCAAAGAGTTTTATGTGACCAAATGGCATTTGAACTCAACCACAAAACACGAGATGGATGATAAATGCACTCTCGCTGGTGCACGTAAATGTTATCAATTGCCATTTGATCACTTTTACTGTGTAAGATTTGTAAGATTGCATAGTGGGCAGGTGAAAATGACCAATTACAGTAATAGGTAATGGATAACCTTTTCTAACAGAAATAGGTATGTCATTGTTGTTTAGATGCTTGGCAACACGATAAATTAACGAAAAAACGATTCAATCCCTCAATTTCATGTAACTATGCGACTGATTTTCGAAGAATTGAATTGACCAAATGAGTAAAGCTTGAAACTCCAGGCAGGTAAAAATGATCAAATAGAGTTTTCCGAATAAACAGCTCTTATTTAATCTGAAGTGAATTTTAAAGCACGATATCATAGGCGGGCACTAGCTAACTACCTACAGGATAAAGAAAAATCGAAACATAGTCGGATGAGACATCACACAACCAGTGTTCGTAAGAAGAAAATAGGTGAAACTTCAGATCGCTCCCCTGTACGATTTTGCAAATGTTACTTGGTCACTTTTACTCGGAACCCCACGATATGCTAATCGTATTTATAAAGATGAAAGTATCGTATTGTTTTTATACTCCCTCATTGTGTTATTCACCTATTTGTTTTTAACCTGCGTAACAGGGCCTATAAGCTAGTGTAGTACTATTTATTAACAAAGTCTTAATTTTATTTATACAATCGGAACGTATTGTATTTCCAAGGTTCTCCATTCCTCGTCAAATTTCTTAATAAAGCAGTTTCTGATGACAAGTTGGGAACAAATTCCCCAACATACTTGACAATTCCTAAAAATCCTAACAATGATTTCTTGTTTTCAGGGTCTGGCGTCTTATTAACCCTGCACTCATAATAATGCCTCGATTCGTTTTGGATCAGTTCCTATCCCTTCTTCAGAGATAATGTTCCCTAATATTTTTATCTTTTGCTCACAAAATTTAAATTTCTTTTCATTAAACGTTACATTTGATTCCTGTTCTCTTTCTAATACTTTTAACAAAATGTCATCATGTTCTTCTATGTTATTAATAAAAAGGTCAAGTTCGTCTCGTTCGTTTTCATAGGGACTTTCAGTATAATTGATGTTTCAAATTGCTGCCGAAAACAGGACCAATAGGTTTTTCTTTTGAACAAACTTGGTTTTTTCTTTCAGAATCACCTTTTCACTGATTGTTACAGTAACTGGTGAGTGATCAGAGGGCAGCTCGTCACTGTCGTGAACATTTAAGTATCCACTTGAAATACCTCTGCTTATAAAAAAGTCAATTAGGTCAGGGATTTTGTTAGCATCGGTGGGTGAGTATGTAGGCCTTCCAAATGAGTGGAAATCGCACTTGAATACAGATGCTGCTTCATACAGTTCTTTGCCTTTTGACGTATTTAACCGTGAACCCCAGTAGGTATTTTCGGCATTGTAGTCTCCTCCGATAATGACTATCCTCTCTGTTGGGAATGTTCCTCAAAGTGCGTTTTACCGGAAATATTTAAACTAGTATTTTTTTAGAATTGGTTACTGGATGTTAGTACGCTTACAAGTGGGACTAACTTTTAGGTAGTCTGTACGAATCAAGTGCTCTAAGTTCGTCCCAAACCTTCTGTCTCATTGTCATGGGTTTGAAGGAAATTATCGTAGCTCTCTCAAATGAGGGCATTTTTTGGCAATTCAAAGTTTTTTCAGCGTTGGTAACCCCGCCCTTTGAGGAAACACCATGCTTCCGCCATTTCTATACAGTTGGGGCTCAAAAATGAAGTTAGCCGTTTCTAAAACAGGTATGTACGTTTCATACTTCTCATTGTTACGGGTTCGAGAATCACTCTCAATCAATCTTATTGATTTGTTTAGCATTCATTTTGGGATAGAGATGTGAAAACTCTACTTAATGGAAGTTTCAATTTCTATAAGTGTTAATTAGACTCCTAATTGCAGAAGGTTAATGTTGATTTCTCATTGTCATGGCGATTTTAAACTTCATTGTTGTGGCTACCACAAAAGCCGTCATGGCTGTTTGAAACAATTTTTTCTTCAAGTTTGGTATTTGATACTAAATAAATATCAAATGTGATACTTGTTCTAGCACAAAGTCAGGAAAAACTGAAATCAGATGCCCGCCCACCTACATTTTTGTGAACCGTGATTATTTTGATACTTTTTATATTGTGTGGTAGTAACTAACTGAATGAATTATCTTGCTTCAACTAGGAATTAAAATGTTTTTGGTTTAAAAATCTGTCTCATTCAACCTTACCTACACATCGTTCACATAATTCTATCGTTATTTGGTTGATAAAGCTCATTGTCTTAGATACATATCATTGTCGTGTCCTATAAAATTTTAAAACCTGAATTTTGCGGAAACAAACAAAAATCATGCGTGCTTGAACATCACTGTACCATTAGAGTAACATCTACATTGTATAATAAAAAAATCATACATTTAAGAGAACACAATGTTTTAGTCAGAATTGTGATGGATAGAGTTAGTTGGCCCCTTCCCGATTTTAGAATCTGCCGCCTTGGGAGATGAGTCGGACGCCTGCAAGCGTCTGAATCACAGCGTGGCGGAGCATTACTGTTTGCTCGGAGTCAAAATCAAAACCTCGAATGTCCCGTAGAATGAGAATCACCCAGTACACTGGCCCTTACTTCGTGACAAACTCAAAACATCCTTCTTTTTCTTTACCCTTATCAAGGGGAATTCGTAACATTCGTCTAGAAAAAAACAAGTCCCTGTTAATGAAGGAGCACATCACATTTTACTTGACGAAAAGTTTCAAACCCTTCTTTGAAACTTCCATGTCGATCGTGTCGTTCTGTTTCGTTGCCCAACCAAGTACGTTAGATTCGTCTTGATGGAGAGGTATCTTTAAAAAAATATCACAATTCTCTCTCTACTAGCGAAAATTAAACGAACAAGGGAAAAAGAGGAAAACTTGTAACAACTACTCTATACAGAACAGAATAATCATGCACAGACACCTGGTAACCTCAAGCAAAGCAAAGCTTTTCAGCGTACGATCATTCATTTACCGTGAATGATTTAAAAACGACTTGGGAATGAGTTAGCGATCAATGTAGTACTCACGTGATCGTAATTGTTACACTCAGAAGAAAGCCGATCAACATAAATTTTGTTCAGACGTATTTCCGGAAAAGTCTTCGTCCATTAAAAAACTGAATAGTGTCAAATATTATTGTCCCAACTAAAAGACTGAAATGTACAAACGCGGCGGTGATAAAAGCAAACGTGTTTTGGATCAACCACGCAACTTGTAGCTAATGTAATCAGAACTTATGTTTTGTTTGATCACGAGGGTGTTGCATTGTATACGATGACAAGAAATGAGTACATCACTCACGCCATTTGAAGGTTGTATGTCTATATTTGGACATTTTTCCGTTATCGTTCCGCCGCCCTTGATAATCTTAATCAATTGTACTGTATATAATAAACGAAAGAAGAGAATACGTAAAGGTTTATTTTACTCACATAATAGGATAAAATTGTGACGAATTTTCGTCAATTATTATTAGAAGTTGCCATTCACAATTCTTCGCTGGGAGACCAAAAGATGGCAATCTCGTCGAGAATTTCGTCGAATGTCGGGCTTTAAGAGTGTGGCGCCACATAAATTCGCAGAGGTAGGAATCTAGGAGACTTCGGCGAGTACCCCATTGCAGATCCCCAAGGATATATAAACAGCACAATATCTGTCAAAAGGAGTTTCGAACCAGTCAGGTAAGTTTTGCTCCTTAGTGCCCTTGCAGCTCTGCAGCATCCACTTTTATTGCACTGCCACCGGTCTCTCAATCCTGTAAGATATAAAATAGTCGTGTTTCCTCTTGAGCACGTCACGTTTTGAGGCAAAATCTTTCTATCTTGCAGAAACCGAACGGCACCCTCCTTCGTTCTCACGGCGTCATACAAAGACAGGAGACTCATTTTTAACGGGAACAGACGATTACGGTCACGAACTGAAACACAACTGACCTCCGATATCGATAGGCAAGATGACTCGAAAACATGACCGACAGCTATGACCTCTGATATCAACAATGAAGGTAAGAGTGTCATTTTAGAAGTAGCGGAACGATAACGGCGCCGGGGAGACCGGGCGGGCCTGGCGGAGCAATAACGGAAAAGGTCCCTATATTTATAGTGAGTGGAACAATATCGAAGATGAAGTTGCAACGAAACCTACATGAGATAGAGCTGGACATCACGACCTATCTGAATTGTTCCAAGACATGATCTAAGACATAAAGGAATGGAAAACGTTTCCTCCCGCTATGGGGACTACTTCAGTCCTGCGTACAGTATTAGACATTCGTCAATATTCACTAAGGCCTATTTTTATCACATGTATTTTATTCTCTATTATGATTTTCATTTTCAATAAGATTAAATTTTACTCACATGTCTTTATGTTATATTTAAGTATGTATATCCGACCAACATCTGTGGCCAGGAAGCCAAATCTTCTATCTCGTCTCATGATGATTATCTTTTTTTTTTTTTTTTTTGTGAAGCCCTTGATAATTGAGAGGGCTCTTGAAGGTAAAAAAAAATGTGCCAGTGTCTTCTTGGATGTGGCTCAAGCCTTTGACAAGGTTTGGCACGTGAGACTGGAGTACAAACTTCACAGGGATCTCCCAAGACAGTACTACTTACTACTGAAGTCCTACCTAGAAAATAGACATTTCAGGGTGAAGCAAGATGACCAATACTCCGGCTTGAAGCCCATAAAAGCAGGGGTCCAGCAGGGTAGTGTTTTAGGGCCAGTACTCTACCTCCTGTACACACGGGACTTACCCCAACAAGAAGGCACAACTGTTGCCACCTTTGCAGATGATACGTCTATCCTCTCTGTTGGAGATGATATAGAAGCTGCAACACGCAAACTACAGACGTCTACTACTGAGGTTTCTAAGTGGACCAAGATGTGGAGAATGAAGCTGAACGAATCAAAATCAGCCCACATCAACTTCACTAACCGAAAAGTCCCAATCTTGGATGTTGAGATCAATTCGAATAAAATACCGCATACTGAAGCAGTTAAATACTTGGGTTTGACACTTGACTCCAAATTAAACTGGAATAAACACATAGAAAAGAAGAAAGAAGAACTTAAAATCAAGTACAGAAGGATGTATTGGCTAATGGGAAGGAATTCCCATCTCTCTCTTCACAACAAACTGCAATCTGGGACTGTGCCAAGAAATCAAATATTAAGAAAATCCACACCTTTCAGAATAAAATACTTAGAAGTATAATTGGAGCCCCTTGGTACATGCGAAACTATGATATTCATCGAGATTTGAGGATGGAGAATTCTATGAAATTATTGCAAAATACGTAAGGAAGCATGAACATCGCCTCCACAAACACGAGAACCCGGAGATGTTTTTGTGAAGCCGATAGTTTCTTTTGAGTAAAGGGGGCCGGCCCCCCTTTATCTCCCTGCGAAGTCGAGATATTTTTGTTGTGGATTGTGGACTGTATCGCCACCAAATTGGTCTCAAGTCCGTGGTCTCCACCTGGTTGTTCCTTTTGTTTGCGGACCCATCAGAATCGCAGCTCAGTTGATCTTTTCGTTACGCCAAAGGCGGATCGTTGTTGGCCCTACAGCTGAATTTAACGAGTCCCACGTGGTATTTTATTTTTGCACCCCTAGAAGTTTATTTCTTCTTTTCTACAACGGAGGTTCGTCCCTGGATAACTGTTACATCCAACTATTTCGATTTTGAGGATTCATTTTTTTCTTTTCCTGACGGGATCTCCCGACCCAGTATCGACGATCCCACGGCGAGAGCCGGAAGAAAAATCCATATTCAACCCCTCGAAATCGACGCAGAGTTGGGCCATGATTTTTTCTAATTCGACGAACATGTAACCACAGCATAATCACGAAGAATCTCGAGCGTAAATGAAGTTTCTTCCCCATATTTTTCCCTTTATATACCTTTGGTGGTTCCCATTTGTGTCGCAGGTTCCAGAGGAATTCCTGATTTCCGTCGCCGTCTTATCACCTGAAGAGACTGCTAAGCACGCCTTCTATAACTCGCCTCGAACAACCGTCACCTATACTTCGAGGTATATAAAAACTAACTAATAAACCCACATCCTTGATTTTCATTCTACATCGCCAATCAGGACTACGGGATATATAACCACCGCAGGAAAACGTAAAGGAATAATTCCTAAGATTTCTTCCTGATTTTTGTTATAGCCTCCCGAAGTCTGAATTCTCATCAGGAGGCATCGAGTACAGGGCCTTTTCTCGAGAGACTATCTATCACTGAGGTTTGATTTATCAATTCTCATCGCAGTACTGCCGCTCTTCGAAGAATCAGGTGCTATTTTTCCAAATAATAATCTCGTTAGAGGAATTCTCTAGTCACTCGATCTGGGTGTATGTCTTACGGACTATTAAATTTTGAGCGCACTTGAATTACAAAATAATAAATTATAGATTTGATTAAGTTTACAATTGATCAAATAAGGAAGTCGAATGTTGGACATTTTATGGAATAGTATATAAGGTTACTTCAAATATAGGTGGAAATCATTAATTAATTTTTTTTTTTAATAAATGTGTGAGGGTGGCCACTCATAGGATTCAAAAGAGACTTCTTAAAGACCTTTTGTTTTTCTTTTAAATATTCCATCTAAGTGGCTATTATTGCTTCCAAAGAAGAATTTTTCTTTATTTACTTTCGACATTATTACCCTCTGGGTGTACATTTTATTTGGAATAAAATTAATTTTCTATTATTCCGAAATCTGGTTTTGGGAGTTGTGTTTCGAATCCCCCCATCTCCTTCTCAAGCTAGCCCTTGAATATAAATTTATATTGTGCAAATTGGATTTATTTATAATTATATTCTATTTAATTTGATTATATTCCACTAAGATAATTCATGAGAATATAAATCTTTTGTTTTTTGGTAAGCCGACAACAATTTAAGTGGTAAAATATAAGTGTTCTGCCACTCCATGTTCTCATAATTAATTAACCTGATTATCTCGTAAAATCGTGAATATCTCTGCAAAATCCTACACCTTCCTAGGGCCCCATCAAATTTTAATTAGTACAAATGAGGGAGATGTAGACAGTTCCGGCCAAAATAATGCTGCTCTCCTTCTGGCCACCCATGGTTTGTGTCATTGGCCCCATTGGCAGGTTCATTATTAAATAATGATTTAAATTTTATTGTTGGATGAAATCTGGGGGCACTAGTATAATTTTAAGTACAATAGTATCCTAACTAATTTACGACACCATGCGACCAGTAGGTACTTTTTCGCAATTTTTGTATATTACTCATTTGAGGATTACTCTCTAATAAATTTGAAAAAAAAATTCTCTGTAGAGTGCTCAATGATATCAAAGAAATTTTCAGACTCTACGCATCTTGAAACGTAAAGATACAAATTCTGAGGGGTTAAAATTGTCATTTCTAGGTCGATTACAAAGGTTCATTATTGAAAATGATAAACTAAATTATTCAATTGAAGATGTACATTCAGTTAAATTTGTTAATTTGTAGTCAACAGATCTTTGTGGGGGGGGGGGGGGGGGCAGATGTTTATTTGAGGACAGAAATAATGAACCCTTGTTTAATAAACCCTGTTTTCTTAATTATCGAGGGAGCTGTTCAGTATTTCACTATTAAGACGAATTATCGCTCTTTGCAGGCCGCAAACGTGTTTGCCCTCATTGAGGTCAGCGGCTTTTAAGATTTTCCAAGAATCTCAATATAGAACTTGTTACTTAATTGGAAACAGACACCAGCTTAGCAGCTTTCTACCGAACAGTTTACGAAATGAGGTTTCTTCCCTTTGACAAGCGAATTATTTGGGAAGCATTCCTGTGTCTCCTTCCCAACTGCGCGCTATCCGAGCGTGAATCTTTTCCTTCTATATTAGATCCGCTTCGACGCTCTTTTCACAGGAGCGTAGAACAAAAGGTAAAATCGGTAAAAGGAACTGAGTCTGACGTGTCAAGGGCAATTCGTCCTTTTCAGCTGCAACCCGCCGAGAAGAAACCGTTCGTTCCTTAGTCTCGCAGTTTCTTCGATGTTAGATCGCCATTTAGTTCAGTAAATAATGATGAGGAGGAAACTCTGGGAAAGCGCGAAAGCTGAGTACTTAAATGGGGATTCAACAGAATCGGATTCCAGGCCTCCAAATGACAGAAATTCGGGTAAAACGGAACGACAATTTGAGAAAAATGGGTTATTCTCACTGATGTCTCTGCGTCACTACTTCCACCGGCGCTCTGCGTTGTGCTTATGGTGCTCATAGGGTTTCACGACTAAAACGGGGTCCACACTAATAATTTATAAAATTTTCTCTTAACGTGATCTACAATGACGTTCCTCTAAACGGAGAACATAAGAATGGTCACAGAATACGGGCGCTTGAAATCTCTTGGTAAAACAGATAAGTCAGGTTGAAAAAATGAAATGCGTACGTATAAATTGTTTAATAGTGACTAATATATATTATCTTAGAAAAATAGAATATGGGTAATAAGTAAGCTCACACTATATTAAATCACAATGGTGACGTGAAGGATAAGAAAAACGACTACGCAAGCAGTTCAAAACATCTACTAGTAAACAATTTTTTTTTGATCATACTTGCACACGATTCCTTTCAGTTTTTGACAAAGCTCTTAGTGGGGTTGGCCTCCTCATTCTTATCGTTAAGGCATTTCATTCTAAAAAAGGCTGCAAATTCTTTCACTGGGGTTTATTATTCAATCGGCTTGCGTTCATTATTTGAATTTCTACTAAGCACTGCGTGTTTCACAGGATAGGGCGATTATTGAATTTCAGGAGATATACATGGAGCACGTGAATCTGTTTTCGAACAAAATACCTATTTGGATTGATCAGTTGATCATATTTGTGTGCCTCCTGAAATTCAATAATCGCCCTATCCTGTGAAACACGCAGACTCCAAAGCTTAGTAGAAATTCAAATCATGAACGCAAGCCGATTGAATAATAAACCCCAGTGAAAGAATTTGCAGCGTTTTTTTATTGAACCTCAATAAAAAACACAATAAAAACATCTATAATTTATCAAGTCCTTTGGCACTCGTATTGCGTTAAAACTTCCCCAAATCCAAATTTAAACGATGTAGCCAAAGGTAGTAAGATGTAGAGGGGGCACACAAAATTTGTGTGTTGATTGTGTGATGATATTTAATATCATCAACTGATCAATCCAAATAGGTGTTTTGGATGAGAACCGATTTACGTGGTCTATGCATATCTCCTGAAATTCATAATCGCTCTATCACCTGTGAAACACGCACACTCCGAAGCTTAGTACAGATTCAAATCATGAACGCAAGCCAATTGAATAAAAACCCCCAGTGAAAGAATACTTATATACCCCAGTAATAATATTGAATAATAAACCCCAGTAATAATATTGAATAATATTTACCTATATATTATCAGAATGCTTCAACCCGTGCATCGGCTACTAACTACACTACAAGTATTCACATCGGCTATTACTCCAGTATCCACATTCACTTCAACTCGACGCTATCGGCCGGACATCACTAGGTTACAAACAAACAATAATAAACGAAAAAACGCAAATGTTGGCACCATAAATCGGGCCATACATCGGGAATGGTTTGACCTACGGACGTGGGGAAAGGCCATTCGATTCCTAATGGTATGTTCTTCAAAATAGGAAAATATTAGGCCGATTCGACTTAAGAGCGATTACAATGGTTTAATATTGAATAATAAACCAAAAGTACGAGTCCGGACGAAACAAGTGACGAGATATCCATCAATACTGAGCAGGCAAATTCAACTTTCTCTTTCAAGGTTCGGTAGACTTTTGGCCCCTTGAAAATATTGTCTCCGTGTAATTTGCAAAATCTATTTTCCATTTTCACAACGCTGCTCAAACACTCTTCGGATGGTTTCATTCGGGGCCCCCTCCACAGAACGCCCAGCCAGTTTTTCTTTCCTGATGGAGGAACGTTGCCGGATAATTTCCCGAAAAGTGAAACTTCTCGGGTTATTTATTTATTTTTCTTTTCATTCTAAAAGCGAGGTACCCGGCCATAATTTCCGCGATTTCTATATGAAATGAAGCTTTTTATACAATTTTTAAAGGTTTTTTTTTTTCAAAATATTTTCGTTGTTACAACAGTAAAGAATATAACACATCTATTAACTTAACTTTAATTCACTTGGTTCACTTTTGGCGGTTCACTATCTACCTTTATAAAAGACTTCATTACTACTAGCGAGGGTTTCCTCCTCTTCAGTAATCGCTCTTCAATGGCTCCACACCTCCTTTTTTTATGACCTCGTCAACAATCTCAACCTTGAGATCGCGATGCAGATCATTAAATTATTCGCACAAAAAAATGATTCGTACAAATTTTGTACGAATATACAATGTGCATTTATTATGCTTCTCAGAATTTTGTAGTGGACTGTTTGGATGATTTTGACCTTTCTCCTTTTGCTGCAGCCCCATAACAGACAGTCGTAGCCCCATAGTGATTTAATATCACTTGCAAATAGGAAGCATTTTATTGTGGACTGGGAGCTGTGGATCCCTTCCGAGAAGCCAGTACATTTTCTTGGATTTCAGATTGATTTCTACCTTCTTTTTCTCCATATGCTCTTTCCATTTGAGCTTAGCGTCTATTGTCACACCCAGATATTCGGCTGTATTAAGAGTATGGTACAATCTGAGAGTTAACTTCCATTTGGGTTGGGTTCGCTCTTCGGTAAGTAAAGTTTATATTAGGTTTGTTTTTTTGCTAGGTTTGGTTCGATCGCAAAGTCCTTATTTTCTTCATTAACATTTTTGATGGAGAAAGAAGCTCCCACGGCACTTGAAAACAGTACCTAGGTTTTGGGGTCCTTTCTTGGTTTCTGAAGACAGCAGAATCTCGATCCTGAAAGTAGGGCCTACCCTGCTAAACATTGTGCCTCAATTCGCCCTGTTTGAAATGCAATTTGCATAGCAGCTATTTTGTAATAGTATGCCTCGATTTGAATGAATAGGGAAATTTTTGAAATCGATACCCCGCATCAAAATTTGAAATGGAATTTATGAAAAAAACCAACTCTATTAATAGTTATAATAGTTAAGTAGTCGCCCCTCCCTCGCCTCTTGATTATCGTTGGTTACTCGCACGATGAAACAGGTGTTTTCACACACACAAGCATCATTGATAATTGTTCAATCACACAACAATCAGGACATCAAGATGACCTCGAACGAAGACACGATGTGAAGACACAGCCACACAACACTTGGACATCAGAAGTTCAAAATTTCTGGTTTTACGGACAACACTCATACGGGCTTGGGGCATGGGGTGCTATGTTTCTCGAAGGCGTAGATGTAGATAACCATGCCCTGGACAAAGAGCAAGGCTTTTTTGGGAACTTGTTCCCAGAACGTTCAAGATTTCTCCAGATTCATTGAGAAATACGAGGATTATAGTGTGGACGAAACGAAAAACACGTGCTGGCAGACACGGACGACGATATCCATCGCTTACTTGATTTATCGGTGGTTGCAGTTTATATTTCACACTGCCTTTGCTTGTATGTCAATTTTCGAAATAGGCCGATGGTACGTACCAGAATATGAGGTGGCCATCAACGCCATAAAGTCGACCAAATACTATGCAAAGTGGTTGTTATACCTGACCCATTGGGGACTCCTTGTGAACGTCGTGCAATCGTTAGTTGCAGCGGTGATTGTACAAAAAGCCTATAGACAGCAAAAATTCGCTTCGCCAGACCAAACAGTTCAGTCAACAATCTCAGAAACATTAACCAGAGCTTACTGCAAGATGTTCGTTGTATCTATCCACCTTTCAACGTACATAACATTGGGTTTTTGGCTCTTGGTATATGAGCCGTTGACTTGTTCTGTAGATTGGGTCACTCTATCAGAGCACGGATTTGGCAATTTGCTGATGTTGGTGGACTTGCTCGTAGCTGGTACGCCTTACAAGCTTATTTACGGATTGTACACAATTGTTATATCGTTTTTATACATTTGCCTGACGTTCGTACATTATCTCTTCGGCGCCTTGGATCGATTCGACGACAAACCGTACATCTACGATAGGTGCAACTGGGAGTATCCCTTAATGGCGGTGTTTTATTATGTTGTATCAGTATTACTTTTGACGAGCTTCCACCTGACTCTGTGGGGTATCTTTTTGGCGAGGCGAAAAATATCAGCTAAGCTTCGAAATGGCGATCTTCGACTGTCATCTTCTCAGTCTATAGGATCATGAACTCACATACTCAAATACATTACTGTCACATATTACGGTAGTTGTCCTTGTTTAAAAGAACGAATAATTAATAATTAATTATTATTATATAATTAACAATATAATTATTATATACCTATACATCACTTTAATACAGTATTACGTTCAGCCATTGAGTGGTTACTATCTGATGTTTGTATTGACGCTTATTGATGGTATTTCGTGGCTTTGGTCATACCTGCTCAGACCTCCTCGTAGAGTCCGTACGAGACACAACAGATCTTTTACATTAATTCTAGAGCCTTTCATGACAGATGGACAATGCATAATTGGAATCTACACACCTTGAAACGTAGAAGGACAAAATTTGAGGCAGGCATTGAAAATAAAACAACAAGCAGCTAATGTGAAATGTGGTAGCCTCCATTATAGTATGCAACGTACCGTCACTTTCCCACCGCAGTATGCGACCAACTCTCTACCGTGCGACCTACGGTTGTTTTCTTGCTCCCGCGAACTGTGTTGTGGTTTCGTCTTCTGCTCTTTCACCTCAAGTTCGTTCTCTGCCTTAACTCTCCTACTTTCCCAAGTGTTTGTCACGTCTAATCAGTCCTCGCAGTTCGGTCAACCGGCAACATACGAAGACATGTGCGTGCAGGTCTTAAAGGGGAAAGATGTGCAGCCCGAGCAACAGAAGTGCAAGAAAATGAAGGATGGCGAGCCGTGTGGGGGGGGGGGAGCCTGAAGCAGTACATGAGATTGACAAGGAAACGAAGGAAACTGCTTATGGACAAATTATTAAAACTATGACTTTGAGATGTGTTACAAAGGGGTGCCAAACATAGTTCGATTCGAAAAACAAACAAATTTTCCACTTGGTATGATCTGAATGGGCGGTGCAATAGTGGACTGACGTTGTGCCAAATAGCTGAGTCGGCTGGCTCGTGTAAATGGACGGGAAGGAGTGGAAATACCGTTTGTGATTGGTACAATTTGTGTAGAGACGTTTGTTGTGATGGACGGACTTGAAGAGGACTACATGCAACCCCCCCCCCTCCCCTTCCACGACGAGCTTCTATAACGACGACAGACTTATACTTCAAAGCAGAGCTCTATTTTACCTTTTCCTTTTATATATATATTTTTTATTTTTGGTAGGTAGCATACTGCGTCCTTGGGTGACACGCGAAGGTCGCGTAGATAGGGTAGTTTCAAACTACTAGTTTGCATACTATAATTGGACTGAGTTTCGTCGGTTTTGAGACAAGCAGCCAATTTTAGCAGCGGTGTTGAATGTTCTAGTCGATTATTAACAAGATTACAATTTTACTAGGATTTATTCAGAATTTTCATTAGAATGGTTTAATATCGGAAATAATGAATAGAAGGAAGTACGTGTTGAGTATTAAAATGTATTTATCCTGTATTACTTGGATCAGGTGTGGTGACGAAAAAAATGTTAGCCTATTGTTTGGCGACGTCGAGACCTTTCAGTTGAGGGCCTGGAGTTTTGAGAAGGGCGTGGGCCGCGGAGGTAGCTCGTAAAACGTCGCCTCAGAAGGTAAAGGCCCCACAGTGAGAAATGGAAGCTTAGCATGACGAACACGGAGAACAAGTAATATATGAGCACGACTCCAGGGTGGCTCCAGTCCCCCTTTTCGTAGATGTAGGGTTTGTCTTGAAATCGATCCAAACCGTGGAGGAGATGATGGACGTAGGTGAGGAACAAGTAAAAAGTAGCGAGAAGAACGGTGGAGAGGCCGGCAAACATTTTGTACGGGATTCTGGTGACCAGCATGTCCACGAAGAGCAATATGCATCCAAGTCCGTGTTCTGAAAGGGACACCGCGTCAACTCCGCACGATTCTGGATCAAACACCAGGAGCCAGTACCCTGCAGTAACGTACGTCGAGAGATGGAAGGCTGTTGACCATAAATAACAGTACATTTTTACCAAGGAAGAATCTTGGGTGGCCACAACATTGGAATTTGAACGTGGGCTCTGGTGTCTTTCGTGTTGACTGCGATGGGCTCTCTGAACCAACCAAAGACCAACAAAAGCTTGTATCGAGTTCAACACGAGTCCCCAATGGGTGAGATACAACAGCCATTTCATGTAGTACTTTGCCGTTTTTTTCACAGTCTTTGCGACCGTACTAAATCCAGGTTTGTACCTCCTGCCAACGTCAAGAAGCGATAATATCTCAAAAGTAACGTGTAACAAAAACTGGGCCCATCGGTACAACAAATAGCCCAGACTGATATTCGAAGTATGCGATTGCCAGTTCACTCTCACTATTTCTTCTGCAGTGATGGTTTCAAGTTTGTCAGTGAATTTACCGAAATCACGAAAGGTACGTCTGAAGCATTTGATCGTGCGGTTCATTTCGTGTAGCTATTCTCTGGAGTATTGCGTGGGATCTTGTTGGCTTCTGGTGCCCCTAATCACCGTCATAATTGTGTAGCCGCATTAAACGTGACAATGACGATGTCTTGCCTTGATTTTGAATAGTATGCTTGATTAGAGTGAATTAACTGTTTGTAGGACGCATAGTGAGATAGCAATAGTGAATTTAAAAACGTGTAATGGAGTAGCTCATTTGAAATAAGCCATCTTTCTAAGACGGCTCTCAGAAAACATGAAGTAATTCATGAAAATATATGAACTATTCACTTAACTACTATTTGAGCATAGAGGTCGAGGACTTTTTTCCTTCTATACACAATCATTATTGGTCATGTTAAGGTGAAACCAAGCCAGATGTAAACGGTTGTGCAGTTAATAGATGGAGGATGAATTTCAAATGATTGCGTACATGCTCAATGAACGAGTATGGAAATGCAAAGTTCAATGTGTATTCGTCGATACAGTAAACCAATCAAATAAATAAAGGTGTTGTTGAATAAAACCTTAGGGTGCTTCTGCCGAAGTTGTGGTTTCGCGGGTAGTCAACAATATCGCAAAATATGCAGCTTTGCCACTACTTAGTTAGGAAAATGAAGTCTCTTTGATAACTATGATATGAAGTCAATCAAGTTTGATAAGTGATAACTATATAGGGATCTCAGCCAATATTAGGGAGGTCCCAGGAGAGCAAAGTTAACAAGAGTGTGGCTTAAACGATGAGAGAACTGACTCCAGATTCTGTTAACCAAAAAACGGGAAAATTTTGTTTGGAGGGAAAGTGAAGAGAATTTAGAGTGGGGAATCGCGGGGAGCAGAGAGAGGGGGACAGTAAAAACCAATCGGGGTTACGACTACCCCGGGAAACCCCAGGGTGCTAGGGGGGAGACTACGCGTGACTGAACGTTTGCCAGAAAAAGGGTGGCTTAGGAAAAACCCACATCGCAAAGTAGCGTGGGGAATTTGGAGTTCATTAAAGGCTTTAAATATTTTCACATAAGAGCGGAATTGACGGACAATGAGGTAACCAACAGCGGCGAGTATGGTCCCATTACCTGTGGGCCTTGAATACGAGTTTTGGTTTTCAAGAGGTAATGACCTAAATACTGAAAAATTCTTCATGATCTAAAAACATTTCAGATACACCTGAACGGGTCAGAATGGCAGAACATGTACCCAACCGCTGAGGTAGGCGGATTTTACAGAAATGTACATCCAGTACTGCAACGTACAACGTAGACCATGGTTTGGTCGCAGGGATGTCCTGAAAGACTATGGAGGAACGATTTGCCGATCGCGAGCGGACCATGGGATCAGCGACGAATACTTGTTCTTCATCGGTAAGAAAACATCTTACAAAGGATCTTGGAACACCTTGTGCTGGAACGTCGCAATTTCGAAGTGCAAAGGGAACAGTTTCTATGAAGCGTCACTAAATTGGCCACTAACTCTCAACTATGTCATTTTACTTCAGCAAAACGATTATTTCATATATAAAGAGATCAATGAATTCTTAAGATTGAATAATGTACATATATAGAATAACTCAGTCACTATGTATGGCTGTATAAGACATTAATGCCAATAACTTAAAATTAAAAAAAAAAACTACTCCAAAGTGTATTCTTCGATAAACATATCGATAAATAAAGCATAAATTACTGCAACATCCCAAGTCTGTTTTGAAATTTGTAGAAATACATGTAAGTTATACTAGTTTTTCAGATTCACACGTTTCTACAGTGTAAGTGGTGGGCCCCTCCCCTCATACGAGAATCGACTTAGAACAGTGTAAATATTGTTGTTCATTTCCCTCTCCACTACTCCTTTTTACCATAAACCCGTAATCAAAATGAAATCACCAATTTTGCGTACATCTTGATCAAAATATTAATGAATAAACAAATAAAAATGGAATAAGTGAATTACGGTGATTAATTGGAATTACTCTCTCGATTCGTGAGTCCAAACGTCCCACTATCAAGATGGATATCTTCAACTCTACAGTGAGAGCAATTTTATGCTATGCAGCTCAAGTGTTAGGAAAGTATGGGGTACTATTTAGTAGAAGCTGTTCAGATACTCTGTGGAAAAATTGTTCCATCAACCCGCGTTCACACCGTCTAAAATGATGTATTTTGGTGACGGAATCGGCGCTCAATTTCGCTTACCTGATGAAGACCATGAAAATGCAGAAGTCTCGTCTACCAAGAGCAGTGGCCGGAAAATGGCGAGAGAAGTTCAAAGAGTCTTGCTGTGTGGAAAGTATGAAATTCCAGACAATCGGCAATCACTCGAGTGGAAGGTCTTGAAGAACGACATGCAGTGAGTTATTGCGTCGGTTGCTGCTCTTAGAAGTACTTACTTTCCAGGGGCAAATAACAGCCTCAAACTCCTTCTCGCTTTAGAGAGCACTCAACCCCGTTGTAAAGTAAACAAGCTTGGTTCACGTTGCTGGAACTCCTTCACGAATGACGCTGGGGGCTTTTAAAATGGGAGCTGAGAGTGTAAACCTCAATGCCAAGCCATATCCACCTAACATGACCGATGAGTGTTCACTCTGCAATCTGCACACACGAGAAGACGTATTCCATTTCTTACGCATCTGCCCCGCACTCTGTGTGTTTAGGCTTCTTGTGTTCCGGATAGCTTCATTGAACCGCAATTAGGCAATCAAGATTCTGAATGGTCCGAACTGGTAGAGTAAGGAAATATTGTGTTGGTGATCTTGGCACTATAGATCCTTTCTCGTTAGAGAATTTAATTCCTAAATTTTGAACAATTCTTCAGTTTCAACTAGTGATAGTAACTTATATGTATTATATTATTAGGGTTGACACTAAATTTATATACAAATGGTCTTTTCAATGTTAGATCTTTCAAAGTGACTTTTCTTGCGTACCAGCATCGACAATAATTATCTCAGCCATCTCTAGTCGGCCAATGCGGGTCTTAGTTCTTATGAAGCGGAACACCATAGAATTTGGCTGTATACCTACGAGCTGTGATGACTGTCTATAAAGGGCTGCTGATTCCAATGATGGAGTATGCCTCATTTGTGTGGAATCCATTTCATCAGTACCACATCAGTCAGCTAGAGAGGGTTCACCGCAAGTTTTTAAGATATGTAGCGTCCCATTGCCAATGGAGCCTTGACTCTCTGGTTCTTGAAAATAACCTGCTCAATCCCTCAGATCACAGACTCTTGGTAGATGTGGGGTTTCTGTTGGGATTGGTTTGTGGACCAGTGTATGCACCAGCACTCCTGGACGAGATTATATTTCTCGTCCCTCGCTTGGACTCACGTTCTCATGATCACTTGTGGCCAGCATTATCCCCTACTAATTACTTACATAATCAATCACTATCCAGGATGCATCTAGTGTTGAATCTAGCTTCCAGATTTGAATGTTTTTGAACAATCAGTGGAAGAGATTAAAAACTTAGTAATGAGCACCTTCGGCAAATAACTCCGTCTCTCATGAACATTGTTTTTTATCTGTATTTCTTATTTTTATGTAAAACTTTACACTAATCTAAAGTTGTGTAGGGCTTGCCCGCATTAAATAAATAAGCCACCATCCACCCAAGCACTATAAGCAACATTCACCTACATTATAGTTTTATTATAGCTTTCATGCAGAGGGGCCCAGCTTACAGCACTATTATACAAGGGGCTGGAAATACAAAGTTTGAGAACCGCTGCACGAGCCCAATGTACATGGATTTCGATCCAGGCAAGAGCTATCCACTGCTCGCGGTAGGATTTACCTAAGCTCCCGCGACAAAGAGTCTATCAGGAGTTCGGTTTATTGTTCTAGAAACGGGCCATTGACGGGTTCCCCTGAAACCGGAAACCCATTTGATAAAGTTTCCAGAGCTGCGTTGTTTCACTCCCCCCTACTATGAATCTATTCCTTTGACTGATGAAACTTCAAGTGAACTCCCAAGACTTGGAAGTGCTTCCAATAAGCACATCGAACTAGTATTTTGTGATTCAGTTGCTTCCTTCATTTAGCGAAAGCTTTGTCTTCACTTTCGGGATATGATTGAATCACACACTCCAAAATCAAAATTTCCACTCTTTTGTGTTTTAGATCTGACCTACCTTCGTTTTGTATTTGTCAGTCTACGTGTATGCCATGTCAGCATTTATTTATATAATAACCACAATTCCTACAGTTATCATAAAGTTTCGATGGAATCCCCAGGGAATGTGCTGGTCACCTTGTACATGAAGTACTATCATTGCCATTAGTCACAACTCAGTGACCCCGTCACACCAGAGCATGCGTGGTCTCCCGCGAAGTCTTCTCCCTTCTGGCTTATTGGTGAAGAGTTTGTATGCAGCTCTGCTGGCAGGCATTCGTTGCACATGTCCAGCCCATCTGATCCTGGCTATTCGTGGTTTGTGCGAATAGAAGTGAGTCTTACTGCATTCCGATGCTCCTTCGTATTTTGGTTGGTTGTTCCTCAAGTAGCACACCTATGTTTCAGTATCTCCTTGAGTTTGATACTATCCCCTGTGCTTGCGCAAACATACAATTCTTGTGCCAAACATAGCTTTTGCATCTTTTAACCGATTTGGAAGACAATCTCAGATCAGTAACTTCGCACTTACTCAAACAAACATAATATATCTGTCATATTATGACATCAAAATTGTTCGGAAACCTTCTAGTACGTTAAATGAGAATTGAAATGCAATTATCGCAATCCTGCTGTTCCTTACAGCTTCACTTAGAACCCCGTTTTAGAAGAAACGTGAAGCTATAACGTAATTATTTACCATTAACTTTAATTAATTCAGATCACGGTGTTTGCAAGTCTTGGGGGTGGTATAGAAGTATCATTACTTAAAAGGGGCAGACTTGAAGAGCATATTAAATAGAAACGAATTGTTAGGGAGGGCATGGGGCATATCTTATCGATTGTTGGTTTTGCTTTGTTGGGAAAATACTTAGCTTGGTATTGTAATTAATTAAGAAAAAATCGAATGAAAATCTCTCTAAATTGGTTTTTGAAGTTTTAGAATCCGAGTTTATCGATTTGGCTGAAGATCCGGTCGGTCCTCTGCAGTTGGTTTGATCGCATGGAGTGATTGTTCATTGAATTGGATTTGATATAGTCACCACAACACAAGGGAATCTTCCGTTTTAGGTACAAACCGCTTCCGTCACTGGGCGTCTAGTTACTTTGGGGATACAGAAGATCTTCCATGGACATCGCATTACCGTCTGTTAATCGTTAATTCTCGTTCGGGGATCGTTCCATAAACAATATTGTCGTTTGCCTATTGATCGATAAACGTTAATTGTCGGCAGTAGACTGATAATTACGTCTGGGGATGGGGAAAGAGCGTTTTCAAGGCTTAGCTTTTAGTTTAGAGTTTGGAGCAGACTTAGCTAGTACGGGTTCCAGTACCAGGGCGCCAGGAGCGACCAGGAGCTAAGACAGAAAAAAATATTTTTGCGGTCTTATCCCCTGGTCGTTTCTGGCAACCTGGTACCGCGGACACTTCTGCGTCACCCATCCCGCGTGACATTTTCGGGTAATTACCCTAATTATACCCAGTACTCCAATCCAGTCCAGTGCTGAAAATGATCCATGCTAAAAATGGTGTAGACTAACACGTTGTCAAGACGCACACTGGTAAATATTTTACTTGGAAAAATATGTAGGGAATGCAGGCTGGTTTCGAACCTAATAAGTACTGGATGTGACAAAGGTTCGTGTATGTACTATGAATATTACACCCTCACTAATGGTAACTGTCCTTGAAAGCTCATTTTGGTTTAGTAGGATCGCAAAGGACTTCATTCTTTCTTGCTGAACTTAACCGCCGTGAACAGAGCGAGAAGAAAATTTCATTACAGTTCCCTTGAGTGGATGTTTGTCCCACCGCACCCCTCTTTGAGGGGCTGGTTTCCTTTTTTACCGAGCCCACAGGCCTTCTCATGCATCGTTTGAGGGGGATCAAACAAGATATTCCTTCCCTTAGAGGGATCTGTTTCCCTGAAGGAAGGCAACCTTCAGGAATTCTCCCATATAAAACGAGGTTAAGTGGGATTTGATCTGATACCAAATTGACCCTAGAAAGGGGGTGATTTTCCCTACAAGAAGATCTACATCGGTAAGTATCCTCAGATACGACGGACCAGGGGTACACCCGATCAAAACAACACATCCGACGTAACATGTTAAAGGATATAAAATGACCTATGGTATTGCGTGCAGAGCTTCGTAAGCTGAACTTTTTGATATATATAAATTTTGTTTTTAAAGTTAAATGCACTTATTTAATGGAATTACGAATGAACAATACAAAGAACTTCTGGACAATATATGCATTCACCCCTCAATGTAAAAAACTTGTGCAGATGGGTGGAGTTGCTGTGAACATCTAGTTAAAGTTGGTATAATCGGTGTACATGAGCTTATAAATTATTTACCATGTATACTAAAATAACGTATTATAATAAGATAGTAAATACTCAGAAAAAATATTAAAAGTATAATCGGTGTACATGAGCTTATAAATTATTTACCATGTATACTAAAATAACGTATTATAATAAGATAGTAAATACTCAGAAAAAATATTAAAAGTTGTTTCGCATTGTTTCGATCATCTGAGCGTATTCCTTGATACGTCGTTTAAACGCTGGTAAATCAATAGGTGTCTTCAATTCATTTAGAAATCTATTAAACAGTTCTATTCCATTGTATGAAAAAAAAATTCTGACTTTTAGTTGTGAGTCTAAAAGGCAACATCAGTGTCAGATTACCAACTGACCTAGTTTGCCCATAATTTCGCTCAAACTCCGATAAATTAATATATATATAAATTCAAAATGAAGCTTTTTTTTAAAAACACGTTTCATTTAGTTACAAGTAAACGACAAGATGAGTGACTACAGGGGCAGTTGGATCAGAAGAGCCCAGAGCTGGATTTGCAGATCCCTTATTTAGACTCGGATGGTAGTCTGTGCAGCTCGATGATTTCCATAAAAGGAGGTGCGTTCGGCTTAGCGGTGACGGCGTTGTTGATAACACGTGTTGCTGGTCAGAGTTGAGGCCTGTTGTGATGTTTGGAATGAGGTCTTGAAGGATATACATAAATTATATGAGTATGAGCACAATGTTTTTATAATTATGAAAGACGTCTAGAACCTTGAAAGCCTTGAAAACTTCAGAGGTTAGCCTGAGGGGATATGCAATTGATTGGAGGTAACAGGGCAGGTAATAACAAAAGTTTCATTGGTCGTAACCACGCTCTGCTACCATGTGAGGTGATGGAATGGTATAGTTGCCCCTTCCATTGAGCTGAATGCGGTAATGCCCGCCGCGATCAGAGTATGATCCAAACGTTTGAAGGCGTCTGATTCATCTTCCAAGGCGACGGATTCTAAAATCGGGAAGGGCCAGCTAATCATATCCATCACACATGTCAATGACACGATACGTCAGCTGGTCACTGAGACACAGATACCCTGATCCTTATGGCTCAGCCAAGACAATCTAAATGTTAATACACAGATCAGGGATGCAAAATCCGGTTGGATTTGTAACCAGCTTATATTCTGCATATTTTAAAATTATTTCAAAAATTTCACTTATCTTTTCGTGTTACCGATACGTGGAAGCTGCCGCACTCAACTTGTTTTGTTTTACATCAACAATTATTGCTCCTCTACGATACCACCTTTTATTCAAGTTGTGTGAGCTGTATCTACATATAACATTGGCTGCCATCTACTCACCTCCTTCCCATCGGTGTTATGAATTTATGAAAGGAGTCTGCCGCTTAAGTAGGTACTTGAATGAAATGGATCGTGTTCTTTACACCTCGTTAGTCGAATCCATCGTCAAGATGTTTCTCCCAGTGAAATGGCACATTTCCACTTTCATTAAAGATAATTCCTCGCCGGCTCATTTGCATCTTCCATTCCAACACTCGGTGCTTATACAAATCGGCGTTCAACACCACAGGGAGGAATGTTTTTATGGTTGTAAAAAAGAACCTGCCGTAAACCCAGTTGCCCATAACTTGACAGTTTTCTTTACTCAGTCTGTGCACCGTTATGTTGATTAATTTCCTTGTTGGAAATCCTGCTTCCTGACTCAGTCTCACTTTTACACTCATTGCCTTTTGTTTCATAGGAGTCGCTGCGCAACATTTTTAGTAATTTCTGGAGACGATTTTGGATTAGACTTACAATACTTAGTTCATTCCCCGAGAGAAAACTTTTGTCTACGATTTCAAAATTGGTGGACTAAGATCTGGTGGCATCACAAAAACGCTAGAAATACATATTCCGAAGTTGTTTGCAAATAATTCCTAAACTGTACTTGCTACAGAAATTGTTATACATTTAAAAATGTTAGAGCAGAGAAAAACCGAGTGATTGAATTCAAAACCTCTAAATTATTTTTTAAAGCGCGGTGGTTACAAACAGGCGGGGAACGTTAATTTCACTTTTAACGACTTCTTGTGAGCTCAGTTGGGGTTTACCAAGAAATCGGCTCCTCATACCGCGAAGTATGGCACATCTCCCCAAGAAGTGCTCGGTGGTTTCGGGTTCTTGCAGATTGCACAAGGAGCAAAGTTGCACCGTATTCAGGTCCCATGGCCGACTGTTCAATGGCAGTAATTCTCCTCTAAGCTTTATCATAGTTTTTATATCAGGAAAGCTGAGATCTGATTGTATATATTTAGGTTCCTCATCCAGCTGTCGGTATAGCAGGTGGAATTGCGCCTGGTTTGAGCTCAGGATCCATTCTTGGTGCATTTGAAGTTTGATTCCCTTCAACACTTTGGCAGCCATATCATTCCACGAATTCATCGAACTCGCATTGAAGGGTATATTGTGTTTTATAGCCAATTTTCGCCATTCCGCCGCCCATCCCACGTTTTCCTGCAGGCAGAGCTCAGCCGTTGCTCGAGTCTATCTGCTTTCGGGAGCAGTCAAAACAGAAGCGATATACCGGGCATTCGTTGCCAAAGTGCGCAAGAAAATGTGGTCAACTCCAGTCTCCAGGAACAGGACGTAATTGGGGGTGTTTTTGGGGAGGCCAAAAAGTTTTTTGAGGAAAAACCTCTGTATTTTCTCCAGCTCATGAGACAGTATGTAACCCCACACCTGCGCCGAGTAGCAAATGGATGTTATGAGGACTGTGTCGAAGATGTTAAATTTTATTGGGAGCGTAACATCATTTGAGGCAATGAGAGTGTGCCAAACAGAGTTTATGGCAAATTTCGCTACTTTAAACTTTTGTTTGAAGTGGACTTTCGTAGAGAGGTTTTTGTAAGTGTCACCCCAAGGTATGTGTACTCATTTGTTGTGTCCACTTTCCTTCCATCTAGCGTCCAGCTTTCGCACCTTGCAAGCTTCCCACCTCGTGGACGGAAGACCAGAACCTCTACACAACTTTTCAGTCCGTTAATATCCATTCAAATGATTAACAGGAGTACAATCCAGTTCTTAGCGACCGACCCGACAGTTTTTTTTTTAGAGTTTTTGACCTTACGTCACTAAAACGGCTGTAACTCCAGCGTTTTCGAAATGTTGCAAATCTAAGGATGCCGGTGGAATTTGGAAATTTTGATATCAGCCACTAATACTCAACATCCTCAGCAGTTGTCTGATACGTTCTTAGTGCGGTCGACTCCATTCGCAGACGAGCGACTCTCTGCATTAGCGAGAATGGGGGACATTTTGAACAAATCTTGCGAATTAAAAAGAAAGGCTCGAATGTGCTTGGAAACACACGTTTTTTTGCATAAAATCTCGATTTTCTCAAAAAAGTTCCCCCTAAAAAATAAAAACTAATTATACCATTGGAAAGCTGAGGCTTTTGCGCATTTTTTAGGGTTATAGGCTCAAACGAATCATAAAAATTAATGGAAACTAATGAGCCATTAAAAAAATTTTTTTCAATATTTGACAGAATTTATCTTTCAGGCTCATTTTTCCCCCTTTAGTTCCCTTTAAAAAATTACTCTTAAAGACTGAGTTGATGGGAAATGTAATGCTCTTTCCAACGGCATCCTTAGATTTGCAAATACTTTGAAAACGCCGGAGTTACGGCCGTATTAGTGACGTAAGGTTGAAAATACGAAAAATATCTTAAAAGTGAAATAACTCGAAAACGAAGCCTCTAAAAAATCTCTAATAGGCACTTTTTGTTGGAAATCGGTTGGTAGAACACGTGTGCGAAGTTTTTCGGAAAATACGCTGGACACCCCATACATTCTCAACATCCTCCAATTTATTTTGAGGAATGTTCCGTTTTTGAGTAATGGAAAGGGTGTTCAGGAGGACATTAGTTTCTGGTTGAACGTTTTGTAAAATGTAGGAAATGAAGGGCGTCATTCGCTACAAGAACTGTTACTTTATTCTGTTAGAACAAACTCGCGCTTTTAGACATGAAAAATTTGCTCTATTGAACTTCATTCCAAGAAGATTAGAGTTTATGACACACAATTAAACCAATCAAACTTCCGCCTTCCAACAATCATCTGGCCACCACAATCCAGATCTGATTCACGTTCGTCAAGGGATAAGCCCTTTCCGATATTGAATCGAGCAACGACCTCTCCCAATTTACTTAGAGCTTATCTTTCATTTCGTACAGAATTCTCGAAGAAATGGCGTTTCATATTCTAATTTGATGGGAAAGGATGAGAACTGAATCTAGCTCGATATAGACCTTGGAAAGTAATTGAAACTAAC
Source organism: Creontiades dilutus (assembly GCA_031894815.1). Classification (NCBI taxonomy): domain Eukaryota; kingdom Metazoa; phylum Arthropoda; class Insecta; order Hemiptera; family Miridae; genus Creontiades; species Creontiades dilutus. The sequence continues at coordinate 130,735 of JAVIWC010003376.1, read as the reverse complement.
TCGAATGATCCTTTGAAGAGTTGGATCATACCAATATTAATGTAGACAGACGACTTTGACAGACCTGTCAATACGAGAGGAGGAAAGAACTAGTTTTCTTTCAAATGGAACTGATTTTTTTTCAAGATCTTCACTTTGGGCGGATTGGGGATGACACGAAACAAGACTTTTCAACACCAAGACATACATTATCGATTTATTTTACACGCAAATAAAATCGCAATAAATACATGTAACAGAGGAACAAACCATGGGCTCATCTGGCAAGTCCCTCTTGTAGATTTTTTAAAATACTTTTATACATATTTTTACACGACTAAGATAATGGATATAAAAATATAATAAAATACAAACTACAAAATTTTACCAACGTGGTAGCAACACGCAACGTAAATTTCCGTTCATAGAAACAATGCAGGTGCTGCACGTGAGTATTGAAATTTGTTCGATTCATTCACATAGCATCACAATCAAGTTGCCTTGAAGGATTGATCGTAAAAAATCTGTACATCGATTCTAACAAGTATTATCACACTTAAAGCCTAAATTTTTACCATATCAATCTAAACAACGCGCTACATAGGATAAACTTGACTAGATCCTCGTTATATTACAGGACAAATGAGAATAGAATGAGACTAAAAACAGACTAGGAAAAGTCCGCGCTGGAAGTTTCAATACCGTTTTCGGTATTTTCAAGAAAATGTATATTGTTTCAGGATCAACTATGGTAACTTCAGTTTAAAGTACTTAACTATATCTTCTATTGTGATTACCGTTTTTGTGAACCTTCTCTTGACTTTGTCGAAGAAAAAGCTAGACAAGATCCACTCAATTCTAATGGAATATACATTTTTCAACCAATCATTACATACAATATCGAAATTACAACAAATCGATCGTAAGTTTGAGTAATCTAATACTCTCAATTAAACCCGTAAATTACGTTTGATCTTCCTTCGGAAATGTTATATATAGATACATGTTTACTACTCGCCATCTCATGCTGGTGGAAATCAGCAGTAAAATCCAATATGTAGGTAAAATTACTACGTACATTTAGGTTTTGGTTTCAAAAAAAGTCTTTTAACTAGGTGGTTAAAGTAATTCGGTGTGGAAATCACAATGAGCGGTAGGCACCGAGTCGGAGGATTGAAAACAGCCGTGGGTTCCAAATGGTAGGAGGGTGGATGGGTGTATTTTTAACCTATAAATTCGTGGCCCTCCTCATTGACTTTCGCTAGACTTGAGTCACCATCGTGGTCGTGTGGTTGAGGTTAATCCCGTTCTCCGTCTGAGCAACTGGCAGCCACCGCGGTCTGAAAAGCAGGCTGAACGTTTTCCTGAACTGCCGAGACATCGTGCAGTACAGAATGAAATTGATGGCGGAATTCAACAAAGCCAAAATGTCCATAATATCCCCCACTCTCACGTAACACATTTCGAAGAACCTCCTGCCGAAAAATAAGCTCAACAACCCTAATATCCCTTGAGGCAGTTCCGTGATAAGGAAGAGGAGAAGAACTGCCAAGAGCATTTTCGTAGTTCGATCCGTAGTTCTGTCATTTTCTATGTTTCTTGGTGTCTTCTTTGATCCTTGCATCAGCTGTTTTCGCCTGCTCTTTGCTTGCATGAGCGCCCATATCAGACCTCCGCTGAGCAGCGTGAGAGCGACGCAAGGAATGATTTTGATCACTATGGAGTACACCCAGAAATTTATGTCAATCAGAAGGTTCTCGTTTTTCTTACCCAACTCGCTCACGTTAACCAAGTAAATTGTGGTGTTGATAGCTACGGACGCGTTATTGGTTATGTAACCAGATTCGTTCAACGTTTTTTCAACGGGTTGAACGCTGAAGGCCAAAAAGAGTGGGATGTTGATGAGAGGCGACACGATATATCCGGCCGTGATGATCATGATCGTCCTTTGAGGTCCGCACCACTCGTGGTTTCTTTGAGGGTACGCGACTGCAATGTAACGCCATATTGCGAGAGTGACCGTCAGCCAGATGGATATCGTGTGACACACTTGACTGAAGTTGGAATGGAGGTAAATGAACATCGTCAGATTGTACGTGTAAAGCTCCTTTGTGCTCGGCCCTGTCGCTTTGTAGATTGTGTACCTGTAACAGACATAACATCACTTTTAGTTGTGCTTGTGGTGAAGAACGCTATTTCGCAGAAAGAGAGCAAATTGTCAAGTACAGTTTACCATTTCTACAAAACACAATACATAGAGATAAAATGTGAATTTAAATGAAATTAAATTAATATATTCCTTCATAAAATGTACAGAGGTGCCTACCAGGGGGAGGTGAAGTTTGACGCCGATGACGTCATAATTGCGTCAAAAAGCTTGGGGGGGGGGATGCAGGGGAATCCCTATAGGCGCCACACACTGGTTGGAAATGGCCTAAAAACGAAAAAAAAAACCGACACGCTCTATTTATCATTTTAAAAATTTCGTTCTTGCGCAAAAAAGTCGGTGTCAGCAATCAACAGGTGAGGTTCGTCGGCCAGCCCAATGGCCGGGAATTCGTGGTCCAAATTTACAATTTAATGGTTAAAAAATGCCCTAAAATTCATTTTTTGGCAAAGTGGTCATGTGGGGCGTCGTGAAACATGGTTTTTTGGGTGCTGAGTGGAATGAGACCATTTTCAGCCAGATCCACTGCCATCCAGTGTGCTAAATTAAAAAAAAAAAAAAAAAACAGGGTGCTAGGGGGGAGACTACGTGTGACTGACCGTTTGCCAGAAAAAGGGTGGCTTGGGAAAACCTACGGTACAAAGCAGCTTGGGAAATTTGGAGTCCATTGAAGGCTTTAAATATTTTCACATACAAACGGGATTATGGAACAATGAGGTACCAAAAGCGGCGAGTATGGTCACCGTTACCTGCTGGCCTTGAATAGGACTCCTATTATAGGAGTCAAGTGTGGTTTTCAAGAGGTAATGACCCAAACACCGAAAAACTCTTCATGATCCAAAACTGTTTCAGATGCATCTGAACACCAAATTTTCACATTCATTCGACATCAAAACCAAAACATATGCTGATGAAGACATTATGCATGTTTAGAGCTTCCAAATTAAAATGTTACTCACGGGACTTTAGCGGCCTTTATTTCTCGAAACAGTAAACCAGAATAATGTGTAAGGAACTCTGTCTCATATATCTACTGGCAGCGTCGGCCTAGGTTCAGATCTGCCTCGGGTAATGTAACCTCAGTGAGGCATCTCTTTTTCCTTCCCTGGTAGGTACATACCTACATTCACTTCTACTTTATGGGAGGATGGCGAGGAGCGTTGTTTTCCCCCTAACAATGGGATTTATCGCTACGGTCCGTCGACCCAAAGTATGAAAGGCGGGGGAAACGTGGATGGCCGAGCGTGACTCGGAACTGACTATTTATGTGAATCGTTTTCCCCGCAAAACGCCCCTTCAATCACTGTAAAATATTTGGAACGAAAAACGATCACGCGGGTGGATCTTCGAATCGGATAATTCGAATGATTTAGAGTGGTGGACGTTTCAATTTGTTTCCACTGATTTTCCAATAGTGTCAGTTTACGCTTGATGAGACTTTCTCGAAGAATCTCAGGGTTCTGCTAAATCAACCGTGACGAAGTTGTGGAAACCCATTTCCCCATATTTGACATCTCTTGTTTGGCAGCCGGGAGGAATCAATCGATCGGAAGCAGACAGGGCTCAGGTTTGGCGTCCTTTCACCATTTTCGGCAACAAAATACTGAAACTTTGGCCGTAGCACCTACTGATATCGCTGTTGATTTGAGAGATTAGTAAAACAAGAAGACAGCTCTTTTCGAATTTTTTATTTGGATCAGCAGGTAAGCTCTTTTTTTTAAATCGAATAAGGATGATTTGGTTTTCATATTCGATTCAGTTGAACAATATCAGAATTTTGTGCAAGCTGTGATATACTCCCCCCCCCCCCACTTCCACGTCCTCTCAATAACGGCTGACAAGCTTGCGTGGCAAATACCAATGGTAGGTTGTCATTGTTTCAACTCCTAAAGTTAGATCAATGGCAATACGAAACCGTGATGTTACATATACAAATGTAATCATTTTACTTGGAATACGGGGGCTTCAAAACTAAAGCATAAGTGATAGAAACTAAACTGCAATAGTCCTCAGTTAAGGGCGTTGTGCCCTCTCGTCTCCAACGAATCTTTGCACTCACTAGGGCGCGCCCTATTCGCCCGGGCGGCGAGGCCATCGACCTCCTGTCAATAATTAGTAGCTTCACTTCAATGAATGCCAAATTGGATGTCTTAAATATTTGTATACCTAATAAATACATTTTATTTAAAATTTATCTATCTGAAACTAAAATTCGTAAATCATGCTCGTAGAGTTATGAAATATCTTGTCCTGAGAACTCTCATAATAATGAAATCACGTGTTCCATGAGCACAACGATATTTTTATTATCAAAAATAATATATTTTCACCATTTTCGCTGTTAAACTCTTGAGCTATAGGTGGGGAAAAGTGGACACGACTGAGAAATAACCCGAAATAACTCTCGAATAGTCTGTAGATGGGTCTGGAAAATGGCAAATAGTTCATTGAGCCATGGCCTGCGGCTGCTGTACGTAGTGCTCTGGGACAATAACTAGAATTCCAGGAAATAACAGGTTTTCGGAGAAATAAACACGGAAAACCTGGTCCAGGAATACGAGGTCAAGACAGCTCGCATCGCACTTGGTGAAACTCCGACCAAGGCGTCAATTCTCTCGTCCCGCACTAAGTGACGTGAAGAAAATTATGCAACTTGAAAATTAACTAATGTCCACGCACTAATGGAAACATGACGTAATGATTTTAATCAAACCTACAAAATTAGTTTTTGTGTTTGCCACAATTGATGTGGCATGTACAAGTAGTCATGGAAACATACGTTTCCTAGCTCGTAATGATAGTAATCACTGGCAACCTACACAACAGACACCATGGCAAAACTTGGATTAGTTTTTGTGTTTGTTTCCGAATAATTCATGACGAAAAAAGAGGTACGAAGGCTAAGGCCGATGTTTATTTATTGCTGTGAATGACTGAAGAGGGTATTGCTGCTAGAAACCCTTTTTGGCAGTTTTTCACTCTCTGCAGGCAATTATATAAAGCAGTGGCCTTGCTAAGCAAACTGAAATGATCGTAATGAGTTGTTGGTGAAGCTTCACTTGAGATAGTCCTAAAAATCGTTTCATTCCGAAGGAAAAACATGAATTTCGAACTCTCATTTCTGCTATCAGCTGGAAGCCCAGTTGGTAACACTGATTAGTCAATCGGAAGTATCAGAGAAATTCGTCATTATGTTGTGCCTCAAGGCTGAGTCTTCATTGTCAGGAACTATCTTTGAGAGAGTGGTAAAAATGAACAGTAGCTGATTGCTGGTGGCTAATAAACTGACCGCAGATCATTAATGTGAATGCCAACTTGAAAACACAAGTAAGATTAATAGCAACTTACACTTGATTTTCTATGTCTGCTAACATTTCTGTAAATGAATAGAGTGATAAAAACAAATGAATGAGTTTATTAAGTGAGTTTAAGAGTTTGGTATCCACAGCAACATATTGCAATACTACGAAGTATCTGTCTTGGAAAATATTAGACACTTGAAGTGCTGAATAGTTATTTAGTAAAGCGTTTTCCTCAATCAAATAAGTAAAAGGAACTGAAACATGTTGACGTATTCTTGACCTCATTAACACAAACATAAAATATTTATTCATGCTTAAAATGACGTCAACGGAGATGAAAATGTTTTAATTAATGGATTTGATTATATTTAATCAGATGAATATTTGTATACAGGGTGTTACATTTCGTGACGGTCACAGGCCAGGAGAAGATTTTACGGAAGATTTTTGATCGAAAATGCCTCCTACCAATATTTGTTTACACCCTTGGAAATGCGTTTTTTTTTTTCAATTGTAAGATTTTTCTCGTTTTTTCGACCTTACCGCATTAAAGCAGCCATATCTCCCACATTTAGCGTACGATTTCAAATCTGATTCCACTATTGAAAAGAACGTTAAATTTCCTACCGCCCTAATGAGAAATCAACTTTTTTGAGCCGGCGAAACGGGTGAAAAATCAGCTTGAAAAGAACGCATTGCCAAATCGTGGAGATCTCGACTTTCTTCAAACGCTAATGAGTCCCTGTAATAAGGCATGTGAATATTAGCCTGTAGTGCTAAAAGATGCGCCAAAATTTAGGCTTTCTAGCGATATAACCAGATTTGAAATTCCGTGTGGTTTTCTGGTAGAAAATTGCTTTTCAAGTAAGAAAAACGTGGTTTTTGACTGGATACTCTGGTTTTTCATCATTCGTTGATTTGTCTAGTAAAAAAAGGAATTCAAACTCGGAGTTTTTTAGAATTATTAATGAAGCATTGTAATAAATTGTACATTTTTGATGTAGATACTGTTCAAAATGTCCACCATTCTGGTGAATGCTGAGACGGCACCTCCGCCAAACGATGTCAACTGCTCGCTCCAGCTCCCTGGTGTTTTGTCTCATGTAGTGAGCACATTGGTGGACATTTTGGACAGTATCACAGTAAAAATGTACAATTTATTACAATGCTTCATTAATAATTTTTTAAAAGAATCAGATTCTGAAAAATTTTAGGCACCATTGAAAAACCACGAATCAACGCATATCATGAAAAATCAACGGAATCAACGCATAATGAAAAATCAGTAGGTATCCAGTGAAAAACCACGTTTTTCTTACTTGAAAAGCAATTTTCTCCCAGAAAACTACAAAACGTGGGAGATATAGCCGTTTTAACGCGGTAAGGTCGGAAAAACGAGAAAAATCTTAAAATTGAAAAAAAAACCGCATTTCAAGGGTGTAAACAAATATTGCTAGGAGGCATTTTCGATCAGAGATTTACCGTAGAATCTTCTCCTGGTCTGTGACTGTCACGAAATGTAACACCTTGTATTCTGCTCCATCTTTACTGTGTTTATTGATGCAATATTACTTGATCAAAACAACCGGATTCGTACTTAGCAACGCATCCCACTCTTGCTATTCAGGTTATAGCTCAGTGTGGAATCATGTTCAATGCATTTAATTGAATGCTTCGCAGGTAATTCCCACGCACTGCAGAATTAGATCTCCTTCATCTAACGTACACCCACCTGTCATCATCTCCAATCTGCTTTCTGTGTTCAACAACTAAATGGACGTCATATCAGGTGAATTTCACTGTGTAATATTCGGGACAGGAATTACACAACTATTATGTTTGTCTGTAATCAACATGACGCTTTGCGGTCCAGATGACATGACAACAGCGAGTTGATGGGATGCTTGATCAGATTACTGTCTCGAAATCCGATGTTGAGTAGGATGTCCCCCTCTGTGGGCGGTTCTCGGATACAGCGGGTAATTAAACTAGCTTGGCCAGGCTAGGAAATATTTTTCCAACATGTATCCGATTTGTATAGGTCTATTTCGTTTTGCACCAACGAAGATACCATAAATTATATATTTCGCACAGTTTCGCGATCGCCTTAGTCGTTAATTTTCACTCATTCATCCAATAAACTCATACGACTTTTGTAAGGTGCCGAAAACATGGGAGAAAGAGATTGATTGATTGATTAGTTTATTTATCTACCAGGGAGAGGTTAGGACCTTGAGGCCCTCTTTTCTACCTTCCCTGGATAAACAAATATATACAATCCTCTTACAATACATTTTTTGTAGTTCCTAGCATAAAAAACTATGTCTAAATAAATAAAAATGAGATAATATTCTCTTCTGCATATAGAAATTAATTCAAACCATTCGTATTTGTTTAGATCATTCATCTTCATTCATATCTCATCATTATTATCATCAATTACGTTAGTACTTTTCTAATGGTTTTAAATTCATTTCGGAAACTTTCTTTTTTTTGCTTAGACCAAACACATCAACATATTTCTCATAAATTTTTATTAATTGTATCACAAGAGATCTGTTGAACATTACAGTTTCGTGAGTGGGAATGCAACATTTTATCTTAATGTCTCGTGCGTTTGTCATGTATCTGAGACGTCCATACACAATTTTCGAACAGGTATGCGGGCTTTTTGAACTTCGAAATCTTGAAAGCAAGGGCTACTATCTGCATTTCCTTACGCTCCGAAAGCCATTGCTAAAGTGTGGTGTTACAAGATCGTCTCGTTTTAGCCTTAGAAAAAAGCTTAACCTTTCTCTACTGACCCAAGTGAAATTTGTTTTTCCTGTCTAGATAAACATAGAGTGTGCTTGAAGCTGTCGTTCAAGGGCACCTCCTACCCAGTTGATGGGAAGGTGTTGGCTTGTTCACACCGATGAGGTACGTACCATTCTTCGCCTATCCCCCCTTTGGTCGGATTCGACCCAACCATAGTAGATTCGAATGTCCTGTACAAATGGAATGTCAACAACGAGTCATATCCAAACCCGATTAACTGTACTTCCTGCTTTCAAGTCAAATTCTACCTTTTCACGTGAAGCGTTTACTCTACCTGTCGTTACTTACGCCGATCTGGCTATACGGGAGTGAACTTTGGGGCTCGGCATGAAATCACAAATTAAACGCATGAGACCGTTCAAAAAGACACTGCGAATACTGACTGGGGCACCATGGTTTGTCCGTAACGAAACAATACGTTGAGACCTCTCAATCTCTACAGTCACTGAGTCCATCTCCAAGTCCTACAAAGCTTTAGCAGGAATGTATTATATCCCACCCAAATACTCTTGTTCGAGACATGCTTTCTAGTCCAAGACCTCATCGTGACTCAAGACGATAAAAACACAAATGGCACTCGGATCTCCTGGGTTCCTGATGCTCCTCTGCTTATGAACCATTGTACATTGTACCATTGTACATTGTACATAATATATTATATTGTCAGATCTATTAAGTGCTCGATTTTTTTTTGTTTTTTCTCTCTACAAACTATGTTGTTGTTTTGTTATTGTTAATATCTTTTCATAGTCTAATACGATTAATGCTTTACATTACACATATATAGATTTATACATTTTCTTTTTACTATAGTTGTCACAATTAAAAATTATAATTGTATTATGTTGCTAATGGGCAACGTTAAAATACCTACCTCAAGTGCCATGTGAAAACTGTATAATGAAATATGCTCAAACTTAATAGTGATTTATCACAATAAAGTTCCTCTTTGAAAAAAAAAAAAAAAAAAATCCGCTCGACGATTCTCAAAAATTCAGCCTGTGCATTGGCTAAGCCGTGGATGGAGAAAAGATTCGCTAACGAACGTCTTCCGCGGAATCTAAGAGGGATGATAGGTGAACAGCTGGGCAAGAGGATTGAGAGACCTGCACCATCCAGCGATGGTACGACAAAAAAGGAGACGATGCGACTTTTGCGTCAGCGACAGAAAAGGGAACTCATATTGTACTTACTGTGATAGATCAATGTGTGGGGAACATAAAGTTTTGATTTGCCCTGAGTGTTCCTCGACCAAAGATGAAGAAAGTTTGTGGTACTTAACAAAATATGTGATTGTTTTCTCAATTTGTAAAGTTTGTGGTTGATTATATTTTTGTCGACTCGTTCCATTTTATATTTTCAATTTTTATAGAGTTAAAATTATGTTTGTTTTCTTAACAGAACTACGATATTTTTTGAGTCTCAAACTATGACTGAATTAGCAGAACTGAGTTAAACTCAAGAGCTTATATGCTGTGAAATACGTATAATAATACATTTCATTGAAAAGCTTGTTTGTATTTTTCTATCTTCTTCATTTGGAGAGTCATTAATATACATTTTTCAGAGGTTTCATCGTTTTTTGGGAACAGTGATTGATAAAAAGGAGGTTGGTCGAATCCGACCCAACTGTAGTACATGTGTGACCTTGAACTACCGTAGTAGAGGAGGGTTAATATTTTATTTTGGGCTTTTTGCAAGCGGTCAACATCCGCACTCTTAACGTCACCGAAGGGACAGAGCCCATAATCGAAAATTGGTAAGACCAGAAACTCTGCACACTTCTTCAATTGCGGCTCTTCTTAATTGATACAAAATTTTTGATACAAAGTTAAGTTACACATAGGTATCTGTCACTTGATTCTCTCAAATGTGTTTTCAACAACAATGCCTTGGTTTTTGAATGGCACTATGTAAGCTCCTCAATCCCTACTAACAGGACAACGCGTAATTGATAGAGAAAGCATTTAACAGAATACGAACTTCAAAATCAAGAATCACAATTCATCAATTTCAGAACAAAAATATTTTTCAGATAAGGACAATCAATCGAGATGGATTTAAAGATTGAGTATTTGCCCGAGAGACCAACTTAAATTGATTTAATTGAATTAAACCAGTTCGCTGAAACGAACAGGGCTATTCACAATCCGCATTTTTCTGGTCAAACGATCGTCACTTCAACACGCGCTAATATAAAAATATTCATTAAGCTGGAACTCAAAAAGAACTGTTCAATAAACATTTGAAAGCGCCGGTTCCCGCGATCGTATGAAGTAGCTTCAAAGGTCACATTTTTATGTCGCGTTGAAAAGCAATTTTCTTCAAACTTTAGGAAGAAGTGAGGATATAAAATGTAGCTCTTTTCGGGAGCGAGCCTCTGATTAAAGCAGGTCCGAGATCAAAAGAATTTGTAATACGGAGAGAGAGGCCGGGACCCTTGTCATGCACGTGACAATTTTATTATCAGTTTGAAGGGTTCAATAGAAGGCGGTAGTGATTCAAAAAAAAAAATCCATCTACTGCCAATTTCTGGCGAGACGTTTTTTTCGGCCGGTATAAACAAAGGTCCTAAGAAAAACCCGGATATTGTGCGAAGAAGTTTTCATTGATTTGTTTTTTATTGCAGGGTAGACGATTTAGAACTGTTTACTAGGTCATGATTTTTTCGTGCAATTCACAAAGGGAGGAAGAAAGGGTCCCATATACAGGATGTCAACAATACTGGTCTCATCCCTTAAAATGATCGATTCTACAATTAAGTCGCAACAAAAAATGCCTCTTGTAGTTTTTTGTTTAACGCTCGTATTCCTTAGAATAAGTAAGAGTAACCAAGTACCTCGGAGTGGTACTAGATCAGTGTCTAAATTGGGAGATGTATGTCAAAATTGTATCAACAAAGCTCAGACAGTTGATACCACTTTGTAGAGGAGTGAAATTCATGAGTATACTACTGAAAAGACAATTTAATCTCGCTATCGTACAGTCTTTACTGATCTACGCTTTGCCAGTGTGGGGCTCAGCGTATAAAACCAAAAGTCAACCTGTTTTAATTATACAAAAAACTCTAATAAAAATGTTAGGTACTAAAAAAGAAAAGAACCTATTCTACGAATTTATTTCGAGAGTTTAAAGTTACGGACATTTTTAATTTAATAGAAAAAACAACTTTGATTTTTACCCACAAAAAATACTTGGAGAGCAAACTAGAGAAGGTTGAGATAGGCACACGAAGCGCGGATAAGGTTTTTTTTCGTGATTCATTAATTGCGACTGAAAAATCAAATACATTTCATCTAGCAATTTTACATATCAATAAAGATACACTCCAAGAGGGTAGGTATACAGCAAAACCTAGCCCTTTATTATATAGCTCAATTAAACAGCACTGAGTTCGATTGCACTTCTATTCACGCAGCACAACTAAATCTAGTGGTTTGTTTCTCTTGAGACGTCGGATTTCACCTTCGTTGTCCAAAACGTAGATCATCTCCGGGTTCTCGTGTTTGTGGAGGCGATGTTCATGCTTCCTTGCGTATTTTGCAATAATTTCATAGACTGTCTCCATCCTCAAATCTCGATGAATATCATCGTTTCGCATGTACCAAGGGGCTCCAACTATACTTCTCAGTATTTTATTCTGAAAGGTTTGGATTTTCTTAATATTTGATTTCTTGGCACAGCCCCAGATCTGTATCCCATAGGTCCAGATAGGGCGAAGGATCTGCTTATATATACGCAGTTTGTTGTGAAGAGAGAGACCGGAATTCCTTCCCATTAGCCAATACATCCTTCTGTACTTGATTTTAAGTTCTTCTTTCTTCTTTTCTATGTGTTTATTCCAGTTTAATTTGGAGTCAAGTGTGAACCCACGCATTTAACTGCTTCAGTATACGGTATTTTATTTGAATTGATCTACATCCAAGATTAGAACTTTTCGGTTAGTGAAGTTGATGTGGACCGATTTTGATTCGTTCAGCTTCATTCTCCACATCTTGGTCCACCTAGAAACCTCGAAAACTACAGCAGCTCAAAGATTTCTTTGTGGAAATAAACACAAAGGGTGATTTTATGTAACTTACTTCCACATGAACTGGTAAAAAAGAGAAATTATCCATGAATTTATTCAAAAAATTAATAAAGAAGTATTATTTTAGTTTACTTTAATGGTAAATAATGTATTAAATGGGAGGTTTTCTGTGTATATTTGGTTTATACGTATAATTTTTTATGTTGCTAGAAATATCGTACTCATCATAACAGAAATAACTTGTGAAATAGCTTATCAATTAGTACCTCAGTAATATTCATTCATACTAGGATGTAATTCTGTATTATAAATTTATGCAAAGACGCTATAGTTCCCAGCTCAAGATTTTTCTTAAAGGGAACTATTGCATTTGCCATACTGTAGTAGATGTGTATTGATGAAACATTTTGAAAAACAAATGCTTATAAATAAAAAGAAAATAAAAAAATTCAGGGTTATTCATGATTTTTTTCATGTTATAAGTGAGTGAATCTCTCTCTCTCTCTCTCTCTCTCTCTCTCTCTCTCTCTCTCTCTCTCTCTCTCTCTCTCTCTCTCTCTCTCTCTCTCTCTCTCTCTCTCTCTCTCTCTCTCTCTCTCTCTCTCTCTCTCTCTCTCTCTCTCTCTCTCTCTCTCTCTCTCTCTCTCTCTCTCTCTCTCTCTCTCTCTCTCTCTCTCTCTCTCTCTCTCTCTCTCTCTCTCTCTCTCTCTCCACAATTGTCTATTATCTCGTACTATGTTGGACCTCTAGAAAGAGAAATATTTCCCCCTAAATTGCAGACCGATTCGTCATATTCCAGCACAACCACAGGCTGTCCAAGTTTGCAATCACAGGTCTGGGTTCACGCGGCTTCGGCCTCCCTCATTCCGCCGCTGAAAAATTAAAACGCCAATGTTTCGGAAAGAGAAAAACCTCCGCTCTTCCGTGGTGTAACCCTTTTTTCAATCGAAATAAATTTTACCTTGAGAATTGGTTTAAATACTTAAAATGAGTTTTCCCTCGATTGGGCATCCTGATATTTTTGCATGCATACGCGTCCACAAAAACATCCGGTTAGAAGGACATTTTGGGGTGCCAAGTCGTTTTCTCATCAAACACAAAATAACTAGTATTTGAGGAAGAGCAATTTTTTCGGAATTTTCACCGGTTTTTCCATTGTTCCATTGTGTTAGGTGTCCATTGGTCCATTGTGTTATCCCTCCATTAAGTAGAATTGAATTATAAATAAATTAAAACCGATACAACTATAATTTTTAAGTAGCGTTGGTTACGAAATGACCTAATCAACAGAAAGTAACTCAAAGAAAACATAAAATCATTGATGTAGTATGAAACTACCATAATCATTAGATTTCTTAAACAGAACGTCGTCATGTTTTTAAAGAAGTACCTAAGAAATGAATTTGCAAATCTACAACAGTTCCTACTGAGTGAGAATCGGACATAAATGAATACATGTTAAATAACTACGCAAGTTTACCGAGCTGAATTGTTTTGTTCATCGTGGTCAAAATAGAATATTCTTGTAATTTACTAAATTGTAGGATTTTCAATTTTTATTACTTATCGACCACTTTATCGTCGTATGACACATTTAATATGAAGCGAATACACGAATTCAACGTTCGATGCAACTTGAGGGACAAGTCATAGTTCAAGTCACACATGACCGATCCAACTTGATGCAAATGTGGTAATACTCGTACAAGTGTATTAACCAATTTCTGTTTTATAAAAATAGTTTTGTACTTAAGAAGTTTCTGAAAACTATAAATGTATGAATACATTTTCTTAACAATAGTACTAGTTTGTGTCGACCATGAGAGATTTTCCTCTACTACAACTCCAAGACATGTCATTTGGTTAACAAATGGGAGAGGTACATAATTTATTTGCATTCGAGGCACATTATCCAAATTAAATGTAGACAACAATCTAAAATGGCCTAGGATCATGGCATTACATTTAGTTGGATTTAACACCAAACGGTGCTTGAGACACCAAGTTGTTAAAATATTTAAATCGGTATTTACTTTTGAGGTGGTTTTACTCAACTCCGAGACTGGCGAAGAAATGAATAAATTAAAATCATCAGCGTAAATACTATAACTACAATTTTTAATCGCATCAGAAATTTGATTAATAGATAAGGCAAAAGTTATACTAGACAGAGTAGATCCCTGAGGTGTTCCTCTATTGACGCCTTTCCATTCGGATAGAGAACCTTTGCCAGTTTTGATGCGCTGCCTTCTATCACTCAGATATGAATGAAACCTTGAAACGAAATTGTTGGCACAACCATGGATTTCAGAACAGCAACAAAAAGCCTATGGTCGATACTGTTGAACGCGTGACTCATATCTGAACTCAATAGAACCGTAACTTTACTATTGTACATATTTTTCCTTATTTCGTCGCAGATTCTTACAAACGCAGTCTGACAGCTATAGCCTTTTCTATATCCCGATTGATGGTCATCTAGTATATTATTAGATTCCACATAGGCTGAAAGTTTGGCATAGATAATAAGAGAGAGCGAAAGGAAATTTATATTTGAAAAAAAAAAAACAAAGGAAGAAAAATTTGCTACATAAAAATATTAGAATAGTATTGCTTGTCGTAGGTACACCAGTGGTGACGAGCAAGAGCCGTTAATGTGCTACAATTTGATAAAATTAATTACTTTGAGGTTAATAAGACTAAATTAATTACAAAAATAAAAACAGAAACAGCGCTCTTCAAACCTACAAATAAACGCTCCTCAGAAGCGATTCATAGTCATGGTAGTCCACTTTAATTAATCAGGTAAATACCATACGCTTGTATATGTTTCGAGAGTGATACATGGGGAGTCTCATGGTGGGAGGAAGAAGGTTAAAAATCAGATGAAGGAGGTACAAAGGACTGCGAGAGGATCTAGTAGTGGCGATTTTAGGATTAATGACATTGTTTAGAAGTGTAAAACGGGTTGGGTACAAGTGGGATGGCGAAGGGTTGCAAAGGAGAGGATTTTTATGGATTGAAGTGAATAACTCAATTAGCATGTTTAGAAGATTTTCAAGGAATCACACAACTTACCAGGCAAAAGGTATGTACTCCAACATGACCAAAAGGTCGGCGACTGCGAGGCCCGTCAGGATAGCGTTCGTCGGCGAGTACATCTCTCTCCTGGTGAGCACCATGATGTTGAGGAGGTTGGCCACGCTCCCGAAAAGGCACACGATGAGACTGGTGTAGCCATGAAGGGGAAGATAGAAATCCTTGACGTCATTGAAATAGGCGCAGTAAGATTCTTGCAGCTCGACGTTTGAGGAATTCATTTCTCCTCAATGAAAGACCTGCAACAAAGATAAATGAGGGACATAACTCAAGATGCTTACATTTTCTAGGCTGTATGGGTGTCAATAGGTACAATACAGGTATTTTATATACGATAAATGTGAGAGGGAAGAGCCGCCGTATGGGATAGAGAAGGCATCTCCAATAGTTTTCCTGTAGAAAGAGGAGTAAAGCAGGGTTGCTTGTTGAGTCCCTAGCTTTTTGCCCTCTACATCGATGGTCTACACGAGGTTGCAGCATGTGATTGTTGATGTCATAATAAAAGTATTAATGTATGCAGACGAAATTGTTCTCATAGCTGAAAATGTGAAAGACCTGCAGCACAACAAAGATTCCCTTCATCAATTCTTTGATCAATAGGCATTGGAGGTGAACCTGGACAAGTCCAAAATAATGTTGTTTTGAAGGGGAGGGAGAATGGAAATGCACGAGTCTTGGACTTATAGAGGGAAAGTGGTGGATGTAGTCGGCTCTTACAGGTACTTGGATGGTCACATTGACATCTGGACTGTCCTTTTCAACTCATTTGCAGGACAGAGCAGTAGCGGCCAAAATGAGTACTGCCGTTGGATACGGCACATTCATCAAGCTCTACAGTGTTCCAATCAGTGGGAAAAACTGCTTACTTCATAGAAAACATTGGGATGCAATATGCCCTTAAAAATACATTTTTTGCATAGTCACTTAGACTTTTTTGCCCCGAATTCGGGTGCAGCTTCGGATGAACATGGAGAACGATTCCACCAAGATATATCCAGAATGGAAAAAAGATATACTGGCAAATGGAAAGAGAAGATGCTGGCGGATTACTGCTGGGCACTGCAGCGGGAGACAGAGGAGGAAGAGTACAAAGAAAAAAACTGCTCATTGACGATGTGTGTATATTTTTTGAGTTGTGTCATATCCTGATAGCATGCAGGATTCAATTGAATATATTTTCTGTTGAAAAAGAAAAAAAAATCTGTTATAATAAAGATCATAATTTTCAAGTACAATTTTTAATTTTTTCCAAGTTTCTCCTCTTTTCTCTCAAAATCAGAGGGTGAAAGAATTTTTCTGAGTTCAGATTCGGACTCAGCACACCTGAAGACATGAGAAACAGGCAATATTGTTAAAGGGAGGAAGAAAAGTTTTTTTTTTTTTGCAGAAAAGTGTAATTATGTATTAGAGACAAACTATAGCTGGAGCTAGTGATCTATTGAATCTACAAACTCTTGTTGTGAAGTTGTGGCTGGCAGTTGACGGAGGTGATTGATTCCGGCACGTGATAGCGACTCTCGCTTATAAAAAGGTGTCGGTTCGGATCGATGAGGAGCAGCTAAACGAGATGTTGCCCCATCCTGTTACCCACGTCCCCTAGATCAGCGATTTGCCTGAGGAGTGGCACTAGAGTTTCCTTTCAATTAAGAACTTCTTCCCTCTTCGGGGAGTGAAAATAAGTGTCGCACGTGAGAGTTGATCCACCTCTGCACCGCTTTATGCGACGCGGGCCTCCGAACCGGCAGGTACTTCAGAGTTGGTGAACAGAGTGAACAATATCCCGCGGAAGAGAGCGGAAACTCCATTTAACGGCCCTGTCCCGTATTCCGCTAGTGTATCGTCGGATAGGCAGTCGGTTGTGAGAGAAACAACTGGGTTTCGCCCTAACGAGTGTAGTGTGTGTGGCAGGGAGTTCCCGCGTTAAGTAGAAACCTAACTAGGTAACTATTTGAAACGAACGGCATATAGGTCATGAGTAATTTGCGAACCCAACAGCGAACCTACAATAACAAATGTCATCAGAATTGAGTTAAAACTAAAACTGTCTTTTTCGTTTATTGTTTTAGCATGGACTAGCATAGGACTAACTAGCCGTTAGTCTTACATTTATTACTAGCCGAACTTAACGTTCGATGATCATCGTTGAACGTTCAGCGTTCAATCGAGGCTAAAGCGTATTCTACGTTCCTATACTTGTGGCAGTAGTCTCTAAATAAAAGCAAAAGGGGGTCCAGGGGGCTTGCCCCCTGGCAAGGCGCTGAGCGCCGATTTTTTTTTTCTCTAATGTTTGTCAAAGTGTCTAGTTTTATAAACCACTAACATTTTTGTGTCAATTGAGTGCATATAAGGAAATCTCGTTTTCCTTATGAGGATTTCAGAAAATCGCGTTCTCGGTAAAAGTCGAGAATAGATGACTCCTTCCTAATCATCGTCGTTATATTCCTACCGATAGAGGACCCATTAGGGGGCAAAGACAGAAATGTGTTCCACCCCGTTCATCTCTAATCTCCAAGGCGGAACAAAGCTCGCCGGGTCAGCTAGTAGGTGATTTTTTTTGCATAAGTCCTATTTTTAATCTAGGGGCCTCAAATATTACCGTTACGGATATCCATTTGACTGCTCGCATTAGTAAACTGTATGATTACTATCTACACGGGTTTCATCGCCAATATATGCTGAAGGTAATGAGCTGTTTTGTACTGTTTGAGGATAACATCGTATTTACGAATCAAACAGCGCCCCAATCTTCCACATAATTAGTATTTGCCTCATCATTAACATTTTCGCGTATTTCCGAAGGAAATGAGTTTTTCTTGTCCGAGCGGACTCAAATTATTTCAGAAGATTAAATACTTGGAAAAAATTGTTAGTCATCTCCAACGCAACGGATAAATCTTTAAACCCCCGTTTTCCCGAGGCCATTTTTTTACGCCCCATATCAACAACCGGCTGAGATCGCCAACGGAAAACAAACCCTGATTATTTACCAACCTCTCTCGGCTGACTCTGGCACCTAATTTATTCACAGTCTCCATTACGGAGGGCATTTCCCACTCGGGTGGATGTAGCAGTCGCATGCTGAGGTGGAATTCCAGCGGGCATATATACATTTTTTTATCAAACGGCATGTTATTCAACCGAGAATTTGAAGTGATGTTACGTAAATTCCTCAGATGGAGCACTTGAAGAAAACTGTCTGGTTACTGCATGGGCGGATTTAGGTTAAAATTTTTGGGGGTGTCAGTGCCGGGGAGTCTGGGGGGCCTCCCCCGTGAAATTTTTGACAAATACAAGCTAAAAAATTCTTGCATACAAGTCTGCAACGCATTAGGACATTTCATGTCTTTCCCCTCCCTCCTTCTTCCCTTCCATCTTCTAGCAATCTTGTCTTCCTCTGTGAATTACATTTTTTTCAATATAAAGAATACAAAAATTAAACTCATATTTTTATTTCTGCCACTCTGCTGATCAAGACCCTGTACATCTTATTGTTCATGTCCTAAGGAGGCTACCAGCCAAATTTCAGCTTTCCACAGTTGATAGGAAAGAAGTTAGCTTCAGGAGCCACTCTGCTGATCAAGACCCTCTGCACCTTATTGTTCACGTCCTAAGGAAGCTACCAGCCAAATCATAATAATCATATAGCCAAATTTCAGCTATAATCATATAGGTACCTAACTACCTCACTTCTAAGAATCATAAATGCTTGCATACGAGTCTGCAACACATTGGGACATTTTCTTCTGTGTATTCGAGCCAGACTACATCACCTACTCCAGTAGCGTTGTTGTTCATGTCCTAGCGAGACAAATTTCAGCTTCCTACGGTTGATAGGAAAGAAGTTAGCTTCAGTAGCCACTCTGCTGATGAAGACCCTGTACACCTTATTGTTCATGTCCTAAGGAGGCTACCAGCCAAATTTCAGCTTTCCACAGTTGATAGGAAAGAAGTTAGCTTCAGGAGCCACTCAGTTGATCAAAACCCTCTGCAGCCTTTTTTGAGTAGATAATTAATCAAGCGATTGACCGAGAAATAGGATGATTAAATGATCATTTTCTTGGAATTTTTAGGTTTTTTCCAAAACCAGCCGCTTGGGTGTGCGGCAAGTGGTGGACGGATGGATTGATTTTTTTTTAATTCAATTTTTGTATTCTACAGTTTCATTTTTATTCCGGTTGATGACAAATGCTCTGTGGAAACTGAATAATAAAATATAAAATAATAAAACCAATTTTGCCATCTCCCAAGAGTGAAAATATGACCGGCTGCCTGTAGATAGATACGGAAGGTTCATGTAATAAGCTCCACGGGATAAGTCCGGTATTCGTTCTATGGCCCGTTGAATGTCATCTCTTTGGTCTTCGGAATCAATATCGCAGGACATGAAGAGTTTTGAGGGCGCGGGGGGGATGAGGAAATGACGGAAAGCTCGTCGGTGGGTTCGGCGGGGCAGAGGTAAAGCCCAGGAGAGCGAGGGTCCGCGGAGGTCGCGTTTCGCAATCTGGCAAACCCAATCAAGGAGCGGTGTCCCCTTGCCTTCAAGGGCCTTCATTTCCGCATCGATATCAAAGTCCCCACAGCAGCAATAGCGGTTTCCTGTTGGATAACCGAGTGGGAGATTTTACGTGGAAAACCTCAAGTTGGGGGATCGAACTTACCCGGGAATGCCTGGATTTGCATTACGGCATCAACGAGTCGTGGGAAATGGGGAAAAGGCGACAGGAGTAAACACCAAGAAAGTACTAGCACATGGAACTTGAACCAGAAAACGCTGCAAATTCAATCCAGGGATGGCCATGGAAACATAAAATATCGATACATCGATGTTTGGTAGTATCGGCGTTAAAATATCGATAGTTTTAAAAATATATTGGTTAAAAATCCTAGAGCTTCTACTGTTGAATAAAATTTATGTATTTAATGCACTTAGTATCGACGATAGTTTTAGAAAATATTGGTTAAAAAGTTGAATAAAATTTATGTATTTAATGCACTTAGTAGACCAGATGCCACAATTGAGTTTGCAGACGTTCAAATTTGATTTACAAAGAAAACTTAATTAATACTAATCAATAAATTAGAAATAAACCCCTTTCCTGGTTTTCATGTACATGTTACATCTTATTGCTTCCGAGTCTGGGAAGCAGCAGAAACCTTGGGTTCGCTTTCGAGAGCCAACAAATTTTTGTTGTCCGAACTCAAAATTTCCACTCGCATTTTGCGTTTCATAGCCTACTGAACAAATTTGGTTCCGTGTCTGTCGGTCTGTCAGTCCGCATTTCCTTGTTACAGCCACAACTTCCACAATTTTGAATGAATTCAGCTCAAATTTCGCGGAGTTATGCGGATAAGGTCTCTTAAGGTCCCGTTGGAATTTCATCTCAATGTAATCAGCGGTACGCTCTGCGCATGCGCTAACGTGAAATTCTTGGAACAGGTATAACTTTTACAATTTTGATTCCATTTAGCTCATATGATAAATTCAATTTCTTCAAACTACTATTAATTTTATGAACAATACACCATAGTTGCATACGTCTACCAAGCCTATACAAAATAATACATGATGTTAAAAATTTGCCATATCTTACGCTCACAATAAGGTTCCCATATCAATAATGTGGTTGAATAAAGATGTTCTCTGTAAAATGTGCCAATTCCCCTTATATTTTCACCTTATTAATTCCCTGTTGCCTGATATATTTCTGCTGTCACCAAACATCTATGTGCCTACTTGTGGGGGGTTGGAATTGTTATAATTCCAATGAGGATCATGCAAAAGGAACTAGTTCCCTTCTCCAAGACGCAATAAGATCCATTAAATGCGTACTGTTTTAAAATTTTTGTTTTAATACGAATTTTTAGTTGACAGAATGATTTCGGAAAATGAAAGAAAGTCAATTGATCAATTGGCATAGGTAAAAGAAGTGTTTCGCTAATTCCCAAAATTGTTCTTGACGGATCTAATGACTTTTGAACGCCACCTCCTCATTTTTTTATTTTCTATTTTACGAGTATAATTGTGTCACTCGTATAATTGTGTCACTTTGATTGTAAGGAAGAACCTACCGTGCCATCTCCTTGGCAGTGTATTTTTTTTGACATGTAATAATCACACACACGCACACACATACACACACTTCGTAGTTTTTAGAGCATTTGGGCTGAATATAAACACGTTTCACCCAATGGCGTCACTCTCTTGTGGTTTGTCGTGAATAATAGTGTCCAAATTGAGTAGGTATACCATTAGACCAAGACCAACTGTCGATAAACGATGTAAGATCCACTGAAGAACATGTGTTGAACAATTAGTTACTTCATACAAAGACTGTATTGCTGAATATCTAACTTGAACCGTGTTGATTCGACGAAATTTATTGTTTCTTTTCGAGAGCGGGTGTAAAAAGAGAGAACGTTAACAACTTAAAATCGTAGTATATGTCACCTACGAGAGGTACAGAGGTATGTAAAAAGAGCGAACGATTTTTTACGACGAGCAATGGTTTTTAAGGACGCTGAACACGTATTCTTACAACATCTAAAACGTAAGACATTCGTTCATAGTTTATTGCTCAAGGAATCATTAATTTCATAACTTAGGAAACGTTCAGGTGAACAAAAGTTGTACGAACCTCCAACTAGCTTCTCCTGAATCCATTTCTCGACCTTTTCGAAAACGATATCCTTCGAATACAATTATTTCGTTCCCCTGTTTCCCGATCACAACTGAACATTCACTCATATTCGACATGACTCTTGAAAGGTTGAAGGCAAACTGATTACGATGAGAACTCACTACACAAAGTTGGAGGCAGTTTATTCAGATTTACGTATTCTTATTCGCTCTATTTACATGCCCATGGCGTATAGTTTGAACTCCGTTCGCTCTTTTTACATGAGAGTGCCACCTCATTAGGTAGACTTTCACATCGTTAATGGCTTTGTTCGCTCTTTTTGCCATTGCCCCTTTTCGATATTTACACACGAAAGTCTACGAGTTTGTTGATACTCAGCACCCTATATTTGTCGATATTAATAACTAAAACTGTCGGTATTATCGCTCAAAAGGTGGGCTATGCCTATATTCTGCCCTCTAGCCCTTCAAAGCAGAAATAATTGACTGAGCGCATGAATAGGGATAGCTATAGGAATATGTTCTTATTTCTATTCATGAATATGATTATGCCCATCTCTGATTTATACGAGGTATAAATAATGAATCGGAATTTCCTATCCGAAGGACATCGCCAATGTGGCGACAAAATATGTACGGTTCACTGGTAATAGAATTCATGTATATTGATAAGTGGGTGCTCGAAATAAATAGTTATTGACCCTTCACGTCTCATGGGTAGTATGCTACCTACAACTTCAATGATTTTTATAATTTTTTCAAACAATTGCCTGTGTTTGCGAATTATTTTTGCGTGACCATTAACAATTTACTCTCGCGAAAAAGATGAATTGATAATAATGATATTGTTACTAGGGGCGAAAAACATAAATCAAGACCGCCACTCCCAAATCATAGGAGAGACTGGTAAGTCTGAGCGCAATCTCAAGTTTCATTGAGATAAAGATCATAGTATTTTATGAATCGAAGTGTTTCTAACATTCTTGTTGTATGCTCAAGTATTATTGATAGTTTATAGCGTATATAATGTGATATAGTTTACGCTGGAACATTTCAAACTTCCGGGTCGTATCCAACCCATCAGTGCGCAACGTAATGATTTGATTTGCCAAATCATATGGGTCGTATTCAACCGCATGGAAATTCCCGCATTTTAAACACCTTTCTACGAGAATTATAGTTGATTTTGAAATGGTTATGCCTAAATTGATTTCTTTCCGATTTGTTTTGATAAAGGTATACCTAGGTGAGAAGAAAGGAGTTGACAACTTTTCAGATTGTAGGTACCATCCTTGTTGGTTGTTTAGGTAGTTGGTATTTGTGCATTTTTTCGTGTATTCGGAATTATAATTATCTTGAACTGTATTATGACAACTATTTATCAAGCTGCCATCTTTTGACAATATGTCTTTTGCTGTATGAACATCAACGCGGGGGGCACGATTAGGTGGAATACATTTTTGAATCCATCTTTCACAAATGAGAAACAATTCCAAAAACGCTGCAAATTCTTTCCCTGGGATTTATTATTCAATTGGCTTGCGTTCATGATTTGAATTTCTACTAAGCTTTGGAGTGTGCGTGTTTCACAGGTGATAGAGCGATTATTGAATTTCAGGAGATATGCATAGAGCACGTAAATCTGTTCTCAACCAAAATACCTGTTTGGATTGATCAGAAAGATAGAAATTCAAAACATGAATGCAAGCCAATTGAATAATAAACCCCAGTGAAAGAATTTGCAGCGTTTTTTTAATGGTTATCAGAATACTTCAACCCGTGTATCGGCTATAAACCCTTTTAGAAGTTCACTCCAGTATCCACGTTCAATACATCACTAGGTTACAGCAATCAAAACAAAAACAATAATAAACCAAAATGACGCAAATGTTGCCACCAGAAATCGGACGATACATCGGGAATGGTTTGATGCTACGGACCTGGGGAAGGGCTCATTCGATTCCTCATGGAAAGTTCTTCAAAAAAATCCAAATTTAGGCCGCCTTGACTTTTTTTGAGGTTTTTAGGGATTTTACAAAATTTTGACAACCCTCAAAGGGCACTTTAAATTAAGGGAGAGAGCTGGCTAAAGAATTGGGGCGTTGTCAGACCAACATGGATATTTTTATTGAAAATTTCAGATTTTTTGCTCCAGCCGTTTGGGAGAAATCGTGCGTACGGCGGACGGACGAAAATTTTTCATTGCATATTTGGATTCTACACCCTTTGAAACGTAAACCAACAAATTTTCAGGGGGGGTTAGAATTTTTCTTTCAAGAGCGATTACAATGGTTCATTATTGAATAATAAACCAAAAAACAATTTTTTTCTTCTCCAGAATTAATTCAGACCTGAAGAATTGATGAATCGTCAACAGAAATGAATTTTATTCGGGGACAACGGACATTTATTGTATGTGGTCAAAAGGTCAAATATATAAATGAAATAAGCTACAGCTGAAGCTTAGCTGGTGGATTAAGAACTGTAAAACTAGTTTAATACAGATGAGATGATGGTGACTCACAAAAACGCAATGCAGGAGTAATTCGCTATAGGTTTTTTAGTGCTCCAGGTCAAGGTGATAGTTTGGTAAATATTTGCCAATACTGAATAAGTTGAATTGGTAGCCCTTGTTTTATGGAATCGATGAGAAATCACCAGGAACAGTCCAGAGGTAGGTAAGTGAGATAAAAACGTTTAGATGAGGAGAAATGGATAATCAATAGATAGTTGAAAGTTGGAAAATTCTGAACAATGTCATGTTATTTTGTATTTTTTAACTTATTTGAAAGACCTACTTTTTTGCTTCCGAGTCTACTAAAGTAGCGGAAGCATTGTTTTCACTTTCGGAATATGAATTTTTTTTGTCTCCAAAATCAAAAATTCCACTCGCATTTTGCGTTTTAGACCTTTCTGAACAATTTTGGTTCCGTGTCTGTCTGTCTGTCTGTCAGCAAATCCTTGTTACGGGCAAAACTACACGAAGTTATACTCCGATTTTGATGAAATTTTCAGGGATCGTGCGGGTTATTGTGTAGATGGTCCCCTATAGATTTCATGACCCCCGAATCAATAGTAGCCTCTTCGCATGCGCAAACGTGAAATCCTTGTTACGCGCATAACTCTGAGAGTTCTTGACCAATTTCGATGAAATTTTCAGGGATTGTTCGGTTTGATGTGTAGATGGTCCCCTATGGGTTTCATGACCCCCGGATCAATAGTAGCCTCTGCGCTTGCGCAAACGTGAAATCCTTGCCACAAGCATAACTTTTGGAGTTCTTCACCGATTTCGATGAAATTTTCAGGGATTGTTTGGACTTATTAGGTATATTTTATATTTTGTTCGATAGTTGAATATGCCTACCTTTATTTTCTCAAGTAATGCTCCTGCATAACAATAAATTTACCCTAATTCAATATTTACTCCCCCTAATTGAACGAAGTTCTTTCTTCAATAATAATTTTCAATGATCTATACAGTCATGTTATGGATACGAGGAAGCTATTTGACACCCACTTGGCAGAGGTTTTTATACAAGTGTCATTAATTTTGGATGACTTACGGTAAATGGACGGAGTTTTATAATAAGATTTCTGGATCCTACGCATGCTGAATCTTAGACCAACAAATTTCGAGATGGCAGACTGAAAAGTCTCTACCGGACTGATGCTTGTTTCCACCGATTCCTCACATGTACGAAACTATACGACTATGTACAACGTATATAATGTCTTTTGACGAAATTTTCATTGATTGTTCCACGATGAATCCCGTACCCAACTTCATACTGTTGAAATTGTACCATGATTGTGTCCCATTTCGTACAAATTTTTGAGTTAATTGTAGGTTTCAGTATGGTGCCTTATGAATTTTATCGCTGTATTTTGATCAATAACTATTGTCCTTGATTAACATCTAAAATTTGCAGACACTGGTGAAACTCCAAGGGCTGAAAACCCAATTTTGAACACGTTTTCAATGTATGTTTGAGTAGAAAATTTAGAAAATCCTCCAACAGTTTCATTGCCATTGAAAGAAAAGTGAATTGATCTTCTAATTTCGTTGATTTCGATCGATTGAACCAAATCAAAGGGTTGAGTAACATCACTCCAGTATCTGCCTCTAATCCTCGTCAAATGTATTAATGAAAGCATCAGTTTCATAGGCCCACGGGGATAACACTGACAGAAAAATGAGAGAGAAGTCGCTAAAGAAACAGACGGCTATAAAGTTTATTTAAGCGTTACAGAAAATAAAAAGCCTTGTTCGGTCCCTTGAAACGTCCGCTTCATACAAAGGAGTTTTACTAAAAGCCAGCGAGTAGAAAAGGAATACGGATCTGAACGGCAAATATTGTTCCCTTTGAAAACGTGTCCTCGGGCGAACTGGCTGTGACCACATGAACGAGCCATTTGCCGGCAGATGAGAAAAAAGAGTTTTTCATTTAAGTAAGTACAGATATTTTCCATCGGGATGTAGATTTCAAAATTCGGTTAGCAGCAGGGAATGAAGGTTGGAAGGTCATCAAGGTGTTACGGGAACGTACGTAGAAATTGAATATCCCTTCCACTTTTTAGGATGTCCTAGTTCGGATTTTTCCGTTCAGTATCGATGTGGTTTGTCAGGATATCCGCGAGAAAAGTGTGTCAACGTGAAAGTTGCGGAGTATTTTCCTCCCGTTTTTTGGTTTATCGTTTGCAATAATAAGCCTTTGTAATCGTGAAGCAAACATTGCTTAACCCCTTAAAACGTTACGTGTCAAGGTGAGTAGATTCAAAACCTGTAATGCCCGTCAGCCATAAAATGATATAGAATTGATGTTAAACATATTGCTAAGTAATTTTTGGGGGAAGTTGATACCTCTTTTATGATTATTGTTTCCAATCTGTGGAACAACCGTATATGTTACTAGCCAGCTAACGATTTGCAAAAAATCCGTTCCGGAATAAGTTTTTTTGCTCTTTCGTCAAATTTCAAAAATATAACATAGACGGTTGTTCGGCCGCGGTCTTCATATATAAAACGCGCGTGTTGTCTATCTGTCTGTCTGTTCCGTTATAAATCGGGATCCGGACAATCAAATGACGTAAGATTTGGTACACTACCTACAATTACATGACGATTGTTCTTAAGCAGGTTTTGTTTCATCCAACCTCATTCAGACCTCCTACAGCAGAAATGAAGTAGTCGAGAAGTTTAATGTTGCCATTATAAAGCAGCTTTCGGGTCAAGAATATGCCTACAAGTCCATAGACTGTATCCTTAATGATGATGAAACAGTACAGTATCCCATTGAGTTTTTGAATTCCATCCAGATTCCTGATTTGCAAGCCCACAACTTGATTATAAAGGGTGGTCCTCCAATTGCTAATTCGAAATATTGATGCACCTAGGTTGTGTTATGGGACAAGATTGATCGTGAAAAAGGTGATGCGACTTATTATTCAAGCCACAGTACTCACAAGGTGTGCTAAAGGCGAAAATGTATTCATTCTAGGAACACCCACACACAACACCATACAATTCAAGAGAATACGGTTCCCTTTGAAACTGTGCTTTGCGATGACAATCAACAAGTCACAGGGACAGTCTCTTGAGATTGCTGGTATAGACTTGCAGACACCATGTTTTTCTCATGGACAGTTGTATGTGGCCTGTTCCAGAGTGAGCAAAGAGGAAAATCTTTTCATGCACACTCCAAATGGGACTACGAAAAATTGTGTTTATCACGTTGTTTTATAGTAAAAGGATCCGTTCATTACATGAAAATAAACAGTTCTTTACGATTTTACAAAAACCTTATTTTAAATGCGGGCAAAGCCAGGTATTTGCACCAAGTTTAAAAATAAATACCCCTCCCGTTTACATCCTTTTATAATGAAATTTGAAACTGAAATGAGTTCCACCACTCCACCATGTTATTAATTCAATGAAAAAAGGATAAAATGCCGGCTGTAGCTTATTGAAGATATAAACTAGACCAAAATTTTTAACCGATCAAGAAATGAGATAGAAAATTTGCAGTATGACCACAGCTTAAATGGATTTTCTATAACCCGTCTCCCCAGAAATCAACATCGAGCAACGTTTTGACATTACACAGCTGCCATGACTTACCATATGACTGTTCAAAAATAAAAAAAGTGAATGGTTTAATTAATTTAGAGGTGACGTTTGATTTTCAAATGAAATGGACCACCAACTCAAAGTTAAGAAAATCAGCTAAGAAAAGGTGTCTATACGCTGGATAGAATCTAATTTCTATCAGAGGAACTAAAGATCAATATTTATCAAACTCTGTTTGAATCAATTATACAATATGCCATCGTAATATGGGGAAGCATTTTCATGTACCGAATTGGTAAAATTTGTATGATTAAAAAAATGACGTTAAAAACATTGTTCGATAAGCCCAGGCGCCGTCCCACTCACATATTATTTCATGATTTGAATTAATTAACTGCCCATAAATTGTACACATTGAATATGCTCAAACTAATTCGTAAACACAAAAGTATGAATTTTGCAGATATGAGACAAAGGCAATCATAATTATACATACCGAAATTGCTGAGAGTTGAAAATACGTTTGCTCAAATGACGATAAAATACAAAGGCATGAAAATACTAAATGAAGATTTTGAAAAAAAAAAAAAAAAAATCTAATGAAGAGAAATAGTGACACAGCTATTTAAAAAAGGAACGTGTAAGCCAATAAGAGATAACCCGTATGCGTACTTTATAAACGAAAACTTGTAATTTTATAATATCAATAACAATGTAACAATTAAAAACTTACGTACCAACTAAGTACGTCATTCAATGAAAGCGGAATTCATATTTTAACCATTAATGTGGTGTAAATATAGTGTTGGAGGTACTTTATGTAAAATGTGAAGGAAATGATGAAAAATAAAGTACCCATCTATCGATCTATCTACTGACGAACCCTCGCTTTGGAGGCAGATCCTAAAAATCCGTTTTTTCGCCGATGGACTCCAGTAGGGGTCTGATCGGTCCCAACTCCAACCCAGACAAATCGCTTTACACACAAAGATGATGTGGGGCCAGAACCGGACAAAAACCCGTGTCTTTCGAGATATTTACTGACGTAGGTGAGTGGGATGTTATTTCAAATTACTTTTGGACGCTGAAATGATTGAGATGGATCCTTGATCAGTCCGAGATTATATGAATCAGAAAATTTCATTTTCAACTGATGAAAATGTTGAAAATTGGATGATAGTTCCATTTTTTAAGCCAGTACCACCCATAGGGTGTATTTAGTTCCAGCATAGGTGCGATATTCAATTCATTAACGCTATCCCAGTCGAGTGGAGAAAAGTCTGTTTATGCTTACTTCGTTATTCAAAGATGACATTTTACTCCCAACTGTTCCAAACATCAAAACTTCCATTCAGCCCTCGTTAATTATACTACGTCAAAGACAGGTGACGCATTTGACGTCGAATAGCTTAGTGATTCATTGCAGTAAAAGTTATTTCTAATTATTTACGGTAACAAGTTTTTTGATTTATTCCTCAGACAATAGAGAATCTCTGAAGAAGTTAGTTTGGTGTGAAGAAAGCGGGATATTCCCATCTTGTTGATGTAACCATATAGGCCCCATATGTATTGCAGGGTCTGTTTTCCTATTCACTATTTAGCATCAGGTCTGATTTTAAACGCTTTTATTTTACTTGCAATGTGTGTTCGGGTGGAATCTTGCGACCCGATTTTGAAGCAAATACTCTCAACCGATTAAGCTGAAATTTTGTATGCACATTTAGATTGGATGACAATATACGATTAATTGTGTGACGTCATTCTAAATTCAATATGCCGGACGATCCAAGTTGGCGGAATAGTGATTTTAATGCATTTCTACAATATGGGTGTCAAATGAAAGGACTTGTCGAGAGGAAGTTAAGGTTGAGAAAAAATGCATGTTAAAAAAGAAGAAGCTCTTTTCGGGATCCCCCTGAAATTTGGTGTAGAGAAGTCGTTTATTCTTGATTTGAACCTGTAAAATCGGTTGATTAACTTTGACTTGTGTTATTTGGCGAGATCGGCATCATAAGCGTTGGCTTGCAACCTGTCTACGAGAAGGACAACTCCAAAATCAAACCCGGAACGGTGTTTTGTTCGGCACAAGTAAGCTTCAAGCTGAAATAAGTGGCGCATTCTTCCAAACACCCAAGTCAAGGTGAGGCTGTGCCGAGGACTGAGTGGCATCGGGGTGTAATATGATTTCATGAACGTACCACCTCAGGGCTCCTGTTCATCTCATTCAGCGTAGGTCTGTGCAATTTCCAGCAGAATAAACAGTCACGGAACCGCTG
Source organism: Creontiades dilutus (assembly GCA_031894815.1). Taxonomy (NCBI): domain Eukaryota; kingdom Metazoa; phylum Arthropoda; class Insecta; order Hemiptera; family Miridae; genus Creontiades; species Creontiades dilutus. The sequence goes on along the minus strand of JAVIWC010003376.1, from coordinate 100,361 downwards.
AACAAAGAATACTGAAATTTTTTTATGTTGGGCTTGCACAGTACACAAAATGCAGGGTAGTACTGTCGACCACGCCGTTACTTACTTAGGTTCTTTGCTGCTGGTCATGCATACGTGGCATTAAGCAAGGTAAAAACATTAGAAGGTCTCCTTATTGAAGAGCTAGGCTGTTCCAAATTAACCGGCAAACGACCTTGCAACAATGATGCTTTGAATGAGATGAACAGACCCAGAAACCTAGCTAGCGATGACTAAAAAGTAATAAAGAGTAATAATAAATTAAACAAAAAACCTTTTTTAAGAAAGCTTTTATTTAAAATGCCCTAAAAAGAAGGAGATATATTTTTACTTACAAATTTTAACTGTCTACTTATAGCCTACATACACAATTCATAAAATCATAAAAGCTTGTCGCGACATTTGCGTAAGTAGTTACTAGATAGGAGTCTGTAAGCATTTACCTAATTAAACTGAAAAAAAAAACTTATGGGAATAAGTCAATGAAATTGGTACCTATGAACTAGTTAATTTACACAAGCCTAAATCTCGCGACAAGCTTTTATGATTTAAAAAAAAACAGAGATGAAAGCTACGGCTGGGGGGAAGAGGGGTGGCTAACAAGGGTTTACGTGAGCGCATTCTGTGTTCATAAACGATACTTACTAGGCCTAACCAACTCCCTGGGAAAATCTGTAGATTCAACCTGAGCACCAGAGAGGCTAGTGCTTACCAAGGTGGCAGGTACACGAATGACCCCCTCGGGCGGACGGAAAAGTGGTGATGCCGGAATAACAAAGGGCGGAAGGAGCCCACCTAAGGTTAGTTGAAGGAGTGTTGAGTTGGGGGCCGGGGGAACTGTCGGGTCGGTACGGTCGCTAAAAACTGGATTGTACTCCTGTTAATCATTTAAATGATAAAATGATAAAATTTATTTCCTTCTTTTTAGGGCATTTAAATAAAAGTTTCCTTAAAAGGTTTTTTTTTGTTTAATTTTTTTTCTCAATTTGTGGCCGGGATTTTTTTAAAGACCCTCAATTTTTCTCGGTGGTGACCTGCTGAATTGCTGTTTCTGAAGCAGTTTGGGTTGATCCACTTGCGTTCAAGGAATTGAGCCACCCAAATCCACTGACTGATGCCAAATAGTGTATGCTCGTGTTATTGATAATCTGTGTAGAATGGCTGCTTAACTATTTCGACAGCTTCTTTTTGTCATTCAGAAGGTCACTACTTAAACACCAGTCATTTAAAATATCAGCAAGAATCTGTTAATTGGAAGTTCAGAGCGAATGTAATCTTACTAATTGAAATGTTCAACTGTCGATTCAGCCCTTTCGACCAGGAGGCCGAAAATCCTTATTTCGTTGAGCCAGGAGGCCCGAGAGGGTCAACATTCGATTCAGCGAAAATCCGCCATCAAATCCGACAGCTAAGTAATTTTTTGTGGCAAGTCAATATTGAGTTAAACAGATCCCTTCGTTATTCGTTCCCGCCTTTGATGTTCACTTTCTTCGCAATTCATTCAACCTAATTTATGTTTGAACTGTCTCTCCGTTCGGATACTTGTAATTCCTAGTTTTCCCATTTACAGGTTCAATTTTTCCGGAATAAGGTACAATTATTAGGGCAAAAAGTTTAATTGTATTGTGTTCAATTCCATTAACAAAATGTTTAGTTGTTTCGGGAAAAGGTTTAATTCAACCGGAAAATGCATTTTTAACTATCTTTTAGCACATTATCCATCAACTAGCTTAGGAAATTTCAGTACAATTTCAAGCATAACTACGAGTTTTGACTATTTTGGAGATTTCGATTTATTTATAGATTAATTTACAGTTTATTTATTTATTGGCAAAAGAAACCCATGAAAAGAACATTAAATAGGTGTAGAAAATGCAATAGCCCACCGGCAATAAGTTCAGTGATGAATTTGAGGTAACCGGAGGAGTTGATAATTACATTGTTGTGACTAAGCACATACTAATCGGGCATCAAAATCACAGTAATAAAAAAACGTAAATAAAAGTAAACATTCTAGATTATTTATGTACATTAGTGATAAGTTTCTCTTGATCACTGCCTAAAGCTCAAAAATAGATAAAATATTCTTCTTCAGTTAATAAGATCTTTTGAAAGTTCCTAAACTTATTTTATTTTTGTACAAAAAATGGATCGCTCTGTTGTAAGGATTTCTTTTGAAAAATTCGGTTCTACAAATCGATAACCTAATACTGGATTCTTAGAATGATATTGTTTGACTTGTGCGACACAAATTTTCCCGCAGAACACCAATCTTATAGACATGCAAACAAGAACTCAACATCAAAATCTGTATAAAAGTTAACATTGAGCACCCCAATTCTCTTTACAAAGCTGTAATGGAGGACCTAAAATGTTTATTTAAAACTATCCGTAATATCGTATTGTGGACAACTTGTATTTTGGCGATTCGTGTCTTATTAGCAGCCCCTCATGCCAACCCACCATATATTATTAGTGAATATGCTGAACTGTAATATACAGACCTTATTTGTGATTTTGACTAAAAATATCTAAGCTCCTAAAAATATCTCATTTAAATGACCAATATATACCATTGTTGGCAAATGTTGTTCGTGACTTTTTTGAGCAATTTTTGAGATTTGATAAATTTTATGAGACCAAAATGTATAGTCTGACGTCCTCATCGTTTCGTTTAGAATGGTTGATTATTAGAATCACGAATGAAGTTTATATCTCAATCCTATCGAGAGTCATCGTCTTTGATGACACTTACACATAAATTATATTAAACTTTTAAAAAAGCGTTATAATCCAGAAATCATTTCAGAATGTTTCAAAATGGATTGTAATGAAGACATTTTTCGAAAGTTGTAGTTCTAAAATGTTCATAGTCCCTCCTCTTCATTTATTACGAAAATTCGCTAAAACGTCCATTTCACAGGAAAGCCCAACGTTTTCCGCTTCCAAACGCCAATTTCCTCAGTAAATTCCAGACCAAGATATTTTTGATTAGACTGTGCGAATGGTAAAAATCTGGTACCTGTTTCGGGAGTAGGTACCTACAGGCTAAGTTTGGCATGTATAATTTTATTAGAACGAAGAACAGTGTGCAAATTTGCCAAAATTCACTTTCCAGATTGATTTTTCAGAATTTGAACCATCTCCAAAAACGTTTATGAACATGTATAAAAAAACACTCGCCTCCTTCACTCAGGGATTGTTTCACCATAAATTTAAACTTCAACTTCTGTACACTCCGTGAAATCGTCAATTTAATTTTTGTTTTATAATAAGTGTGTGTCTTGGATTTTAACAAAGACGATGTTGCGTTTCTCTGTAAGAACAACAGGAACAACAACTAAAGTCCTTATTCCAGGTAACTTTTGTGAAATCACGGGCTTAGACAATGAGATAATTTCTCACGATCTATTTCAAATTTTCTCCAACTGGTTCATCTTTTTCCCGTCGTGAAAACGCATTGGCACTGATTTTCAGATTTTATTTGCATTCACATCAGAAAGAAACAATTCGTGAGTGAAGCAGGCGAGTGCTTTCTTTACATACATACTGGGCGTGGAAAATTCAACGTTCTTCCAAACGATATAATCAAATTTGAATTAGTTCTTGGAAATTTGACGGAGTTTTGGCTGTTATAATGAGTTATGGTCGAAATCACACAAAACATCAGTAGACACGTATTCCAAGTGGAATAAAGTACAATGTACGGAGAAAAACATAATGTAACTTGTAAATTAGGCTTCTAGTCCACTATACAGTTGATTTATCTCAATTGTAAACCTTATGAAGCAATGATGTTACATGTAAAAACGCTGCAAATTCTTTCACTGGGATTTATTATTCAATTGGCTTGCGTTCATGATTTGAATTTCTAGTAAGCTTTGGAGTGTGCGTGTTTCACAGGATAAAGCGATTATTGAATTTCAGGAGATATGCATAGGCCACGTAAATCGGTTCTCAACCAAAACATCTATTTGGATTGTTCAGTTGATCATATTTGTGTGCCTCCTGAAATTCAATAATCACTCTATCACCTGTGAGACACGCACTCTCCGGAGCTTAGTAGAAATTCAAATCATGAACGCAACCAATTGAATAATAAACAAATGGATAATTGCAGCGTTTTTCACAGGTGATAGAGCAATTATTGAATTTCAGGAGGGACACAAATATGATCAAATGATCAACCCAATAATAATAAACCCCAGTAATAATATTGAATAATATTTACCTATTTATCAGCGTTTTATGCATATCAGAATGCTTCAACCCGTGTATCGGCTATAAACTACAAGTATCAACATCGGCTATCACTCCAGTATCCACATTCACTACAACTCTTTTTTTTTTTCAGAGCGATTACAATGGTTCATTATTGAATAATAAACCAAAAGGATGATTTATTACAGTTGATAACAATTTTGTTGAAAACTACCTACTGATACAATTGACGCCTGGTTTATGGTACTCACCAAAGGTTAACAATCTGTATTGTTTAGTAACTGCTAGCCGTATTCCGGGTAGGAATTATTCTGTAAATCTCCCAATTCCAGTGTTGACCGAATAACGATTTTTCAAAATTAACTCCACAGTCAGAGAGAACGGAGAAAGCAATCACGGGAGGATCGTTCCTAGGGTCATAAATATTCAAGGCAGACGTTAAAGTATGTTCTGGGCCAGAAGGCTTACCGAAGCATCAATGCTTTCTTCCGGAGGAGGAACTTTGCTAGGCCGCCGCCATCTCACTGATTTCTGCTATACCATCCTGCAACAGATGAACAAATACGGAATTAATGGATAATATAGACTGTGATCGTTGGTCACTCGATACAATAATTATTTGTACAATAAGAAGCTGGTTTAAGAGACGGAATGTGGACTTGACGGAAACCACATTCCCATTCCGATGGTGAATCTTACTTCATCCGTGCTGTTAGTTGATAGGAATCATCCTATTTCATCATTGCATTAAACTCGTTTCACCTGTCCAACAACATGATGAACCAAAATGATGAATAGGACAACTTACCCTACCTACGAGGACAACTTGCCCTACCTCGGGGCCAAAAGTTTTACGTGACGATTTTTTCAAATAACTTAAAATATTATGCTCATAGGAAGTAAATAAATTAGGGTTCCTTAAAACCTCCCTCGCCCATCAACATCTCGGTCTTCGAAATGTAAGGCTTGTACGTTATGCAGTGGTTAAAACAGCATGAAAAGTCTTGTCAGAAATGTCCTAATTCAGCAGGGCTATAAAAAACAAATGCAATAGGGTCACTTTCGCTGCGAATGTTGTAAATCTTGTATGACGACTGGTAGGGGGTCCGTCATTCGAGGAACTCGCAACACGTTCTGTAGGACGTAGTTCTGGGGTAGGTAGTGGTACTTGACGGAGGTTCGTATATCAAAACTTGTTGCCGCGTTGAGAACTAACTCGAGACTTGAGACTGACGACTTCAAAAAGACTCGTAAACGTCGGGAAGTTGAGTCCAGTTTGCGCCTCCTATTTGAGCTCCGCGGAGCGACTCGAGATTGATCCCTGGAAAGTTTAATCACACGGAGGGCAGGTAAAACTTGGATCAGAGCCCCCTCCAACTTGAGGGGAGTTGATGGAACTGTCATCTCAGGGAGTTTGACGCGGTTTGTGAGCGGCGGGAGAAGGAATCGAAGAATTACGACGCCTCGGAGCGGGGTGCGAGGCCCATCACCCGGACGGAAAAGAAGATACTTGACGTAAACCTGAATTATGACGAGGGCCGAGTGAAATATGAGTTAGTTAAAGTCTGGGTGAGTAAAAACCCCGTCCTCCGAGAACGAACCATTTATCCTTCCTCTAAAAGTATGAAAAAGGCCGGCGATGCCTCTACGAATGGAAGTCGAGGAATGAGAGCTACCTATTTATGAGTTCGTCCGTCTGAAGGTCGTAGAATTCATACCATTGTAGGATCAACTCTCCATTCCTTGATAGTTGAAAAATTCTAAAGCTGTGTAACATATTACCATACTGACCTGAATTTTGGCCGTCCAAATGCAGGATAATGTTGAATGAGGCTAAGTCGGTCCATGTTGATTTCACCAACCAGAAAATCAACTACAGCCCAATCAAGCTCAGATGAGCTAAAGATCAATATTTATCAGGCGCTGTTTGAGTCAATCTCACAGTATGCAATTGTTATCTGGGGGAGCACTTACAAGTACCTCATTCACAAAATTTACAGAATTCAAAAAATGACATTGAAGGTATTGTTCAATAAGCCCAGGCGCCGTCCCACTGATAAATTATTTCATGATTTGAATTTGTTAAACGTCCAACAATTGTACACATTAAATATACTAAAACTAATCCGTAAACACAAAAACATATATTTTGGTGATGTGAGACAGCGGCAATCAAAATCAGACTCAAGTTGCCGAGAGTAAAAAATACATTTGCTCAAATGACGACAAAATACAGAGGCATGCAAATAGTCAATAAAGATTTTGAAAAAATTATAAAATTAATGAAGATAAATAGTGAGCAACTATTCAAAAAAGAAACTTATAAACTAATAAGAGCTAACCCTTATGAGTACTAAAAAAGCAGTTAAAATAAATAATAATAAAAGGAGTAAAATTAGCAGTTATAATTTATAATAATAAATGGCGTGTATACTAAGTAGGTACATCATTTCATGGAATGTTAAATCTAAATTCTAATAATTATTGTGGTGTAAATATAGTGTTATAGATACGTACCTTATAAAAAATTAGATGTAAGAACCAACTCCGGGCTGGGCCACAGTGTTACACTATCCAGCTCGATCATCAGTTATTATTCAATTGTAGAATGTAACATGTAAAAATGATGTAGGTAAATAAACTATCTATCTATCAACAAAGTGGCAATTCCCTACGCGAATGAAGCCAAATACCTGGGCATGACGCTTGATGCTAAGCTCTGGTGGAAAGAACATGAGAAAAAGAAGAAGGCCGAACTGGTGATAAAACTTGGAAAAATGTACTGGCTTATTTGAAGGCGATCCTCCATGACCATTGGTAACAAGCTACTTCTCTATAATCAAGTGCTTAAGCCAGTTTGGACGTGTGGATCACGGCTGTGGAGCTGTAGGGGACTGGGGGGCACATTTGACACTTTTTCGCATTTTACATCCTGCAAGGTTGAAAAAATGGGATGTCTTGAATTTCTTTCTCCTTTCGTTAACCACAATATTTTTGTTACCCACATACACTAAGTTGGTTTTGGTTTATTATTCAATAATAAACCATTGTAATCGCTCTTGAAAAACAATTTCTAACCCCCTGAAAATTTCACGGTTTACGTTTCAAAGGGTGTAGAATCCAAATCTGCAATAAAACATTTTCCGTCCGTCCGCCGTACGCCGTATGCACGATTTCTACCAAACGGCTGGAGCAAAAAATCTGAAATTTTCAGGAAAAATCCATGTTGGTCCGACACGCCCCAATTCTTTAGCCAGCTCTCTCACTTAATTTAAAGTGCCCTTTAAGGGTTGTCAAAGTTTTGTAAAATCCCTAAAAACCTCTAAAAAAGTCAAGGCGGCCTACATTTGTACTTTTTTTGAAGACCATTCCATGAGGAATCGAACGAGCCCCTCCCAGGTCCGTAGCTCAAACCATTCCCGATGTATGGCCCGATTTATGATGCCAACATTTGCATCCACATTCACTACATCACCAGGTTACTGCGATCAAAACAAAAACAACAGCGGTTTTTTTTTTTTTTTTTTTTCAAAGTTTTTTTTTTGTTTTGATCGCAGTAACTTAGTGATGTAGTGAATGTGGATACTGGAGTGAACTCCTAAAAGGGTTTGTAGCCGATACACGGGTTGAAGCATTCTTTAACCATTGAAAAAACGCTGCAAATTCTTTCACTGGGGTTTATTATTCAATGATTCATGATTTGAATTTCTACTAAGCTTTGGAGTGTGCGTGTTTCACAGGTGATAGAGCGATTATTGAATCTCAGGAGATATGCCTAGAGCACTTAAATCGGTTCTCGACCGAAATACCTATTTGGATTGATCAGTTGATCATATTTCTGTGCCTCCTGAAATTCAATAATCGCTCTATCCCCTGTGAAACACGCACACTCCGAAGCTTACTAGAAATTCAAATCATGAATCATTGAATAATGAACCCCAGCGAAAGAATTTGCAGCATTTTTAAATTGTCCACGATCTTTTGAGCGAAGGTGACATATATGACACTCCAGTAGGATAGGAAACATTCGTAACTGAAGACCTTGTGGGTAATAGTTGCGGGTTTGAATGAATTTTATCGTGTTTATTGGCCATACTGACAGTTATATTTTCTTGCTATCATTTTTAGGTTTTCCGAACTCGAGGGGAGTATATTCTTTCCTTAGTTCTGATGCAGAAGTCAGTGATCCTGAAAGAGTCGTTTCTGATACAGCACAGATCACTGATGATCGTGATATTGATGTGGGCATCGAAAGGCAGCAGCAGGCAGGCAGTTTCAGCCTGAAGGAATCTTTGAAGATTCCTGCCTGCAAACATCAGAAAAGGAGGAACTACACGAACGTGAGTACCTAGGAATGAATGTCCACATGCTAGATAGGTAGGTACCTAATTGTATCAAGATTGGTGAACTATTCAAGGCTTGCTTTCCATGAGTAGGCGTGATCTTTGTTGAAATTGTTAGTATTCGTAGTATAATATTAGTTAATATCAAACTGGTTTCCTTGTTTCAGAGGAGGTTGTGCGACCAGTTGTTTCTGGACCTGAGATGAAACCAACAACGTCGAGTCAGTTCGCACCTGCTATCCTGGCATCAACGTTTTACCCAAGCTCACAGATGAGTTTACTCTGTTATTGAGAAGTCATGTATATAAATTTACAGTAATTACATTGTTTTTACAGACAACTGATTCTTTTCGGTCATTTACCCTATTCTACTGAAGTGTCATATATGGTACTAAATGCCAAATTGTGAGGTAGTGGGGGGACATTTTTTTACGCATTATATACATTTATTTACGCAGAATATACTTTAGTTTGTTGTCAGGTATGACCGACGTGACCGGCACTGCAGTCCTACGTTTCTGTACGACCGCTCTCTCTATCACCAATCCTTTTTTTTATCAATTAATTAACCTTCACATTTCGATTTTTTTTTTCAGATCGGCTGCATTCAAAATAAAGATTATGTGCTTATGATTATGTATATTTGTGCGTATGCTTATGATTATGTGTATAGCTAGATGTAATATTTCCTTGTAATATAATAACAAATGAATTCAAGTATTCCTAATAACAATAATGTAAAAAAAAGATGATAACAACATGTTCATTCATGTGTAAATAACTATATATAATAATTTTCGTAATATTACTCTTTATTGGTATATGTAATGATAATACGTGTCTGCATGTATGCATATGGTACTGCCCTACGTCATTTTTTATCGCTTTGCAGGTGCACTAGGATAGCATCTTTAACGTAACTTCTTACGAAGGTTTTGCCACCTTCTTCAAAGGAGGCTTTTCCCCTTCGTCAAAACTCAAAAACTATTAGCTTCAAAAGACTACAATCCCCAAAACATCACTTCAAATGTTACTACAAAAAGTTGGCAGTACCTATATTTTATTTTTGCATAGTCCCTACCCTAAGGAGCCTAGTCACTACTAGGAAAGTATGTAACTTATTCTGACTAAAATTTTCATACCTTTTACTAAGTTCTCGAGGTAATCATATGACCTTCAAAATTCTTACGATATTTACAATCTTATTTTTCTTATTGTCAATGGGGCTTGACAAGGTCAGCACTAACACTTGACAAGTGTTAGCAGTCAGTACTTTACTTTGCAGAAACCTCATGACGTTCAACCCTCTTTCTAACAATAAAATCCTTTATTTGCTATTCGAACCTACAAACGTGTTTTATATCGAATTACCCCTACTCCCTGGTATCTGAAGAGAAACATAATCTCTGATTATATATAATATATTTAGACTTACATTAAGCAAACAAAACTATGGCAAACAATAATCTAGCATCAAAAATTCAGGAGAGAAAAAGTCTGGAGAATAAGGGTTAAGCAATACGAATTGGCTCATATGATCAAACTGCATTAAATATTAACCCCCACCCTCTCCACCATTAGCTGTGTGTCAACCCCAACACTACAGTCCGAACCTTGAGTATAAATTGATCCCTAATACGGGGGACTTCACTCGGACTGCAAATCCGAGAGACCGACAAGTTAAGTGGAAGCTCGGATTCGAGGGCCCTTGAAAACTCCGCCGGTCACAAAAGCGTAAGAGGTTGCTTTTGAGTCATTGGATTAGGGCCGACTAACTTCACTAATTGATGCTAATCAAAGGGATTAGTCGTGTTAATGAAAGAGGGGAAGAGGAGGCACCGCCCTTTGAGGGCGACAATTGAATAGCTGTGTAAAATTCTCCGGTAATTTATTCAAAATAGAGCTCGTTCCCGAGTGAGTCCCTTTGAAATTATCTTCAGAACGTGGAAACTAATAAGGACGATAACAACCCAAACTTGAAGTTTCAGATCAACAAGTATGAAATGTGTATGTACACCGAGATATATCCATTCAAAGGCTCAATATAACTTAACCTCTGTAGCAATTTGCCATAGCAAATCTTCAGACAAAATGAAAATTCAGCCAATTTCTTCGTGGAAATCCGTATTGAAGGTTCTGAAATGATTTCTAAAGTTTCATCATTTCAAAATAGTTAATTTATCCTACAGGCAGATCGACCGTCCAGCAAATGCATCGCATTGTTCCAGCTTTTTTAATTTTATATTTTTTAATATTAATATTAATAATCTTTAATTTCAATGCCACCGTCGCACACAAATCTGAAGAGGTCATCAAGTTGTTTGCTTGAAGTATGGTTCGGAGGTTAAACGGCCTGAATATGTTGTTCGGTATATTTTCGATTAAAATTCCTCTCTCCGTGCGGAATTTGGAGCAGTCCAAGATGTCTCAGTCCAGCAAATTCTCATCGTTCCAGCCTTTTTAATCTTATATTTTTTAATATTAATATTAATAATCTTTAATTTCAATGTATGTCTCTGGCTCCTGGCACTGGTCACACATCTCACTGTCACTTCTTCTGATTCTGTGGTGGTAGTTTGGTGACGCAATGGCCTGTCCGCATGCTGGCTACGGTTTCGAAGAAGGCTTTCCTCCTGTCGGTACAGCTCAAGTACCACGGTTTCAGGGACACCCTTGGTAACATTTTTCTGTATCTTTCTCCAGCTGGATATCTGTCGAAGGATTGCTGCCAGTCTCTCTTTAGCTTCTCTCAAAATTTAGTATTCAAATACTTTGGGGAGTACATTTGTGTTGAGACGTCGATAGTTGCATGGTTTTTGGCGTCCTTAGCATATGCGTCTAAAGTATCATTTCCGAGTATTTCGGAGTGGAACTTCACCCATATCAGCCTGAACCACTTCTTTTAACAAGAATCGGATAATGAAAACTTGGGTATGAACTGAATGGAAGCGATTGGTGACATGAAGGAGATAAAAAGAATGTACTAAAAAATTCTATACTACCAGAAATGGGAAATTCTATTACCATTCAATTAAACAAATTACAGTAATAAAATAGTAATATCTACCATTATTTTGTTGAACAAATAAAACATGATCGAAACTGAAGCTGAGTAAGTAGTTGAACTTGTCTCCTCCATACATTTCTAGTATTCTAGATACCATGAAAAGAGCTGCATTTATATTTTAGCGCGGTGGATTTGGTCGCACAGCAATTAGCTGTCAGGGGTCTTCAGCTAATCAGTGTGCCTCCTTACATTCTAAATGACTTCTATATGCTCCAAAGTCGGTAGGATGACTCCTTCATAGTACAACTTCGTGAACACCTTTGCTAGTCCCTCCGTACAGAACAAATGCTGACGTCAAGATACCTACAATGGCGCAATAGTTCAACTCCCAGTCGCCCCATGCAAACTTTTTGATGCCCAGGAGTTTTCCTGATAGCCCACAAACGTTCAGTCACATCCCACTCGCTTCTACCGCGTTTTTTTCAAGCTCCTGTTGCTCTAACAAACCACCTGCCGGCCCTCGAGCCTTGTCACATTTCGCCTATTTTAAGCCCGAACGCAAACCATTCCCACCGTCTCTCGCGAGAGAGTAAAACTCCCCTCGGATTTAGTTTCGTAAGGGAAACTTTAACAAAAAGTCCTGATCTATGCAAGCAAAAACGGCAAACTACTTTACCCACCCAACTGTTTGGAATAATCAACTAGAGTGAGGTTAATTGAAATAGAGTGAAACCTTACAAAGGAGTTGAACAAGGGAACTGTTTGTATCCTCTGATTTCCACTAGCGTGATTAGGAGTCGTCACTAGAGAGAGAAATATAAAAAGAAAGAATTTGTTTCCTAGAATACAAATGGTATTAAAACGAACTTCAGACAAAAATACAAAATTATAATATAATTCAAGACAATAGGTATGTATCAAATAAACACTTGGTTAATAAAATTAAAAGTCTGCTCATGTATAACGTTTAAGGTGGGACGAACTTCGCCGCATAATATGTTAATATCTACTAGCTGACCCGGCGAAGTTTGGTCCGCCTTAAACTTTATGGATGAGCAGACTTTTAATTTTATTAACCAAGTGTTCATTTGGATAATTAATGTAGGTAAAAAAACACAAGTATTTCTACGATTATTTATTGGCCATGTATTTAGTACATGGGTTCCGCTTTTTGACTGACGTCAAGTCTATACCAAATTGAAATCGGGTTATGAGGATAACCAATTCGTTTGAGAAAATGCTTTTTCACCTCCAATCATGTTTCCGATGGTTGTTTCCTACGACTTGCCGATGGTCCGATTCGGTCGCAAACTTACCTAAATTTGTTGCTTGAAATTTGAGAGGCTTGAACTGATTTATTGAGGATTGAGTTGATTCGATTACGCTTCAGGTCGCCTGCAAATCGTTTAGTGCAAAAAGTCGAAAATAAGAAGCAGCGCGGAGGTAGATGCAATGTTGATTCCGAATGTTTGGCGAAGGAAGCAATTATTTCTACTGAGAAGAGTTGACAGTAATGAACTAGAACGAAGAGCGAAGGCACTCAATAGATCCATTAGGGCGGTCGAAGCGGTTCAGAAAATTCAATTTGCGAGGTTCATTGTTTAGTTTAAGTAATCGATCACTCGGGGGAATGAATTTAAATTTACTTGGGATCAGAAAATCTATAAACGGTCAGTGACAGCATCGATTTGGTGACGGTATAGGACTCAATCACGTTAAAACGGCCGTGACTGTGAAATTGTGTGTTGTTTTTAATATTTCTTTTTGCAGAACCCGATTTATGTAATATGTTATGATTGGAAGGATTACACAATGGTCTATTATCTCAGTGCTAGGTGACCTTTAACGTAAACCACTCATCTATGTTTGTTAACGATTTCTGTGGTTCGTCAGAGAGTTTTTGGCAGATTCGCATCGGGGCCTCATCGTCACCTAGACGGACCTAACTGTGTATGACCTTGAGGGGTCTTTAGCATAGTATTACCTTTCGGTAATATGGAAAAGGAATTTTTCGGTGTTATAGATGACAGATAAATAACATGACCAGGGAAATAATGATGTTCTCTTGAATAATAATGTTCACTGCTGTCTTATTTTTCTTGAAGTAAGTACCGACCAACATTTTTCCAATTTAGTACTGCCTGCATTTCTCAGATTGGTAAAAATCTCATACCAAAATCAGTTTAGAATTCTGATATTGATAAGTATGTCTTGTCAACCAATAAATTGCGACACATTTGTTTTTTAATGAAAAGTGAAAAGCAAACTGCTATTTAAGAGAACTCTGTACAAAACAAAAGCTGCTTTGAACAGACATAAAATTGTGAAATTGGTATACTGCACACACGATTTAGAAATCCACTTGTAGATCGACTGAAAGATAACGACAAAAAGTTAAACACCGACCCTCTCGTGCCCGCAGATATAGAAAACTGGAAAAATAGTTATATTTTCCCCTTATTATGTTTACCAAACACAATTGAAACCCCACAATCAGCCGCAGAGAGTAGCGTCACAGCTCGCATGTGTACGCTTTGTTCTTAAGTGGCGTTGGCAATATTCAAACCATATCATCGGCATGTCGTTTGTTTGGATAAAGATTAAACTGATTGTTACTAAGAAAATGTATTTCCTATCAGTGAAAAATCCGGTGGCGAAATCAAGAAAATTTAATGTATTCTCTCCAAATTTAAGGAATTTGATCGATGGAAGGATTCAATTTATTGATTTTTTCTTGAAACTAATTTCAATGTCTTTCGGCCGCTGACCGTAGGATAATATTGGCAGTGGGTTTGGGAACGAAAACTTACGTCTACCCCTTAGCGGGTTCGAACCTCAACCTCTCTCTAATTGAATCGAGGTCAAAGGGAAAACCGGGGACCTTAAGCGAAAAAAAGTTCAGCCCGCTTCTCTAATTAGTTAAGGGAATGAAAGGGCTCCATGCGTACCGCGTAGTCCTCATCTTGCTTTCCTGAAAAGGTTCTGCTTAAATTGCCATCGTTGAAGTTGTTTAGACGGTTGACGTACGTAATGACGTAAAATATAAATAAGGGAGTTGGGTCGAAAAAGGTCGAGCGACGTTTTATGTGATTGTGACAGCGCAATATGACAGACTCTCTACCTCTTTTATTGGCGCAGTCATGTTTCGGGACAAGATCTCACCTTCACGTCTTTATTACCATTTTTCTGTAGTTACTGACTCATAAAAAAACAAAAACTCACAAAATATCTCCTCATATATAAATTTTTTGCATTGTTTCTTATTGTACCGTTTCAGGGTTCTTCAATTTTCTGTTGTATCGACGTAACATTTTTTCAACCTGTTGTTGAGCTCGCTTTCTTCTCTTTGTTGGCTTCACTGATATTGTTACCAAGCTGGTGGTTCCGTGTAGTATTTCATGTTTCCATCTTTTTCCGATAGAGAAAATTTATTTAAATTGTGTTTCATTAGGGGCATTAAAAAATAAAGTTACAATTATTCCTGTTTATAATATACTTATTGTGTTAAATTTCAAGAGTTGTGCGAAATGCTATTCAAACGACTCTGTCCCTTTATGTGGTTTTAATTTCTGCGATTGAGTCATCGGAGGGTTGCTGGAGCTATTTTTTAGGGGAGTAAAACTTACCACTTTCATTTTTTACCTTCTATTATCTTACAGTTTTCTTTAATTTTCATCAGCCCTCTATTGTCGTTGTTTATTTCATTGCCGACTATATTTGTTTATTCGTTTTCTCTCACGTTTTATCATCGATCGTTGTTGGCTTGATGGGCGATCGGAGAGAGATTATCAATTCCTCTAACTTGTTGCTGTTGCAGGGGTACAGCCTTTTTGTCTGCCCGCTTGCTTCATTGTGGAATTGATGTCATTCATAAAAATCTGAGATATCGTGACGACTATCTGGATCTCATTCCATCGAAGGAAAGTGTGATGCTCGGATTGCTAATATCTGTTTCCTGCCACAATTAGATGCGTTATGCGATTTGCTTCACAATGGAGTCTCCACTTCCTTCTTGTGGGTGAGGGAATTTTCATATCTTTCGTCTGGGTTCGTCATGTCACTTTTCCGTACTCTTTATCAAAATACATCCTGTATCATCCTTCATCATTTCATTATACATCAGCATCCTTCCTCGTGGATAGAGACAACTACCTCAACGTTCAACACTTTACTTACTTGGCTGAATAACTAACCTATTTACTTCCAATTAAAGGTACCTACCCAGGAAATATTGATCTTTCCTTACGTTTCTTCATTCACATAACTTTCCCACGACCGTACAGGTAGGAGTGGCATAAATAGGTACACCTACCATTGTGTATCTACCTGTCGTATTTATGACACCTGTTAAACCACATTTTTCTATTTTTATTAATACTGCCTCATGATCATGACCCAACATCAGTAACTGATGTTGGGTAATGATTATTGAGTTATTATAACTTTTATAACTCAATCCACCCTTTGTTAAGTTATTTCATATATATTCTACTTTTACGGTACAACATAAATTTTCCAAGTGTCTTCAATCATTTGAAAAGTAATTATTGTTAGTGGTCCTTCGAGTTTTCAAACATACACCCATTATTTATTTAAATGACGGTTATTGATCTACCCGTTCACCACGTTCAGGCTAATTACCTCTGCTTGGTATAGTAACAGTTTGCCCTATCCTTACGTGACATTCATATTTCATGTTGTACATGAAAAGTATACCTCAGAAACCGATAATCTAAGTTTGTTAAGAGTGATTGATGAATCATAAATTGTTTATTGACAAAATATAAGTGATTACAAAAGAAAATTTGATACGTGGTCATAGGAGTGTAGTATAAATGTAAGAAAGAAAAAATCAAGTTCGGTGGGACGCATAACTAGTTCATAACCGCAACATGAATATTGGTTGAAGTGGGGAAAATACGTCATCGAAAACCATATTTCCACAGTAATTGACGATCACCAAAACATTTCTGTCATGATAATCAGCAACTAATTCAAAAAGATAAGTAAAATATAATTATGTGTGATTTATAATTTTACACCCCTAGCACACAAAAAGAAAGTTAATTTCCTAAAATCCTCACACAGAACCGCATTTGCCTCAGACTGCGGAGGAGGTGCGTGAATTGGTTTTTTTCTGTGAGGAAATTCACCACTTTCCTATTGCATGTGAAGAAGAACTACAATTGAAAATGAATTGACGTACAATAATATTTAGCTTCTTGAATATTTTCAATTGCTTCTGAGTCCGTGAAGCAGCGGAAGCCTTGTGTTCAGTTCCGGGAGCCAAACAAATTGTTTAAACATTTAATGTTTGTTCACAAGTATGGAGATAAGGGTCGAATCACCAAGTACCGTCCCATTTGCTTATTCGACCCGTACCCAAATTGCTCCCTATCCTCGATGCCAACGACTACAAATCTCAAATTGCTGGAAAGATTGGTGGTGGATCAGCTCTCACTGCATTTTAGGTCTTTCATTGCTATTGAGCAGCCTGGGTTGCTATTGAGCAGCAGAATGAATACCAGCAAGTCATGTACCACCACATCCACGCTTGTAACTAACTATTTTACTACAAACCCAATGACCATGAATGGCATCCAAGTAGCCGTGTATTTGAAGTCGTCAGATACTTAGGAATCCACGTTGAAAAATTTGAGCGACAATTCTATTACCTACGATGTTTTCATTTCGGCGAAAACGCTTGTTAGAAGACTACGTAAATTTACATTTGTTCTCCAATCTTCTGAGGCCACTACTCTCCCGAACATCACCATTATCTCTAGACAACAAACGCCTACTGTACTTAACCGTCATTCGACCGATATGAAAAACTATTATTGTGCACAGTCAATTAATTAGCACTCCGATACTTAGGACGATTCACTTGCACGGTATGGGGTCTTGTCCAGCCATTCACAAATTTCAGACGAGTTCAAACCCAGCAAAACCGAGTGCTTCGGATGATCACCGATGCCCCATGGTTTGTAAAGAACTATGTAATCCACCGTGACCTAGAAATCCCTAAAGTGGAGGACGTCATCAAATCGTATGCATTACACCGTCACATCACGCCAATCTGCAGCGTTCCATGCACTATGCTCTTCGTGGGATAAGACACGGCTCCCCAGACGGCTCAAAGGAAAAGGTTTGCACCACAGATCTAGTCACAAACAGATAGTGTCACGATAGTACCTTCACCTTATACTATTAGTCCAATAGCTGTAAGAGACTACTGCTCCATAGAAAGCTAAGAGGGACTGTCACTGGACAGCCACCCTCCCACATGTTTCCACTGTGCTTTTGTACATAAAAATTTGGCTTTGTTTTCAAGTTTCTCTGGTATGCAAAAAACACTAAGAGTCTTTGATTACTTCCGTTAATTGTTACCACAACATTATAGTATTGTTATATACAGAAAGTTGAATGAAGAATTATTTTTAAAAAAAAAATGGATTTGCGGGGACGTTCAACGACTACAAATCTTTTGAATTTTGGGCTTTGTGATGGTCCACGGTTTTCAGGAGGGACTCAGACTGACGTTAATGGCAACAGATTTCGCAAAGGCTTTCGACAAAATGTCACACCCCCACCTCCTCTCCTTGTATTTCTTTATTTTCTATTTTATAATGTTGTCACTTTGATTGTAGCGAGGAAGCTGCTGTGCCATCTCCTTAGCAGTGTATTTTCAAGTAGTAAATACCAGGTAATATTACGTTCCTTGAAAAATTTGAAAACTAAATGTCTGGCAGTTCTATTACCCCGCTATGCCTATGTTTTCCTTTTTTAGTGCAAAAACGCCTGGTTGAAAAAAATAAAGGTCCTCCAGTTTGGAAAAGATAATCCCTGAACTCAACTGTTGCTCCACTCTATAACTATTAACATAACATCGTGTTATATCACTCACCCCTTATGAATGGACTACAGTAATTATTCAACCCCATTCTTCATCCCTTTTTAAAACCAATTTTCGCTGTCGGCAAACCGGCTGAATCACAACGATATCGCAGAGTGGTAAAAAGCTGAAGATAGAGCCGGCGCACTTCATTTGCCACCGGGTTTATGGGACAACAACCTTTATTATGAAAGCTCGTCACCGCCAACTCGTTTACCTGGATAATCAAGTTTGCTACGTTTGCTTTACCGAATGCGGGCGCAAACTAATTTCACAGCATCATGGAAATAAAACTCAAAAAGTTGTGGGTAATATCGCCATAAAGAATATTAAACGCGTGCGAAGGAATTTTTATTTGGTTAACGCAATTACATAATTGCTGAGTGCTTGAGCATCAACCTCGACAGTATTGCAACATTTCATCAACAACCATCGTATGGCGGGTAAAACTCATGGCTTTTCGAATTTCACGAATAACTAATTGCGTTTCATTACCGATTTTCAATGGTAAACTTCGCAATGAAGTTAGTTCGCTTTAGCCTCGTCTGCCACATGGCAGTAGAACTTAATTACGTTTGTATTAATAATTAATTTGATCCGATAGAAACTCACTGATTAAGAACGGTAGTTGATTTCCATATTAATTAATGTTGAGTGCAAAATGGACAGTTATCGGGGTTTTTATGCAATATTCAAAACTCAAGGTTTTTGGTTTATTATTCAATAATAAACCATTGTAATCACTCTTTAAAAAAAAAAAAATCGCTCTTGAAAAAATAAAATTCTAACAGCCCCTGAAAATTTCGTTTACGTTTCAAAGGGTGTAGAATCCGAATCTGCAATAAAAAATTTTCCGTCCGTCCGCCGTACGTCGTACGCCGTATGCCGTACGCACGATTTCCCCCAAACGGCTGGAGCAAAAAAGCTGAAATTTTCAGGAAAAATCTATGTTGGTCCGGCGACGCCCCAATTCTTGAACCAGCTCTCTCACTTAATTTAAAGTGCCCTTTAAGGGTTGTCGAAGCTTTGCAAAATCCCTAAAAACCTCAAAAAAGTCAAGGCCCCCTAAATTTAGACTCTTTTTGAAGAACATTCCACGATTAATCGAATGAGCCCCTCCCCTGGTCCGTAGGTCAAACCATTCCGAATGTATGGCTCAATTTATGGTGCCAACATTTTTGTTATTTCGGTTTATTATTGTTTTTGTTTTGATAGCAGTAACCTAGTGACGTAGTGATGTAGTGATGTAGTTATGTGGATACTGGAGTAAACTCCTAAAAGGCTTTGTAGCCGATACACGGGCTGAAACATTCTGATAACCATAAAAAACGCTGCAAATTCTTTCACTGGGGTTTATTATTCAATTGGCTTGCGTTAATGATTTGAATTTCTACTAATCCTTGGAGTGTGCGTGTTTCTCTAGTGATAGAGCGATTATTGAATTTCAGGAGGCACACAAATATGATCAACTGATCAATCCAAATAGGTATTTTGGCTGTGAACCTATTTACGTGTTCCATGCAATCTCCTGAAATTCAATAATCACTCTATCCTGTGAAACACACACACTCCAAAGCTCAGTAGAAATTCAAATCATGAACGGAAGCCAATTGAATAATAAACCTCAGTTAAATAATTTGCAGCATTTTTTTTTTTTTTATGGTTAGGTATCAGAATGTTTCAATGTAAACGTAATTGCATTATATTGGCAATTATATCTCATAGGTATATGCTGAGCGTCAATTAACTCGTCTAATGACAACCTCATCCTTTCGATGAAAGATTAGAAGTTAGTTGGCTACTCGCAATAATTAACCGGGTTCGCGACTTCACTAGTAGACATCAAAAGATCCATCAGCGGTATTGGGACATTCGAAGCACTTCTGGGTGCTGAACTGTCCTCCTGTGGATTCCTCCCACTTCAAAATCCATCGGCCCAGAAGCAACTGAGCGCTCCGCCCGGACAGAACGGGCCTCTAACGCTAATGATACGAACCTACTTATAAATCAGCATATCTGTCATTCCTGTTTCCACTTCCGCAGTCTTCGGTTGGTTTGGTTCGTGTGTAATATAGAACCGCAGTGTGCCATGAACGTTGAGTGCCTTGTGATAGATACAGTCTAAATTCGGCCAAATTACGCACTTGACGGCGAATTATCTCTAGAGTTTGAATAATCTACCATGGTCTACGTTTACGTGTGAACTTGGATCAGTTATTTACCTGTATAGTTCGATTAACTAATGCACGAATAGTATACAATAATTGTATAATAGTATAAAATTATTGTGTAACGATTTTCAGCGTTGTTTAATGTTTTTTTATTGTTTGTTTCTGTTAAGGTGAACCCAAGGAAGATGTAGACGGTTTTGCAGTTAACTAATAGTGGCTGCATTTCAAATGAATGCCTCCATGCTTAATGAGTATGAAAATACATGAATCATTCGTATTCTTCGATGCAGTGAACCAATCAAATAAATAAAGATGTTGTTGAATAAAACCTTAAGGCGCTTCTGCCAAAGTTGAGGTTTCGCGGGTAGCCAACAATATCGCAAAATATGCTGCTTTGCCACTACTTAGGAAAATGAAGTCACTTTGATAACTATGATATGAAGTCAGTCAAGGGTTATTTGGAGAGGAAGTGAAGAAAATTTGGAGTGGGGAATCGCGGGGAGCAGAGAGAGAGAGAGATAGTAGAAACCAATCAGTGAAGGGGTTACAACTACCCCAGGAAACCCCAGGGTGTTGTTGTTGGTGTTGTTTTTTTGCCAGAAAGCTTGGTTTTTGGCTTGGGAAAAAACCAACGGCGCAAAGCAGCTTGGGGAATTTGGAGTCCATTAAAGGCTTTAAATTTTTTCACATAGGAACGGGGTTTTCAGAAATAGATATGGTTTCATTATAATGAATTAATAATTATTAACAGACAATGAGGTAACCAACAGCGGCGACTAGGCGATACGCTTAACGCCACGGTGCGGTCCCGTTACCGAATACGAGTCAAGGGTGGTTTTCAAGAGATAATGACCTAAATACTGAAAAATTCTTCAAGATCTAAAACCATTTCAGATACATCTGAACAGTTTCTGTTGACGTCCATTCGTCGTTAAGTATAAAGTACCTGTTATTTTGAAACTGTAGTCCATGGAATCTCTTTCATATTAATTTTTGGGAATGTCTATCTTTTTTATTAATTTTTACAGTAGTTATTTACTACTTCTGACACCTACTGAGAAATATTGACTTGGAGGAGATATGTATCGATTCAGTTTTTGTATTTATATGGTTACTGTGCTTTTTATACAGTATGCCCACATAACGGCAATCCATGCATGTAATTTCATTAAGCAAAATAAAATAATTGAATAAAAAGAGTAATTATAAGTTGATTAATCATAATTAACACCATGGAGTGTGCGGCATTACCAATTAACCCGACTGTAGAAGACGAGATTAGGTTTGGTACGGTAAACATATCTTTGTCATATTAACAATTATCATAGTGTAATTAATGTGGTTATATAATTAGCTGAAGTGACATCAGTCCCAGTCTAGATTACTTCCTTTGATCTCGAAATAGAACAGTTACCTCGAGCCACAACAGCTGTTCATCACGGCCCCAAACAATAAAATACAATTTCTGTGCCGATGCGACTTGATCCAGATTTTCCGATGGATCCACAATTCGAGCGAAAAAACGTTTGGCGTAGTGTAGGTAAAATGAGGTGTCCATTTGCCTGCAAAGATTGCTTAAAAGTTGATATTTTAATCTGTAAGTAGATTTAATTTTTGAATTTGGACAGCTTATTCTTCAAGACTAGTGATTGAGGTTTTGTGATTTTAAGATTAGTTATTATTATTTATTTTTCAATGTAGAACTACCGATTATGAATGATAACAAATCATTGGGTTCACAATGGGTGAAATTCATAAAAGGTGCGGTTCAAAAAAGCGCGGATTATCTGAATATTAAAACTTGGCTTACAGAGACAATGCTTCGTAAGTACATACATTAAAAAAATAAAAACCTCGATTAAAATAACTGAAATTTAATGAGATAAAATTAAAGTAATGAAAAAAAGAATGCCAGTCAGTAAATAATATTTATAATAAGAATTCATACTTTTGGATTATAGAATTTGGAACATTAGCGACTCGCTTTAGGTTCACTCATGGATTAGAACCCCACTGTCCATGAATACGAGAGGAAAACTACCATGCTGATCTGGGGTTAAGACAGTTTCACAGCTTTGTTATCATTTTTTATGCAACCCAGGTTAAACAAAATGTATTTATTTATTGGTTTATTATTCAATAATAAACCATTGTCATCGCTCTGGAAAAAAAAATCCTAACCGCCCCCCCCCCCCCCCCCTGAAAATTTCATGGTTTACGTTTCAAAGAGAATCCGAATCTGCAGTAAAAAATTTTCCGTCCGTCCACCGTACGCCGTACGCACGATTTCTCCGAAACGGCTGGAGCAAAAGATTTGAAATTTTCAGGAAAAATCCATCTTGGCCCGACGACGCCCCAATTCTTGAGCCAGCTCTCTCAATCAATTTAAAGTGCCCTTTATGTAAAGGTTTTGTAAAATCCCTAAAAACCTCAAAACAAGTCGAATCGGCCTAAATATTTACCTATTTGAAGAACATACCATGAGGAATCGAATGAGCTCTTCCCCACGTCCGTAGGTCAAACCATTCCCGATGTATGGACCGATTTATGGTGTCAAAATTTGCGTTTTTTGGTTTATTATTGTTTGTTTGTAACCTAGGGATGCCGATAGCGTCGAGTTGTAGTGAATGTGGTTACTGGAGTGATAGCCGATGTGGATACTTGTAGTTTATAGGCGATACACGGGTTGGAGCATTCTGATATGTATGTATGAGGTAAATATTATTACTGGGAATTATTATTCAATATGATTACTCGGGTAAATGAGTATTCTTTCACTCGGGTTTATTATTCAATTGGCTTGCGTTCATGATTTGAATCTGTACTATGTTTCGGAGTGTGCGTGTTTCACAGGTGAGCGATTATTGAATTTCAGGAGAAATGCATAGATCACGTAAATCTGTTCTCAACCAAAGTACCTATTTGGATTGATCAGTTGATGATATTTGTGTGCCTCCTCTACATCAGTCTACCTTTGGCTACATCGTTTACATTTGGGTTTGGGGAAGTTTTAACGCAATACGAGCGCTAGAGGACTTGATAAATTATGGATGTTTTTTTTTGGGGGGGGGGGAGGGAGATTGAGATTCAATAAAAAAAACGCTGCAAATTCTTTGACTGGGGTTTATTATTCAAGTGGCTATTGTAAGCTTTGGAGTGTGCGCGTTTCACAGGATAGAGCGATTATTGAATTTCAGGAGGCACACAAATATGATCAACTGATCAATCCAAATAGGTATTTTGGTTGAGAACAGATTTTCGTGCTATATGCATTCTCCTGAAATTCAATAATCGCTCCATCCTGTGAAACGCGCACACTCCAAAGCTTAGTAAAAATTCAAATTATGAACGCAAGCCACTTGAATAATAAACCCCAGTGAAAGAATTTGCAATCTTATTTATATATGCTAGAGTGTATCTTTTAGAATTTTTTGTATGTTCTCCAAAAACTAAGGTTCCGCTTATTCTCCTCGACCTGCAACTCAACTGAATTGAAGCTTGGGAGATAGCATTATCCGCTGCAGTGTACCATACTCAGGGGCTAGCTTCAGCCACTCGTACCATTATCGACTTTCAGTCCTCACTTAAAGTCTACCCTCCCGACTTTTCTTAGATTGTGAGCGAGCGGATGATCGTGCAACAACCCGAGTGATCTCATTCGAACAAACGAACTACCGTTATACATTGGAAGTTTTCCAGATTCAGATTTTTAAATATTTCAACCCTTAAATATAAACCCTTAGGGTTGGTCGAGGTTGACATCGATGGAGAAGGATCAATATTCAACTTTTAATACAACTTTCACCAAGTTTGGTCCAATAGTTTCAGATCGCGCATGAGCCTAAAACATTAGCCGAAAAATCAATATTTCATTCTGTTCCCAAAATCTCAAGGTACATGGAAAAATATCGCCGAGACGAAAAATGGTCGTATTTGGAACGTGAACAATAGGATAAACTTGATTGGTTCGGGGAAAATCTAGTAACTTGCGTTTTCTTCGAATGCTCCATTAAATTCTGTGAATGTATTACCAATGTTTCGTAGTAGGAACGTTCCATAAACGAACCATTTCGGATGTCAGTAGAGTTGGAGAGATTTGAACGATATCTGACATGAAGTTTTCATTTCCGACTAAAGACCAAATAATGTCAGAAAATGGGTTACAGCCCCGTGTTCGTGACGTATTTCTGGGGGGGTTGAGTTTGCGTCCAACTATTCCGTTAATTCCGAGAAAGGTCGTAGTTTGTTCGAGATTGGGTTCGAAACTTCCACGGAAACGCCGTAACAGAAACCTTGCTGAGCTCGTGTTGAACAATTTCGAACTAACCTAAATGCTAGTATTCAGAGGGAATTGAAACAAAACGTAGATTTGAACTGTAAAATATTCATAAAAACGGGATTTCCTCCGTAAGTAGAAATTTTGGTTAGCCCCTTATTTTATGGTGTACCAACGGGATACCCGTGCTTCGCACAAATTATGTTCCTGAGTATAAAATCTCTATGCAGTGATGCGAAACTCGCTAAAAATTTACGACTAATCTCGTCCTGATCTGTTCGGCAGTTTTGCCGTCTGTTGGGAACATATGTGAAGGGTGCAGGGGAAACACCTTATCCATTTTCCACGCTCAAACGTAGCTGCAAAATAATTATATGAGCTGTATCTCAAAGAAGAACATGATAGCGAAAAACCGGTTACAGATTTGGATTCAGTACTCGGAAAAACACCATTACTATCTCCTCGACACCAAACAACACTTTTTTGTGTTTCCTTGTGTAGTTGTTGACCTGTGGTCTACGCAGAAGAGCTATTAAAAACAGAAATAATACATTTTTATTTAATAATTTGCAACGCTATGAGCCAATGGGGACATTAGGTTCGACTTATCTCCCTCTTGTGATTCGACTCTCATGAAAATAACGTATTATCATTGTACACCTACCTCTTGAGTACACGTAATTTCTTTTCTTCCCTGCAAAGTCCCTTTTTGTCGAATAAATCTCTCCAGGGAAGCCAATCTATCTTGAGTAACGCTCTTTTTGCTCACAGCAAGAAAAACGAGGATACATCCTTAGAAAAGAGAAAGAAAACATTATTACTTAAAGCACTCCATCCGTCTAGATGGATGATCATGAGAGGCAGGGAGATGAAGGACCGCTCCCTTTTTATATGTTGCAAAAACATAACTTATAGGATGTTTTTAGTCTATGAATTTGAATAACGGTTCGGTGATTTATTACTTGAAACTATGAAATAAACTTTCGATTTCACTAATTCTTTTTTAGCCATTTGTTCAAACCAGGGCTTTGAATTCAGTTAAAACTCCTTATTTGTCGCTGATTAATAGGTTTCCAATATTAAGTAGCGTGGAAACTGACACCGTTCACTGTCAACTTGTTATTAACCCTTTCACCACTTATACCAACTCCTTATCCTATACTTGCAAGCAATTTACAACTTGGAAATTCCCTGCATTCAGTCAAATCCACTCCTTTCTCATTCATTCCCTAGGAAACCAAAAGTCCAATGAACTCATGGTTTGCCTCTGTGAAAATCATCAATAATATTAATAGATCTTGCAATTGTGCATTGCAAGTTTCTATTATCTCCCCTCATTACCGTCAACTGCCGATTCTCCAGTACATTTTTGGAGGCGTTACCAATAGTGAAGTGATAATCTGTGTGAAATGTCTAGTTTACTAGCTTACTTTCTAGCTCTCCTTGTAAACTGATCTTCTCGAATCAAACCTTTTTACATTCGTAGTTTCAATTCTTGAAGTTAACCTAATCTGTGTAAATTGTAATTAAAGTCTAATAGGGTGGCAATTCAAATAAAGTATCCTTAGGTGTGTGTTTTCAAGGGTGGTGTTTGACCACCTCAACCGACAAGATATAGACAGCATTGATAAATACCACTAGTAATTTCAAAAGGGTTTATCATTTATATTTAGAGAAAACTAGTGCCACAGAAATTGTTACTTTCCGATATGAATATCGCGACAGTTTAGAAGCGGCTACCAACGAGATATCACATCGGGCAACAGGTACCTAAGCCGGGAAAATTTTAAAAATTTAATATTTAACATACCCTCAGAAATTCTCGGGTTTACTAAATTCGTGATTTTATCGAACACACCCGGAATCAGAGATGTGTAAATATCGTTCATTTCAATGAGTCGTTCCCTACCCGTTCGTTCATTCTAAAGGCAGGTTCAGCAGGACCAGTGTAAACGTTCACCGATTCACTTTATGCCGTTTATATCAGTTAGTTGAGGAATGGGGTTGTCGTTCAAGTTCAAATACATGAATAAAATCAGAATTCAATGCCTTGACGTTCCTTTAATATTTTTGGTTTATTATTCAATAATAAACCATTGTAATCGCTCTTGAAAAAACAATTTAACCCCCTTGAAAATTTCATGGTTTACGTTTCTAGGTGTGTAGAATCCAAATCTGCAATAAAAAATTTTCCGTCCGTCCGCTGTACGCACGATTTTTCCAAACGGCTGGAGCAAAAAATCTGAAATTTTCAGGAAAAATCAATATGGGTCCGACAACGCCCCGATTCTTTAGCCAGCTCTCTCACTTAATTTAAAGTGCCCTTTAAGGGTTGTCAAAGTTTTGTAAAATCCCTAAAACCTCACAAAAAGCCAAGGCGGCCTAAATGTGGGCTTTTTTTGAAGAACTTTCCATGAGGAATCGAATGAGCACCTCCCCAGGTCTAAAGCTCAAACCATTCCCGATGTATGGCATGATCTTATGCTGCAAACATTTGCATCCACATTTACTACATCACTAGGTTACTAATATCAAAACAAAAACAACAGCGTTTTCAGTTTATTGGTTTTACTATTTCAAGGACTGTAGTTACCAACTTTTGTTTATTGGTATCGCGTAAGCAAGTTTCCGTGACGATTTTTCAGTTTATGTGCCAAAGCAAAGACATGAAAATGTCATAAACCTGTCTGTCTGTCATTAGAACTAGCTTTTTCCGTAACTATAAGACCTGAGCTATTGATCTTTGGGTCGACCCTCACAAATGAGGTAGTTGTGGTTGAGTTCTAGCTTCATTTTTTATCGATCCTGAAGGGTGAAATCAATTAGATGAAATACCTACCTACTTATTGGAACATCGAGAAATCGAAAATTTTCAATATAGTAAATGCAGCAAATCACTACACGGCGGTTCATTATTTCTATACCACAATGATCCCTGTACGCGAATCAGAGATCTATATGTAATGGACATTGTCAGTGGCACATGAACTTATTTTTGTCTTGTCCACTTTAGATGCACATTTGTATTTCTCTACGTTAGGTCGGTAAGGAACAAAGTTAGCCATAAGGGACTTCAGCCGATCACTGATCTCCATGTAATTCTTCCTGAGATGTGTTAGTTACAATTGGTGGCCATCAACTCCACCGATTTTGATTACCCGTTGCTGCTGGTAAGATGTAATTTGATGGCACATCGATCGTATCGTTCTATGAGTAACCTGTCCTTTCTTTGCAAATTGGTTCTAGGCCGGCTAGATTGCCCCTGCCTTCTTTATAGGATCAACTTCCTATTTCTACAGTTTCTCACAAGGAATGCGGCTTTTTTCACTTGGTGAATTGACTTTATACCTACTGTTCAGATGTATCTGAAATGGTTTTAGGTCTTGAAGAATTTTTCAAGATTTAGGTCATTACCTCTTGAAAACCACCCTTGACTCGTATTCGAAGCCCACAGGCAACGGGAACGTTAAGCGTATCGCCTAGTCGCCGCTGTTGGTTACCTCATTGACCGTTAATAATCCATTATAATGAAACCATATCTATTTCTGAAAACCCCGTTCCTATGTGAAAATATTTAAAGCTTTCTTTCTTTAAATTTCCCAAGCCACCCTTTTTCTGGCAAAAAAACAACACCTACAACAACACCCTGGGGTGTCCTGGGGTAGTTGTAACCCCGTCCCTGATTGGTTTCTATTATCCCCTCTCTCTGCTCCCAGCGATTCCCCACTCTAAGTTTTCTTCACTTCCCCTCCAAACAAAATTTCCCCTTTTTTTTGGTTAACAGAATCTGGAGTCAGTTCTCCCCTTTGTTTTAGCCGGCTCTTACACTCTTGTTAACTTGGCTCTCCTGGAACCCATTCCAGCGCTACTCATACCTACTATAATTCACAGTTGATTTTCCTTCTTCTTTCGTTAGATGTAAAATTTAGTAACTATTCTTAAAGTAATGGTATACGTTCATAATCTTGTTTGATTTATAAGTGAGATCATTTGAAAACCAGAAAGAAGGACTTATCTTTAAACCGTGCCTCACATACCAATATGTTTGCATAATGGTCTCATGAAGACGGCTGGCGTGCTTAGCCCCGGCAAAAATCCTTGGCTTCTTAATTATTTTTATTTTGAGGTCGCTAATCCTTTTGACGAAATATTTTTTACTACCTGCTAGGCGTAAATTAAGTCGTAAAAGATGAAAATGAGGATAAGATGTTGATTTTGTTCCCGAATTTTAAACATCCGCAATCACACGTTGCTACGATAATGACGATTCTTATGTCCATATTTTCAGGCGATTATCTAGTTTTTATCAGTAACAATAACCCAAACGGGTGCCATCGAAAAGACGGGATATCCTGGAAGATTAACCCGAGTTGGCCCTTTGACGTGAATCTCACAGTGTGGGGAGGTCGAGATGAGATTCCGATCCCACAGTCGCTCGATCTTACGGGGCCGAGAACGGAAGACCTATTAGAGGGTGTTTGCCGATTTCTCAGCTCTCACGGGCGGTTTCGAGTCAAGGAGGCTTTGTGCTTCGCCCTCCTACAAGGGCTTCCCTGGAGCTTCCATCCGAGTCGCAAGGTTTGCAGTTCAAAGGGAATCAATGATGAAAAGCCGCCTCCATTCTTTTCAAAGCTCCTTCGTGGCCAGCCGGGCAGAAGTTTCTTTATTATTCTTTGAAGACTTAATCGCTACCAGCTTCTTCTCAATTCCCGTAATTAGCAGCACATAGATGTTGTCATATACTGTACGCAAATAAAATTTCGTCTGACCACCAAGTTGAATAGAAAACGGAAGCTAAATAAAGAACTATGTAATTTCTACGAAATAACTGAGTTAAAATTATGTAATTCGATTTCAGCTAACATGCAGAGCTTCACTATTAACACAACTTTGGATCCTATTGATCAGGAGAAGAAAATGGTTGGAAGATACAACCAATCAAGTGCAATCAAAGTGGAAGGAGGAATAGCTAGTCAGATGAATTGAAGAGAAAAAGCATAACAACTACTATCAATAATGGAAAAATTATTAGCAATAGAATTTAGTTGATCTGTTTCTAATCAATCTAACATACTGAAAAATAAATGGGGCTATTTTTATGGCATTTAAAGTGGACAAAATATAGTTGCGGAAGGCCCCGATTTAAGACGATGTACCGCTGACTAGGTCCATTGCACGTAGATCAGTGATTCCGGTACAAGGATGAAATATAATCGGATGAGTGAAAGAAAAATAAACAAAACTGGATAAGGATAAGAGGAAGGAGTAGCCCTTCAAGTAGGATTCAATACACACCAAACTTTATTTTATGATCGGAACAATATAAATACAAATTGGTAACAAGTGTACCAACATTACAACAGAGGGTTATTGCAATGAGTACAGAAATAATGAAATTATGAACAATAAATTTCCCGAGTTTTTCATATTTGAGGAGCTTACTTTCAAACAGGCACATATCCATTCCGACAAAATGTTCAGGAAGTGAAAAAAACGATTTGCAGATTAGTGGAGATATTTTTCTGTAGTTTCTCATCGGAATAATGTGTGAGAAGGCACAGATAAAGATGCCTTAGAATATGAATCAATTTTCTCCAAAACACGAGGCTGTATATCCATTTTCACTTTGGAAATGTGCCCTTTTGATCAAAACTCATGGATTTGTGCGTTTTTGAAAAAGAAAGAATTCATTCTCTATTTTGAAGGTTTTATTGAAAACTTCACCTGACTCCATATTTCCATTTGTCATGCCTGCCATCTATCGAGTCTCGTGTAAATATTCAACGTCAAGACGAAGGCGCAATGCTTCTTTTTGGATATGTGCCTTTTTGAAAACCCACGACTTATCGCCTGACGATATTCGGTGGATATGTGCCATTTCGATTGCAAGGCACTGAAAAGAATGTAGGGGACGGATTTGTTACCTTTTGATGCAAACACATAACTTTAGCCCCGGAATGGACGTGGATGTGTTCTGTTTTGTTCGGAAATGA
The DNA here is from genome assembly GCA_031894815.1 of Creontiades dilutus. NCBI lineage: Eukaryota > Metazoa > Arthropoda > Insecta > Hemiptera > Miridae > Creontiades > Creontiades dilutus. Next base: position 69,437 of record JAVIWC010003376.1, on the reverse strand, counting down.
TAAGGGGATCCGATTCAACTCATATTCAGAGATAGAAAATTGAGTAAAAAACGTTTTGTCCCAGATTTGGATATGTGCTTTTTTGAAAGTAAGCTCCTCATTTCAGCTCATCGGTTTTACTTTTCAAGAGGGACGTTACAAATAATCGCCTATAAACCCTGTCATGTTCACGAAATGACTATGCAAAAACGCGCAAGTCTTGGGTGGAGATAGTCCACCGCTTTAAAATATGGACGTCCTAGAAATTTCCCGGATTCACTGTGCTGTCCGAGTTTGACGGACTATTTGATTCCATAAATCAGTATTATGTAGTATGAAGGTTACACCTTAGTGGTTTCTTTAATACACAACTGTAAACACAGATGTTTTAAAGATTGGAAAAATGAAGGAAGACAAACTTGTGATAACCCGGTGTCGCAAGTACCAACAGCGCGCCCATTTGGCGCGGTCATGACAGGATTATAACTGGCTGGCATAAAAGCCTCCTTGGAAAGGTCAATTTATCGCAGACAGGATTTTCTCATGCTGCGGTGAAAACCTTTTCACTAAGCCGCGACCCTCCCCTTAATATTAGATCTCGGTACTCACCTTGAGGTCGGCAAAAGGGTTTCATCCTGGAATGAGGCTCCTTTTGTCAAAGACTGTCATAATTACAACTTCCTCGCTTCCCTCCTTAGAGGCGCCCAAACTAATTGTCGTTTGATGAAAATGAGGCTTAGCGAGTTCCTTGGGGGGAAAAGTGCGATGGATGGGGATTTACTTCAAAACCCTGGCGAGGCAAGAGCACCTTCCCAACGCCTTTCCCGCTGTCGCGAAAGACCGAAAAGGTGAAGCGCTAACGAGAGCGACTCGTTTGATGGTTTAATCAGTGGGGTGAACTTAGTTTACCACGTTCTGCCGAATCAGCGATAGAAGAGCTGCTTTCCGATTTCTGCTCATGAATCAATAGCTCTCCTTGCTGTAATTTTTCATTCATAACAAACATGTATAACATCTCTTTGATTCACGATAAGATTACAAAAGCTGTATCAAACATCCAATTTGACATGCTTTTTTTTTCAATTCAACCGATTGTATCCGTCATCTGCCGTCAAAGAGTGAATAATACCTTCTCGCTTGGTAAAATACCCGGTTCCTTTCCCTGTTACTTTCCATTGCAAATGTTATTTATATTTTCTAGAAAAAGGTCTTCTTCATCCCCCACCTGGTCCTCCTTTAGGGGAGCTCAAGCTGTTACTCTCCCCGTGAAGTTGATGTATGTAACCTGGAACTACCCCTCTTACATCGAATCGTAAATTTTCGTTTCATAAAGTCTCCTAGGGTCTCCTAACTACGGCCCGCGGGAAAATTTGGTCCGGCCCGCCGCCCGCGGAAAAACATGGATGGATGGAAACAATTAGGCTGCCGCAGGGACGTAATGACTTCAATGGAATCAAGTGTTTTGCCTGACAAATGGTATCAAATTTTGTTTCAACGTATCTATTCGAACAAACCTTTTCAAAAATGACGCATGGCAAATCCAAATATCGAGCAATGCTTTCAGAAGGACACTTAAAAAATTTGCTTACGATTGGAACAACAAACTATGATCCTACGTGGAAAGAGATTGTAAGCAAAAAACAATTGCACACATCACATTAGATTGGTTTTCCAAAAATATTTTTTGAATGTAAATAATTTTAGGTAAATAATTACAAAACATATTTCTTATTCACTAATAAGTTTTGTTTCCTTCATTAAGTAGACCTAATTTTTAATTTGTCAAATTCGTCTAGGATTGCTTAAAAACCCTAATTTTAACTGTCTGACTTGCGAAATTTTCCATGGTTTACGATTCAAAGTTTGTAAAATCCAAATCAGCAATTAAAATTTTTCCGTCCATCCGCCGTACGCACGATTTCTCCCAAACGTCTGAAGCAAAAAATCTGAACTTTTCAGGAAAAATCCACGTTGGTCCGACAACGCCCCAATTCTTTAGCCAGCTCTCTCACTTAATTTAAAGTGCCCTTTAAGGCTTGTCAAAGTTTTGTAAAATCCCTAAAAACCACAACAAAGTCAAGGCGTCCTAAATTTGGACTTTTTTTTAAGAACTTTTCATGAGGAATCGAATGAGGCCCTCCCCAGGTCCGTAGCTCAAACCATTCCCGATGTATGGCCCAATTTATGGTGCCAACATTGCATCCACGTAAATCGGTTCTCAACCAAAATAACTATTTGGATTGATCAGTTGATCACATTTGTGTGCCTCCTGAAATTTAATAATCGCTCTATCACCTGTGAAACACTCACACTCCAAAGCTCAGTGAAAATTCAAATCATGAATGCAAGCCAAATGAATGAAATTGAATAATAAACCCCAGTAAAAGGATTCGCAGCGTTTTTTCAAGGATTCGGTCTTGAAATGGTCTGACAGGGGTGCACTAGGTAATTTTTTTCTCATGTTTGCGTTGTATCACGCTACCGCTGGATCAATTGTTGTAGACGTCTCTCTATTGTCTTTTTATAAAATGGCATGAGTTGGGTTGATAATGAAGAGGGTAATAAAACGAGGTGATTTCACCGAGGAGGACCCCCTTCACATTCCCAATCTAGTGGAAAATCCACTTCTCACCCACAATCGAAGATGAATAACTGTAACATAGATAATCTCAGATTCTCTGTAATGATTAACCATGCTGAATAAATCAACAACAAAATTAATTTAGAGTTAGAAGGCACCAATTCGACAAGAGAAAAATGTGTAGCACTTCCAACGTGAAGAGGTAACAACAATCATGTGTCGATCTTAACACAGTCAGCTGTTCCTGATCTGCGACTATTCAAATGTTCGAGAACACTTTCAAGAAACAAAAAAAAAACGATGCAAATTCTTTCACTGGGGTTTATAATTCAATTGGCTTGCGTTCATGACTTGAATTCCTACTGAGCTTTGGAGTGTGCTTGTTTCACAGGTGATAGAGCGATTACTGAATTTCAGGAGATATGCATAGAGCACGTTTCTCGGTTCTCAACCAAAATACCAATTTGGATTGATCAGTGTGCTTCCTGAAATTCAATAATCGCTCTATCACTTGTGAAATACGCAAACTCCAAAGCTAAGTAGAAATTCAAATCATGAACGCAAGCCAATTGAATAATAAACCCCAGTGAAAGAATTTGCAGCGTTTCATGCATATCAGAATACTTCAACCCGTGTATCGGCTACAAAAGCCTTTTAGGTGTTCACTCCAGTATCCATATTACTACATCACTACATCACTAGGTTACTAATATCAAAACAAAAACAAAAATAAACCAAAATAACGCGAATAATAATGTTTGCACCATAAATACGAGGGCATGGATGATCGGGAATGGTTTGACTTACGGACCTGGGAAAGGGCTCATTCGATTCCTCGTAGAATGTTCTTCAAAAAGAGTCCACATTTAGGCCGCTTCGACTTTTTTTGAGGTTTTTAGGGATTTTACAAAACTTTGACAACCCTTAAAGGGCACTTTAAATTGAGTGAGAGAGCTGGCTCAAGAATTGGGGCGTCGTCGGACCAAGATGGATTTTTCCTGAAAATTTCAGATCTTTTGCTCCAGCCGTTTGGGAGAAATCGTGCGTACGGTGTACGGCGGACGGAAAAATTTTTATTGCAGATTCGGATTCTACACCCTTTGAAACGTAAACCATTAAATTTTCAGGGGGGGTTAGAATTGTTTTTTTCAAAAGCGATTACAATGGTTTATTATTGAATAATAAAACAGTAGTGATCATTTAATCCAAACAGAAGCAAAATTTGCTTCTTTATTATTGCTTCGAAATAATTTAATAATACAAGGATGGACAGAAGAAAAAGGATGTTATAACATCCTCATGAATGAAATGAATAGCAAGTGAAAATGAGTTGCGATGTAGGTGGTTTATCAAGAAGGAATAATTTATATAATGGTTGGTAAGCGGCGCATTTATTGACACGAAACTGTGGCGGAAATTAGACACGGTAAGCCGAGGTAAGCTCAAAAAGTCGTTATCTCGTGAACACATAATTACTGCGGATTTAAATAATGCACATGATGAGAGATTATTAGAAGCCCGACAACGGATATTCTTTAGAGAATTCTCTGTAACGAACTAGTTGGATTACCGGTTCTTTCATCGAAGCAATCATCATCGACAGTTAATCACTCAAAGGTTGAAGTGAGTGGAGAGAGACTGTAGGGGCGGAGATAATCATAGCTCCGGCAAATAATAAAACCCAGCTGTCTGATTCAATCGGAAAATCACTCGATTATGTCAGAACGAGTTTTCACATTTAATCGCCGTATTGTGCGAACTCTATTGCTTAGCATTGATTTGAATGTAAAATGTCTTGGACTGCCCTAGGAAACTGTCGGAAGTAAGAAATGTTAGCATTTTTTGAGGTGGGGTTCAACCCATAGGGTGATTCCTGTTTAACGGGATAATCTGTCCTTCATTGATAAACAATTTTCTATCCAACTTTTTCCAATAATTAATTTTGTAGATTATGTGGTAACTGGGCCTACTCATGGCTGTCAAAGTTCGGCTACTCTTCATTTGACATGCCGGTATTTGATCGAAATGTACCTCTAATCTCATCGTCACGGTCTGTCCGTGAGTAAGAATTTGAAATGTTATCCGCTCAAAATACGTTTTACCGGAAATATTTCAACTAGTTTTTCTTTGGAATAGTTACTGGATGTTATTGCGCTTACAAGTGGGACTAACTTTTAGATAGCCTGTACGAATGAAGTGCTCAATGTTTGTCCCAAATCTTCTATCTCATTGTCATGGGTTTGAAGGAAATCATCGTAGCTCTCTCAAATGAGGGCATTTTTTGGCAATTCATAGTTTTTTCAGCGTTGGTAATCCTGCCCTTTGAGGAAACACCATGCTTCCACCATTTCTATACAGTTGGGGCTCAAAAATGAAGTTAGCCGTTTCTAAAACAGGTATGTACGTTTCATACTTCTAATTGTTATGGGTTCGAGAATCACTCTTAATCAATCTTATTGATTTGTTTAGCATTCATTTTGGGATAGAGATGTAAAAACTCTATTTAATGCAAGTTTCAATTTCTATAAGTGTTCATTAGAATCCTAATTGCAGAAGGTTAATGTTGATTTCTCATTGTCGTGGCGATTTTAAACTTCATTGTTGTGGCTACCACAAAAGCCGTCATTGCTGTTTGAAACAATTTTTTTTTCAAGTTTGGTATTTGATACTAAATTCTGAGTATTGACACCTCTTTTAACTCCAAATTGCTGTGATCCTATGGTCTTCGACTTTTCCAGAAAGCTGAGTAATCGAGTATGATGTATACATGTATCAACAACTTATATTTATCTATGACAATCTACACTCTTGTGGTGTAATAAAAGTATGGTTTTCCGAGGATCCCAAAGCATTTGCTTCTTCCAAATCCAACGGGGTCAAAGCCGTTGCGCTGCGGGCCAAACCAGTTGTGATTTCATACGTGCGGGCTCAAACCCGCCCACTATTTGAAGGTTGGATAGAGATAAGGAGGATGCGTCAGGATTTAAGTGTTGACCCTAGATGCGTAAAGTAACGGCAATTTACTGTTTGAAGGGATAATAACCTTGTACTTTAATGAAAACCTGCCGTTAACGTCCTCGGTGTGCTACTTTTCGCCAGGGTTTATTGACTTTGATTATGTACATTGGAGGTGGTTACCTAGCTAGGAATTTACTATTGATTTTCATCTTACTTCAAAAGTTATGATACAGGAGTGTTCGCAACCGCGGAAAATGTATGCCATTTTGAGGAAGCGAAATGGTCATTATGGATATGGATCATATGTCCCTGGTATCGCTGCCAACGTGTCCATACATTAGTATTTGGGCCAACCTTAGAAGCTGAACGCATGTTTTAGGATGAATGCGGTTAGAAATGAAACACCTTCGTTTTCATTGGATCCCTTATATCAAATTCAGTTGAAACTCCGCCCCGATCTTCTTGGCACGGGATGCAATAACTACTCTTATCACAATGAAAGTTATCAAGCTGAAAGTGATTCAACCTGAAGGTACATTAGGGGAATTCGATTTCACCCAGTTTGTGAGCCTGGTGAAGTTTCAGAGGGAAACGCGATTACTGAACTTGTAACCTCGGGGGAACAGTTAGAAACATGGGCTAAGTCGACCTCATCAGACTTGGCTGGGATCGACGAGTTTAGAGGATCGGTCTCTGGAGGGCAGACGGCAGCGTGGCTCGGGTGCCCCTGTCACAGTACGTAAGAAATATTGAACCGACCGCGAGCATTGCCGACAATTTATTGTCGACATGCGCCCTAATTCTGTTACGATTCCATCCCGAGCTCAGCCAGAATTTCACTCATTTACTCGAAAGTGGAATCCATATTGCATAAGTTCGTCGGGATACAGGTGTCTGAACCAATTCCCGACTAGTCTTAGTTCTTGTTTAGAACACTGTTTCCACAGGGGCTCTACCAATGCCAATGTGACTGTGTTCAATACACCAATAACCGACCATTCACCGGTGATGTGTGAGCTAATGTGTTGAACAGTTCCAAGCCGAGTTTTGAATGGGAAAGGAAGATGAGGTTTTAGTGGGTTTGAATCCTTCATAACCCGATGTGTGAGCTCAACTCATAAACACGAACACCGAAAAGCAATAATATGGAACTCACACCTAATCTAAGGATAAATTTAGAGATTTTTCAAAAAAAATGTTGAATATATAGCTTTTCCGCGTCATATTAAAGGTTTTCCGAAACAAATTAAACGTTTTCCGAAACAAATTAAAGGTTTTCCGAGACAAATTAAAGATTCTCCGAGACAAATAAAAGATTTTCCATTTCAAAATATAGGTTTTCCATTCCAAGTTAAAGGTTTTCCAATTCAAAATAACGATTTTTTCATTTCAAAATAAAGGCTTTTTATTTTAAAGTGTCTCGTCTCACACAGCTTATATTCACAAATTAAGTGTATTTACGGATATGTAGGTACCTATTGTACCACATAGACAATATAACAAAACTCCCCACCCTCCGCCGCCGCCTGAGGAACCCCGGTAGCGGACCTCTCACCTGCATTGAAAGTTTTGTTTGAGTGTGCTCAAGTGAAAGTATCAAGGATCTTTATTTTGAAATTTTGATAAAGAGTAAAATAATCAATTGAAAAATGTTCAAATATTAAATTAGGTATGTAGGAACAATAGGTACCTACATATCCGTAAATACACTTAATTTGTGAATATAAGCTGTGTGAGACGAGACACTTTAAAATAAAAAGCCTTTATTTTGAAATGAAAATCGTTATTTTGAAACGGAAAACCTATATCTAGGAATGGAAAACCTATATTTTGAAATGGAAAATCTTTAATTTGTCTCGGAAAACCTTTAACTCGTTTCGGAACACCTTTAATTTGTTTCGGACAACCTTTAATTTGACGCGGAAAAGCTATAGATTGGGAAGATTTTTACATCGAATAAGACGTGAATATCGCGGCTGAAAAATTATACGCTTCACTTGAACAGGCGAAAGTGAGTTCTCTAGTGCCTATTGACATCAAAAGTAGTAAGAAAACAATCCTGAACCCGAGGATGACACCAGGTATCATGAAATCAATAGGCAAGAGAGACAGAATGGCTACAAAAGCCCTAAGACAACCACTTAACAACCTTCCACAATCAAATTATAAGAGGTACAAAAATATTTTGAACAACTTAATCAAAGACGAAAGAGAAAAAAAACGACGAAAATACATAAAACATAATCTAAAAAAGACGGCAATAATTTAAGAAAAAAATGGCAAACAATCGATGAAGCTGCTAACCGCGGAAGAAATGACAAAAAAGGGCTTTCCACTCGAGTATTGGATTTGGAACGGCAGATGTCGCAAATCTTCTAAATAGTTATTTCTCATCAATCGGATCAAACTTGACAAGTAACATAATACCGGAACCGTACACTTCAGAAGCTGAAATCAGGACACTACCATCTCAAACAAATTCCCAATTGAATAAAAACTTTTGAAATTAGGCTTGCTACAAAAATTTCGGTGTCGCGCGTGGGCAGTAGTTTTTAGTGACAAGAACGTGTTGGAATCAATATGAATTAATCAACGCAAATGGCGAATTCGTCCTATGGTCAATGACTCAATTACGAGTTATGGAGATGCACTGTTCACCAAAGACCGTTGTGGATAGTTTGCTCTCTTATGGATATTACCTTGCTGCAGATGAAATGTAGCTCTTTTATAATTTTATATGGCATCAAGAAAGCAATTATAAGGTATTATGGAGATGCTAGGGTAAAGAACAGACGTTAAAGCGGTTGAAATCTGGATGTTTTTCAGCATTCTTTTGCATGTCCATATCGTGATGAGTTCATCGTCTGTAGAGAAATGGATGACTGATCTCATACCAACTTCGGTATGCCTGGTTGCATACTTTTTCAAAGTGGGTTTTCGTTCTTTTAAGGGGATTTGGACTCAATGCGTCTAGAGACTCGAAGCTGAGTTACACTTACTACTGCACACAACATAGAAATCAATGTACAGGGGAAAATCAACTAAGGTATTTTCTGGAAAGCCGCAAAGATGGCAGGGCGAAGCAAAGGATTTGGGGCATCGCAAAGGGAAAGTGTATTGGTCGACGCATTACACAGAGTAAACTATAATATCTTAAAAATAATATTGTTTGGCGTTAGTTATTTTTATATTCCCTTATCGATCATAGCGCCTCATCCCTATGTCACGTAAATACCACATACTTACACGCTTATAATAAGTAAGTTACTTTTTGTCAACACTAGAATTTATCTAGAAACTAGAAATAATTTATGAGGCAAAACAACGGTTGCCGGGTCAGCTAGTTGTGTTGAAGGTCCTGATTTTTCAAGGGAGTTGATGAGTTGGTGATAATATACATAATCGGAGATTTTGATTATCAATTCATGTCACATGATTATTTCATTAATCACGTCGAGTTGCATCATTTCACATTCGTTCTCTTCAAACGTCTTCACCACATTTAAAATTACTAAAACGGATTTGGCTGAAGTGGTAAAATGACTAAATCAAATCAATTATTGATCACTTCACGTCGCACTCGTTTCATTATTTCCAGCCACAATATATACACTCAAGACACCAAAATATATTTAGACGATGAATTGATATTTCAAACGGAAATTAAATAAATAAACGATGAAACGAAGGGATTGACACTGTCGGTTGGTGTGAGAGATAAGATAACTTATTCCGCGAACAATATCATTTTGCGCGGGAACAATATTGGTGGTTTCCAGGTGTTGGTTTAGTCGGACGGCACCCGCACAACAAACAATGGGAGGTTTTAGCGTGAAATGTGTCGGGCGATGCAAAAGCTCACGTAGGAACGTGTCCGTGTCGATTCAATCGACAGTATATAAAATAAATTAAAGGATTCCACCGTTGCTTGGTTGTCAATTGTAGAGCTGGCGCTACGGTCTGTCACAATATCACGGGAATACGTTTTGTTCTGGAAAAATGGCTACGAGTGGCTCGAATTTCCATTTCACAGTTTTGCTTCTTTAATTTGTACGACCACTAACAAAAATCTCTTAACCTTCCCAAAAATGTGATGTTTCGCTTGTAGCATATTTAGCTATGCGTTAAGTACACCTTAACCAATGCGTTAATTCCTGGACATTCTAAAATCCTTCAAAAACCTAATGCTCTATTCAATATACTCGTGGCGCCTCATATCAGAAGATTCCAGTATAAAAACGCTGCAAATTCTTTCACTGGGGTTTATTATTCAAATGAATACATTTGGCTCGAATTCATGATTTGAATTTTTACTAAGCTTTGGAGTGTGCGTGTTTCACAGGTGATAGAGCGATTATTGAATTTCAGGAGATTTGCATAGAGCACGTAAATCGGTTCTCAACCAAAATACCTAATTGTATTGATCAGTTGATCATATTTGTGTGCCTCCTGAAATTCAATAATCGCTGTATCACATGTGAAACACGCACACTCCAAAGCTCAGTAGAAATTCAAATCATGAATGCAAGGCAAATGATTGAAATTGAATAATAAACCCAAGTGAAAGAATTTGCAGCGTTTTTTCAATATAATAATCCTTTTTTTGTCACTAAGGTTTTGGTTACTACTACCAGCTATATACAATAGCTATAGCGCATCATGATGGATAGGAATGTGCAATAGGGAAACCAGTCTGAAGGAAATAAAGCGAGGAAAGAGACGAAAGGGAAGAGTTTGTAACGATACGGAAGCCTGGTTTGATAAGGGTTATGGTGTCAGCGAAAAGATGAACTTTACACAAAAATCATGTCAACGTGCTCACTTGTGGTATAGCTACTCAACTGAAAGCAACTCATCGCAATCAATCGTAAATGAACACAAACAATAGCCGTCTCTCGGCTCTTCGATTATGTTGACTTTGACCGGACAGCTTGGAAATGCCGCAGACGCTGTTCACAAACGAACTGGTTTATGCAACCGGCAAAACTAACTCAAATCGTGAATTGAGAGGCCTGGCGTTGTTACCATTCATTTCATCGAGAAAAGTTATGTATATCCCGCCTCCAACCTTTTTTCGTCGAGACTTTTGAAATAACCACAATTTCAACAGAAAACACACGTTTTTCTGCAGTTAAACACCATTTTCTTAACTAAAAATGTTTTCAAAAACCAATATGACTACACCGTTGGCAATCTGACATTTCGACGCACGTTTTACCAGGCCTGCACAGTTTTGCGTCAAGCGTTAATGTAGTGATGGGTTTGACTAATTGACTACACCATATAAACTAACTTAGTAAATTGGTGAACACTCAACAAGACTGATGAACATTCAGAAAATCCCTCACGACATTCCCAACTTTTGCTGGAAGACATTATCATCCTGTGAACCAAGCCGAGTTCTCCCTTTGTTTTCTTTCCCTTGAAAGATGTTATTGCTTTGTTCCTTCCTTCCCACATAATATCATAAAAGAGCAGTCAGGCTCTGCGGAGGTAGGAAGTGACTGTCTACCGGGGAAGTTGGGCTCTTCCATCCTCTGAGGACGAGCTCTCCGATTCCGTTAAGGCAGAAACGGAAAAGTGATACAACGGGTACCAAGAAACGGGGCGAACTTTATTCCCGCCAAAGAACTCGGCGGGGTCTCTCGAGCTTTCACTTCGACGTTAACGTTCAGCGATTGTGGCCGGACGAGGGCGAGGGGAACTTGGAAAAGCCCGCGTTATACGTAACAATCTACGAAGGAATCTCAGTTGGTCCTTGTTTGACCCAATCTCGCCGGCTACATCGACGAGCGTTGCCGTCCGTTCAACCCCCTTTGGGACCTACAAACTGAGATACTTTTTACTTCCTACTGCTTCGTTGGTTGGGGAAAGAATTTACTTTTTGCCACTTTACGGCTCCGGGCTCTTTAGTTTCATTTGTCTTTTCGAGATTAGTTTCATCCAATTATACCCGTCTGAACTTTTACTGTAACGGTTGATTCAACACTCTTTATATAACCTTCACTACCAATACATGGAATTACCAATTGGTGGAGAAGGTGTATCATTTTATTCAATTACATTACAGCTAGTAAAATTTTACAGACTGTAAAATGGGTTTTGCTGAAGCAGTCATTGCTTTTACTCCCGAGTCTGCGAAGGAGTGGAAGCCTTGTGTTCACTATCGGGAGCCAAAAGATGTCCGAATTCCAAATTTCCACTCGCATTTTGCGTTTCACAGCTTACCGAACAATTTCGTTCCGTGTCTGTCGGTCTGTCTTTCTGTATGTCTGTCGGTTTGTCTGTCTGTCGGTTTGTCTGCATTTCCTTGTTACAGCTACAACTTCCACAATCTCGAATGAATTTAGCTCATATTTTGAGGAAATACGCAGATAAGGCCTCTTGAGATCCCATACGAATTTCATCTCCATATAATCAGCGGTACGCTCTGCGCATGCGCTAACGTGAATTTCTTGAAACTTTCACAATTTTGATTCAATTTAGCTCACATGATAGAGGATGTAACGAGGAAGCTGCTGTGTCATCTCCTCGGCAGTGTATTTTTTTATTTTTTTTTTTTTTTTTTTTTTTGCAGAAAATTACTCATGAAACGTTTAAGAACCTTGAACTAGGAGATTTAAAAATTAAAACGGAAATCTATGCCGAAAGTTGTATTTAAATTTCATTAACATTCACTAAACATTTATAACAGTTTATACAATTCTGGAAAACCAAATTCTGTTCTTGATTCTATGCACGTCCATCCATCGACCGATTTTCGTCACCGGAACGTGAGATGTTTCAAAACGTGAGCGAACGGATGGTCGTACAACAACCCGAGTGGTCTCATTCGATTCAGGGAACAAATTTGTACCAACTGAAAAAAACTACTCTATATATATTTTTTTTCTCACCAAAAACGGCATTCCAACGCTTCCGTACCCCCCCCCCCCCCCCCCTTACAGCCCGGACCTGGCCCCTGCGACTTTCATCTATTTCCACAATAATTATCACTTCAATTATTGAAGTCCTACCTCAAGGGCAACCGGTACGACGGCGTAGAGGAGGTGCAAAGTGTCACGACACGGGTGCTGAGGGACCTATCTTCAGGGGGCTTTGGGGGTGCTTCCAATCGTGGATCCAACGGTGGCGCCGGTGCATCGAGCTAGAGGGAGACTACTGCGAAGGATTATAACTTAATTTTAAGAATTTACGTATGTTCCGGACCGTCCGGGCACTTTTCCGGGAAAATAATTGACAGACCTCGTATGTTAGTAATAGATAAGAGCGGAAAACGTTTGTAATAATAACTGGAAGAATCATAAGAACGATATTTTGAGTTTATATTGAAATAAACGTTTGTGCTCTTAGCATGTGGAACGGAGTGCGAGTGGGTCAAATAAGATCCTACATGCCTCGCATAACTCCGTGCTAGATGGAAACTCGTCAGGTTGCACGCATTCCTTTCAAATATTTCAAGTGATCCCACTCCCTTCATCCACTGACGACGCTGAAATGAAACGAAATACTCGTGCACTTCTGTTGAGATGGGAACAATTCCAGCATCAAACAGTTAGTAAACACTTCTCCACTTACATAGTTTAGTTTATTTTGAACAATATTTATTTTATAGAAAATAACTCTATTACGGTTTATTTAATATGCTGTTATTATGATAAGTAGTAATGAAAAAGCACATTGAGGCTCTAAATGAACCAAAGTTGATTGAAAAAGGTACTCTAGTTGCTTTGAAATATCCATGTGTAGGAGTAGGATTATCACGACATTGTGTAATATAATTTAATGTTCCAACTACTAGGTTGGATGAAGTTTATAATTTTTAATGGGGTGATAGGTTTGAGGTCGCCCAAATTCAAGTAGTCTATGTCTAAATCTTTTACATTCAGCGTAGTTCGTTTTTATTATGGGCAATTAACCTCATGGTGTTATTGAAATTTTGTTGAATTGCTTCATTAGTTGATTACTGGGCCCGAATCAGACTGAATAACTCTGCTGGGAATTTCGTAAATTTTTAATGAATAATAATTTTAATGATACATCTTTTGGTCTTGAACGTCGAGGTTCCCTGAAATGAATTTTACTATTGAACCGAGACCATCGATTAACCCTCTTCAAGTTTTGTAAGGTAGATGGGCCTGATCAGAGATTGGGAGTTGGATATCGTTTAATTTTAGTTGTAATATTAGTTCAAATAATTGAAAAGTATTTTTTTAACCACGAGTATATTTCAGCAATACTAGAGCTTTTTTCCACCAATAATTGCGATACTGAACCGTAGCCCTTTGAGAGCGTCTCAGCGAGCTGAATTTATCGTTCCTCAGTGAGTGTATCACAGAGGGCGACTAGGTGGTACATATCTCTCTTAAAACCCCTGCTCTTCCAACAGAATTAACCATTCATGCGAGGGTTTAAGGTCGGTATTACCCGGTGGAGTATACTTTCTACGTCTTCCAGAAGAAATATTCCGATGTGAAGAGAGCGGTATTTAAAGGAATCCGCATCATCCGGTGATATCAACGTGTTTGATGCTACTTTTACCGGGACGTCAAAGGTTGATTTATCGAACTTGAAACCGAAGGGCGTATCGGAGCCGTCGACGCCGGAAACGACAGCAATACGACGGGATTTTCTTTTGAAATGATAAAAGAGAAACCTGAATCGAGGTCAACCGATAAACCGGGCTGTTCCGCGGGGCGTCGAGTCGGAAGACGGGAGAAGACTGAGGGACCTTTCAGAAATCTAAACCCGCAGATTCGTGAAAAGGCCATAACGATCAGATTGCAACTGATAAAATTTTCCAGCCCTATATATCAAAATTATTGTAAGATGATTCAGGTAAATTTAAAGAAAATCGAATCAAGCGGAGTAGAACCTTAGGCGTTTTACGAAAACCTGCTCTTCAAAAAGGGACCTACCTAGAGGTGTGTGAACCCAAGTCACCTGAGGGAGTAGACTCCCTACAGGTCACTCAGTCCAAAGACAAGGTCAGTGGGAGAAGTTCACCAGTTCACTCCGTGAATGAATGCGACCTGCAATTTGCTGAGCAATTCACTTCGTGAATGAATGGGAACTCTATTATCTTCGCGTACAGTCAGGGTTCGGTAGATGACACACGTCTACTGTACTCCTTACACGAGTACCTCTGAGTAAAATAATGGTAGGTACCAAAACGAGGTTATTTTCCGAGTCCTCATGAATAAATTTTATTTGAATAGTAGAATCTGCTGTAACGGAAAAGCGACCTGCCAAGGTTGTTAGATAGGGAGAGTGAACGGTTATCTTGAGCCAAGACTCCTCAGCGAGAGACGTTTGCGACCTGCAGGTCTCGAACTTCACTTGCCATTAAAAGTTCGCGACCGTCTGAGTAGTTCGAATGTCGGCCACAGAGACCCACGCTGTCGCAAACATCTTGCAATGAACTGCAGGTCTTCCTTCCGCAGGTAATTTGGGACAAGTTCACTTGAAAGAGAAGTTTTTTGAGACAAGGTCACTCACTCACTACCCACCTCTAGACCTATCGAAGATGAGGAAGAAACTTTTGATTTTGACAATGACGACAATATCGGCTATGAGGACTGGATACATAGATAGCAACATTTTTGATACAACATTTTTTCTTTTAACTTTAGTTCGATATTACAAAAGTACAATTTTCTCGCAGAAACATCTTAGATGCATTGTACATATACGATTTCAATAAAACTTTTCCAACAGAAATGCGTTTGTCTTAAAGCACCAAATGGTTTTTGGTAGGGGAAGCGAATACAAAAATTAGTAGAACATGGCCTACCTATCGAGATTCTCCCTTCACAACTATCATGCGCTGTGATCAGCAATCAGCATAACACACATACATTTAAAAATAACTTGTTGGACACACCTTATATAAATTAAACATTTGAAATTCTGCAAAATTCCAAAGATTCACATTTTAGCAGAGAGGCCTCTTTCTTACAAATGGGAATTTACAAATAGGCGATTTACTCAGTTTGCGATTTTTGGACTGATTTGGTTCTTGGAACAAATGTAATTATTATATTATGACTTTAAAGGTAGAGAACCTGGTTTTTCGCAGAACTGTAAATACAAATTTATTTTCACTTCCCTGCTATAGTGGA
Source organism: Creontiades dilutus (assembly GCA_031894815.1). Classification (NCBI taxonomy): domain Eukaryota; kingdom Metazoa; phylum Arthropoda; class Insecta; order Hemiptera; family Miridae; genus Creontiades; species Creontiades dilutus. The sequence goes on along the minus strand of JAVIWC010003376.1, from coordinate 53,798 downwards.
ATATGGATAAGGATAGCTCTACGTTCCAGTTTCTTGGAACTGCAACGCCTGAACCAAATTCTGAAGCTTCTAAGCTTCAGGGGGATCCTCTGGTTGTTGCAGGCATATCGTCTCAGCCCTCGGAAGGGGCAACTAGTCCATTCCATCACCTCCTTGCTACAATCCACACTCACTGGTCGAGTTTATATTATTGAATAATTGAATAGTAAAAAAAGTCGTTCAAGTTCCCTGTTTTACGTAGCTCCTTCCTATTGGGAACATGCATTTATAGATCATTTAAATGTTCTAAATAATCCCCTACGATTTTACAGTAGATGGGTATGATTAGAAGAAATATTTAATTTACAAAGGTTTATGTTTCTCAACAATATATACATGCACTTACAAAACAAATTATAAACTCATCTCTGTACAATTTTCCATTTGCTCTCCTCCTATAATCTTTTAGTGAGAACGCAACTCCTTTCGAGAGAAGGATGGAGGTGCTACCTAACTCCATCACGGATAAATGATGACCAAATGAACGTTCTCAGTTTAACACACGCAATGCCCAACTTAAAAAGAACTCAGGAAAACCTATTTTTCTGAAGTATACCGTCGAATCACGTGTGCTACATTTATTATCACGTTATTGTTTCCACGGCCATAAATATAGATTCAACACCCATGGCTATAGCATCGACATAATGAATTTATATGGTACCGTATTCGATTGAATACTCTTCATCTTCTTTTTCTGATGTATGGTTGATTCCTAAACTGAGGGCAATTTCGCGTCTACCTCCTGTGAACTTTCACTCATTAGGCCCTCACGCTTTCACGCTCTTGATTTTTCTCCTTACTGTAGGTTCAGACGAGCTCTTCAATAATCTTTGGCAACACAGTGGTTGAAAACGCTATTCTATGCCTTTGGTCTTCGCTGAATGCTGGTTAATACCTACATAACGATGGACAGTAATCAATATGACTCATTTGGTTTTTGAAGCGATTTTGCCTAAGATAATGAGGAAATAAATCTTTATTTTCCCAGTTTGTGTCACAAGTCCTGGAGGCAAAAGCGGTTTTCTCTCAATATGTCCAGGATAGGTAAGTAAATGCAATAATTATTGTTTGAAATAGCTTCGGAAACCTGAGACGAATTGCAAAATGATGAACACATCAATTTCTCTAGCTGCCAGTTGACGATATTGACCTTTATTGACCCATTGGACGTATATATTTTCCTGAACAGTGGCACTAAATGTGCCCATTTCCGTCTGATTTGACTGGGTTTTATGCAAATTTGGTATGCAAGGATTTAAATTTTTTTTTCAATCTTTTCCTACTTTTAAGTGAATATGTCCTCAACTTTAAAGATAGGCAAAAAATGAAGATGAATTAAAATTTCTGTCATTTTTTATTTCGAATTTTTTTGTGAGATATTTAAACCGTTTCCGATTGAGAGCAAAAAACTAGCAAGGAAATAAATTTACGGTGATTTTTTACTGTTTCAACTACTCAGGTTTATCTCTAACGATTTACCTACATTTGATTCGTTTTTATATTACATGATTATGTAGGTATCGGAACAACATTTTCAGAAGTAACCATTTAGAATTTTGAATGTTGTTATTTATAATATTGGTGATGGATACAGATGTGACAAACTGAAAACCCGCTGTTCTATTATCGTGATATTATTACCTACTTTGTGGTAAAATTTAAGTATCAGAGGACATACATTATAAGTTCTACATATGAGTTTGATTTATAATAATTATAAATCAATTATTCGATTTAATACTCTTCATCTTCCACGCAAATGTAATGATTTATCAAACTCGAGAATAATGCGTTTAACGCCACTTCTGAAAAAATCAAACTAAGATCAGATTTCTGCGCACGAAATAACCTCATTTTTTACTCCGAACCCTTTAGGGCTCATAGAGAGCGTTTCAATCATCTGTGCGATATGGCCATTTGGTTTTTGAAGAAAAGTAAATAAGTAATTTTCCCTACCTATGCTCATTGTCGTGGTTGTTCTAAAAGTTAAAGACTCAACTTAGCAGTTGATCCTCATTCACCTATATGTTTTCCTTAACCCGCCAAGTACTATGGTCACCTTTAAATGACACTACTTTGATAATTAATTAAAAATAAATTAGCCGCAAAATTCGATTTTTCTGCGGTCCTACGGGACCTACAGGGCATGTACAACAACTTAGAGTCATAGAAGAAGTTAATATTCATGACAGTACAACTGATAGGTATGTTTTGTTATCTCGTGAATTCCGTGTTTCCCTGCAACGTGTCAAGAGTTTTGAGAAAAATGCCGAAGATCAGGTAAAATTCCGGGGCTTTTTTGTGATAATCTGTTTTTTAGATTGTAGCATGTGTTCTTAAATAACATTTTGTCCAGTAAAATTCAAACTGAAGCCCCCTATACTCAACCAAATCAGCCATGTCACCTGTAGGTGACTCTAGGATTTCACGGAACATCAACCCCCAGCTTTCACCCAAGACGTCAAAAGTGTTTTATTTGTAATACTTATGTTTTGTTTGAACTGTGTATGTCTGGTGTTGGCTGTTCTCTGTTAACTCCGTTGGATGAGGATTCTAGATGTCACAGATCTACCATGGTAGGCATGGCAGCAAGCAGCACATTGAGGGGAAGCCAATCCGTTTTGGCTACAAACTCTGGTCTATAGCGACCAAGAATGGGTTCCTTGGGACGATTGAACCTTACCAAGGTGCAAAAGCTACCCCCCTTCCTCATCAAAATAAAGTTGGACTTGGAGCTGCAGTCGTCCTTATCACTCATTCAAGTATGCCAACAGAGCTCTGACCATACAATTTGTACATTGACAAGTTTTCACTCTCATATCTTTTGAATAAATAATTTTTCTCGCGGTTTTTCGTCTTGTATGCTTTTCATTACCTCTCAGTAACAACATATAAAAAGAAGGAGTGGAAATTTGCATGGGCGCTCTTATAGTACTTGGCGGGTTAACCCAATGTTTTTTTCTCATTCAAGTTGAGGATATCTTACGCCTTGGAAAATAGGTTTTTCAATGCTTCTGTAAAAATCATGTCAAAAATTATGATCAATTAAAAGCTGTCTACAACTTTTCTTAACATCGTCGTGGCTGAAAGATCCGCTGCTGGGCAAAGGGGATTCGGATATTTTGAAAGTTGATGTTAGTTACGAATGGTGGCGACCTAGCCGGTCCCGCCCGCAAGCGCATCACTTCCCAACGGCCACCCAGTAACAAACTGATCTTCTTGGAGATGATATTCCGGGTGGGTAGGTTTATTGTTGACATTGTCGTGGTTGTATGTAGTTCCATCATTTTAATTACCAAGATTCCGCCCGAAGCATGTTTTCACAACTTCGTTAAAGGCTGTAATTAATTAGCATTGGAGGAACCCTGAGACATGAGTACTTTTGTCACAATGTGATCTTGAAGTTGAAAATAACATTGTCGTGGATTTAGTTTTTTACATGGTTGAGCATATAATATATTATATTATTCTCTCCATACCCACTAAGTGAAACTCTGCGCCTCTCGTTATACAGGGTGCCCCACGAGTTCACAATATCTACAATACCAAACGCTTGACAATAACTTCCAACATTTTCATCGTAGTAAAAAATAATAAATATACAACTAAGAAGCAAATTTAAACTGTTCAAAGAGCTTGGAGGAGGTCCATTAGGACTCCCCGCATGTACATCACTTTTTTGTTATCTTTCACTTTATCTGAAATCGATTCTTAGTACAACACCATTTGCATAATCGTTCGTTGTTTTATTGAAAATGGAATAGTTCGCTGTATAAGAAGTTTGGCTGCGAAATGTGGTCATTTGTTTATTACAAGTCGTACCTCTTCCTCGTTCAAACAACTATTCTGCACATTCACGAACCTAAAATCCAAAAAGTTTTATTTTCTAACGTTCTATCAACCCGATCATGCTCAAATTTGGAGGGTAGTCGAAGAATATCGGCTTCATCAAGTCGTATCAATCACAACACTTTCGCAATATCAAATACTCAATATAGAAGTAGTCCTTAGGCTGGTCTGCAGTACTAGCGTGGTTTTGAGAACATGTCCCTTGATTATTTAAATCAAGATCCACCTTCACCATATTTTAACACTTTCAACGTGCGACCGAAAACCCGACCCAACACCCCTGACGGGAGTGCTCAACATCGGAAATTTGACATTGGCTCTTTATTTTTGGGTCTTTAGGGTTTATATTATCATAAATAGTATAATATTATAATATATATAATTAATAATAATAATAATAAATTTAATATATTATAATAATTAATAATAATAATTTATAATATATAATTTAATAATATACATTTTCAAAGCATGATCTCATAGCCATGAAAGTCTGAGTTATGCAAACCCTCAATGACTCAACAATTTCGTTCCTCCTGACTATATTTGCTTGTGGTAAACGTTCTGAAACAAAATCGTGTTGTTCGGTTGTGAAGCGTTACGAGAATGTATTACCCAGAATGACGGCGCAGAAATAGGTAAATTGTACGGAATAAAGCCTACTATTGACGATTCTTTTATAAAATGAAATAAACACATCGAGGTGAAAATGGCGCATTCTACATTGTACTTGGGGTACCACCTCACGAGGTTTCTAGATGAAGCCAAGTTCTCGAGAGGGATTTTTAAGGTTTGGAATATCTAGAAGAGCAAATGTTGTCATATGAGATCATCCGCGTTGAATGTGTTAATATCAAAAATCTGCTGAAAATTTTAACTAATTTAATATCTATCTTATCTATCCATCTTAAATGATGTGTACATTTACGTTTGGGAAAGGTAAAGCTGTGTCGCGCTTAACTTTTTTTCCTGCTAAAGGTCTAATTTATCATTAGTGGAATGAAACGGGTGAAAGAATACAAAAATCTAAGGTTAGTATTCACTTTATTTGCTCAGTAGCTGCTGAGTTAATTCGAATCCGGTCAAAGGATTTGTCTTGCAGGATGGAATTTTGAGTTTGTTGATAACGACCTCGATCGTTAAGATTCCACTCCAGCATAATCTATAAGGAAAATCTCGAGTGCCTGGCTCCCCTTTGCCACCGTCGTTTAGTCATCTCGTGATTTACTTTCTTCTCATTGCCATCCTGCTTAAATATTCAATAAATCTTGCCTGGATTTGCCTGGAAGATCAATGCCGGTGAATAATTAGCAGATAAGCAAGAACTCGGGGCGGTTGTATGTTTCCTCAGTCGAAAGAATTTTACATTTTGAACTTCTCACGTTTTTGTTGGGGATTACAGTAGGTACAGCTGACCGAGTTGGCTGTACACGAACTAAAAGACTTCCCACTTTCCTTATGGGATTTGCGTTTCATAGAACTCGGATGTGACGATGCGTAAACGATCGCTTCTTGTGTGCCAAAAAAAGGCCTCCTTGATTTAAAAAAAAAAAAAAAAAAACATTAAAAAAAAAAGGTTGGAAATGATGCATTTTTTCATATTATTATTAATAACGATAATAATTGAGGTGCGTAATTCCCCCACTACTCTGATAAGTGACTTCCAACAGTAACTGAGAATGAAATGGCGAGAGTCCTACCGTCATGCACAATGGGCACCGCGAACTTTTTGGTTCCTACGAAATTAAAGAGAAATATTTTTGTTCCGAAACGAGAACATTCTGATGCCTCCTTCAGACATGTGCGTTTCTTGCCGGAATGTTCCTAGATGTCGAACACATACAAGGGCACACTTAGTCACCCCACTCACTTTTTGATGATATTTTAATAATTACACTTGTTAAACACCAATAAAATTCAAATGCGAATATTTTTTATTATACAACACGAATGACGTAGCGTTAAGACATCACACAGAAAAAACCTTTTTTTTAAATACATCAGAAAATAGGTACATATTTACAAAATGGTCTTCCCAAACAATTTTCCAAAGTCCAATATCAATTTCACCCACTGTTTTCTTCACATTCAAGATACTTGGCCACGGTATTTTTCCTTCGATGGTTGATGCAGACAGGTTTGTGGCAAACACAGCACTTCAATTTTGTTTTTTTCATCCATTTTTCTGCTGCAAAAATTGCAACGAACCGTCACAGTCAGATTTGACGAAAGGCTGCTATGTGTCGGTGCTGCTCGGGCTGGGTTTTCAGATTCAGATCATTCCAGTAAAGCCCCTGCAGAAAGCTTGATGCAGTTTAAAACATTTATGTGAAGTTTTTGAGTCAAACGCATCTTCATGTTGGGGAGAGCAAGTTGTTTCGCGAGTTCGATTAAGAAAAGCTTTCTCCTGCTCAAATTTTGAATATTCCACTCCGGATATTTTGTGATCCAAATGATGAAGCTATTTACATTCAGGAAGAATATAGACAAATGAAATGAACATTGGACTTTGTTGGTAAACACCTTGTGGGGACCCAAAACAATTGTACAGAATTCAAGAAAATAAATGGACGATGGGGAAAACCCAAGGGCTATTAATCTTTGACCTATATTATCGGACCGGAGGTGGATGAGTAGGGAAGTCTGTCGCCGTGTATATAAACGACGACGGACTAACGTCAAGCCATTCTGGGCCTTCCCATCGTCACAAACCAAAAATCATTTCATTCTCCTTTCACGAACCTTAATACTTTAACATATCTTGACATAAGCCAAATACATTCAAATTCTCCATTTCTTACCTCCCTCAGAAGAATATAGTAGATCCGATTGGTTACATATAGAATATGAAATGAACACTTGGACTTTGTTGGTAAACACCCAATGTCAGCGCTATACGTTTTAGGTATTTATTATTGTAAGGATTATTTTTTTTTTTTGGATGCACTACCGAGTGGGGCGACTCAGTCACCCCATGGGCACCACATCGTGTTTTAGTCGTTTAAAAGTAATTTTTCTGCACTGCAGCTTATGTTTTCATCAAAATGAGTGTTAATGAGCAAATACAAATAAGCTTATGCCCATACTGGCGTGCGTTGTTATCAAACTGTGAAAATTGGGACCGCTGGGGTGACTGAGTCACCCCACTCGGTACTCGACGGGTTAACCTGGATTTTTCAAATGTTGGACTCATCTTGTATTTATTCTTTACCAACGTAGACCGACTGGAGAAGATTTCAGCCTCGAGGGTTTTCCAGCTGATCAGTGTGTCTCCGTACCTTCTAATTGCCTTCTATAATGACTTCGCCGAAGATTCTTCACGTTACTGGTCCTTCTGATTCAATATACTTGGTCTGAAATACAAATCCATGAACAGGAGCCCAATCTCCTTTGTACGAAACAAAAACTGATGTAAAAATGCACACTACGCTGCAATGTACTGTACGTGGACAGTTGTGGAAATCCACGAATAGAACAACTGAAATTTAACAAGATGACATAATATGACATAATACACCTCCCTTCGTTTCAAATGTCCTCAAATATACAAATAAGTTATAGAAAGCTCGATCGGAGGCAGCGATATGGCTGGTATGTTCGTATAGTACCTATCTGTCTTCCAGTGGGTCTATGGCCAGTCATTTTCTGAAGCATCCAATTTTGCTTTTAAAGACATACCCGCGAATATGATCGAACAGTTTATCGTAAAGCAACCGAAGTGGTATCATTCGATTCACGAAACCAAGTTCTATCTGAATGAAACAAAAACTACCTTCTTACATCAAAAGTTTGAGAGATTTCGATTTTCTAATAGTTGACTTAGTTAGTTAGTTTCAAATATTCCCCCAGTTAACTAACAGATCCCGGATAAATATATTGTTTTTGAGCCATATTTCGTGCAATATCGTACAGTAGTTTCTGGAAAAAGCTTCATATTGTGATTATTTATATTCGATTTTTAAAATCCACGTATCATGAAAAAACCAACTACTTTTGAGGGGTTTTAAATTTTGTTTTTCTTGATCGATTACAAAGGTTTATTTTTGAAAGTAAACCAAAATCGCACATGTCCACGTTTTTGTTCTTCTGGTTTAAAATTATTCATTTTTATTCATGCCATGTTTGTTATGATTTAATTTTTTACCCACTAAATTTTATGCAGAAGAATAAACACCATTTGAATTCAAGTGTAACGCAAAATCCCTTAGAGATTTCAAATGACGACCATATTACAGATTTTATCATAAATTTGTAATAAGGTTAAGTATACGAAGAATAAAATAAATCTTCGCTGTCCAGTGAAATACAATAGCTGTAGCAGTGTAAGGTGGATCGTTTCATTGTGAATCGCTCTCGCGGGAGAAAAAAGATTCCGCTGTAAGGTTTTCCCCCCGGTTGGGCACAATTTGCATGCGTATGGCCAACAGCTTACTGAGTCGGCATACGAATGGACCGTGTTAATAATATCTCGGAATTCCGCTTTTCCTTTCTGTATCTCTTCTCTCGTGAAAGAAAGTGGTTCTGGAGTGAGTAAAGGTCAGACAACGTATAAAGTTTCACCGCCCAAACTGAAAACTTTATCGCGAGCCCATTCGTCGAGTGGCTCTCTGTTCATTTTAATTCGCGGTTCTTCATCCCGCTCATACTTCCTCGGCAGTCACGTTGTGCTGAGTTTGTTGAATTGGACGACTCATCTCTTCAACGATAAAATATCCTAGGACGAGCTGATATGGTTTGTGGTTGCATTAAATTGAGATGGCGTGTAAAATGTTGACATCTCTTGACTTGGAAATGAGAAAATGACGACTGGCTGATGAAGAAAGGTTTCAACTATGAATTAAAAAAAAATCTTAAGTATAACATTCCGTCAGCTGGAAAGGTCTCAAAGAAGGAGCTTTTCAAACAGGTGCAATGTACAAGGTACCAGATGGTTTTATAGGTCGTCAGTCAAAGTGGGACGGATCTCGGACATGTTCAGCTGTGACGTCACTTTATTTGCCCTTACATCAGTTTTCATCCAAATCATTCGGAGTATCCAGATGAAAATTCGCCTTTTTCTGGGTTAATTGAGCGCTGAATCCAATGTTCAGGTCAAAATCACGGCCAATAATTACAGAAAGGTTTGTAATTTCTGTAGTGGATATCCCATTTAAGCAGATGATTGGTCTTCAATACCAACCGTGGTCCACGGGGGCTTATTATCTATCTTGATTCTCTTAGGGTTCAGTAAACTTGAAATATCAATTAAACACATTGAAATATAACTTCATATTCAACTGCTTAGAATTAGAATTATAAATCATCATGGTAGGGTAAGCGCAAATTGCATGAAAATTAACAGAAGTAGATAGGTGTGCGATATATTTATCTGTGTGTGTGTATGCGTTTGTGTGTTTTTTTTATAATAGGAACGACCTGTGGTCATCAGTATCTGAGCTAAAAGGAGTGGCGCCTAGTAATCCAAGTTCATGGCGCTAAGTGTGGTGCGGGAAGAGTGCCATTGATTACTCGAGCTGGGTATTGTAGCATCCATGATAATTAGGTAATCAGGTAGGCAGGTGCCTACCTAGGTACCTGCCTAGATGAAGGTTATTAAAGAACACTTCTCATCTTGAACTCTCGCTTAATGTATGTGCTCCCCTTTTACCTAATTTAAATAATTAATTTAATTCATCAGTTTGTACATGGTGTCAGGTGTAAACCTATTACAAACAGTGTGAATAACGTTTGTAATACCGCCGAGCAATTTAATTTCGATTAATTCGAAGAAAACCGGTCGGTGTTATCTGATTAATTTCCAGGAAACGCGAGCTAACCTCCGCGAAAAGCAAAAAAAAGCTGCTTCGTAATGGGAGACGCTAAACCTCTCGATTTTGACGCAGCAAACCGAAAGAAGGAATGGGAAAACTATTTCCAGAATTGCAATTTCTACCGCCGCAAAAAAGAAAAATGACACCGGTGAGGTAAAGATAGCAACTTTACTCAAATAATTGGGGAATTTATAATACTTTCGTCCAGGATAAGCTCTCCATTCCTAAAGAAGATGGAACCTACCCCAAGGAAGCAGAGGTGCTTACTAAATTTGCAGAAATAATCGAAGCATTTACGGATTACTTCTCACCGGAAAAAAACATATTGCATGAGCGATGTAAATTTAACAAAATAAATGTAGCCACAGGGCAATCTCTAGTTCAGTGTGCCACTGCATTGAAAACTGCCGCTGCTACCTGCGATTACGTTGATCGAAATGACATGGTCCACGACCGACTAGTATCTCAAATCCCTGACAGCAACTTGCTCAGCAGAATGCTAGACGAAGGAGACAAGCTGACTCTGGAACGAGCCATAGAGATGTGTCGCCTAATCGAAATCATGGACTTTGAGAAAGAAGAGCAAAACGTAGACTCAATACGACGAAAAGCTCAGACTAATAGACATAACAGAATTAATAAATTTTCGAACAATATGCCTCATGCATCAGGATTATTTCGTGGTATCACCACCCGCATCACCCGGGGCTCTTACTTGAACTGGTGGTCATTCTATAGAGGCACCTCCTTCCATATCTCTCTCCCTCCTCCATCGTCCTCAACTTTCCAAATCCTAAGGGCCAGTCCACTTTCCTGCCGTCGGGCAAACCTGGGCGCCCTCCCCACTTTTATATTTTGTTAAGCTTTTCGTTTTTATTTAATGGTGTAACACACCTAACACACCTCTTTTGTGCATTAAAACTCAATAATATAGAATTTTTTCAATAATTGAGAGGAGGGGGGGAGGGGGTACCTCTGATAGCTTATTCATTCTATCAACCCTCATTCCTACTAAACTTCCCAGATAGCTTTTGTACCTTTTCTGTTCGATTGAAAATTTCGTCTAGTTTCTAACAACACTCATTATGTACGATTGTAGGGAGTTTTTTGGGAGACTTTTTTGGCCATCAAGAAGGTGAGTTATTGAATATAAAATACCTAAATGAAAAATTCCATCACTTGAAAGGTGTTCAGTTCATTGTTACTGCAAAATCTGGTTAATGCTGCATATCAATTTGACTGTATGCTTACTGCATATTAAGCAGTACCTACGTAAACTCATCCATATGTTGGAGATGATGGACACTAGGGGTGGCCGATTGTCGATTGCGACAATCGATTGATCGATTTTTACTTCCAATCGAGATACAATCGATTATTTTTCCAACAATCGATAGTTTTTGTTACAAACGAATTGCTCTTGGAATGTTTACCATGATGCTCATCTATTTTTACGAATGTCAGCTGAACAATGTTTCTCGAAAATTCACAGTTGGGATTCACTGGTAGACTAGCCAGAGGCAACAACTGCAAAAATTCTGGGAATACATTTCCACAACCAAACAGACTTCCCCTTCTCCCGTGTTCCACGAAAATGCCTGCACTCATGACTCTGTGTGCCACGCAGCTATCTACCAACCGGTGACTCCTACCCCTTCACGAGTTAGGAAAAATAAATAGTTTCAGTTTTCTTTCAACATTCTCGAAGTGTGGTTTAACCTAAAAAAAGTAGATTTCTTACTGATTTTTTTAAAGTGAAAAACTACTTGGCTACCATTTTGTGAAATAGGTCTCAAAACTTCTCCCATAACGTCGATGTTTTTCATAAACCTGTTGGTTTTACTTATCCTACGATTCGGTAAAATGACTTTCGTCAGTGGAGGGACGCATTTTAGAATTGATCTAGGGCTGTGTCGGACAACCCAAACATGAAACGAAAAATGACTACGTACAAATCCCTGTAAATGCATGCGTTCCTTACCAATACGTGTGAACGGGAAACTTTAGATTTGAGCCCTTACAAGTATACTAAATGGGATAATAATCGTTTTCGAGAAATTTTAATCACATTCGGGAGTGGTTCTTTTCTCCTCCTACGGACCACTCTGCGACGGACATTCATCGCATACCCTACATTTCTACCTCCACTCAAAATAGCAACCCTCAGTTTGATTTAAAATGATGTTACTACAATGATATATGGAACACGTTGTATATTTCCCGGCTCAAGCGGGTTCCCCCGTAGGCCAGGGAAGCTCCCTTTTAAGTCAAGCAGAATAGGGTTTCCCGTCCGCGAACTCGGCTCACTGATTCCGCAAATGGGAAATGTAATGAAAGGTTCCTACGCGGGGATTCATCGCCGAGAACGGCCGAGTGCGAGTTTCGTTGTAAAGGGAATAATGCGAGTCCGGCGGATACCTCATTGATAGAATTAATGCTAAGTTCTCCACACTAGTTCGGGAACCAGAAGGAAAGTGGAAATGCTTCATAACCAGCTACAATATTGTTACCACCAGTGGAGCCCCTCCAATATTATCATTATGAACCCTAGTTAGTAGGTACTGCTGTTTTGGTTTATTATTCAATAATAAACCATTGTAATCGCTCTGGAAAAAAAATGCTAACCCCCCCTGAAAATTTCATGGTTTACGTTTCGAAGGGTGTAGAATCCAAATCTGCAATAAAAATTTTTCCGTCCGTCCGCCGTACGCACGATTTCTCCCAAACGGCTGGAGCAAAAAATCTGAAATTTTCAGGAAAAATCCATCTTGGTCCGACGACGCCCCAATTCTTGAGCCAGCTCTCTCACTCAATTTAAAGTGCCCTTTAAGGGCTGCCAAAGTTTTGTAAAATCCCTAAAAACCTCAAAACAAGTCCAAGCGGCATGAATGTAAACTATTTTAAGAACATACCGTCAGGAATCGAATGAGCCCCTCCCCAGGTCCGTAGGTCAAACCATTCCCGATGTATGGTCCGATTTATGGTGCCAACATTTGCGTTTTTTTGGTTTATTATTGTTTGTTTGTAACCTAGTGATGTCCGACCGATAGCGTCGAGTTGTAGTGAATGTGGATACTGGAGTGATAGCCGATGTGAATACTTGTAGTGTAGCTAGTAGCCGATACACGGGTTGAAGCATTCTGATATGCATGAAACGCTGATAATATGTAGGTAAATATTATTCAATATTATTACTGGGGTTTATTATTCAATATTATTACTGGGGTAAATAAGTATTCTTTCACTGGGGTTTATTATTCAATTGGCTTGCGTTCATGATTTGAATTTCTACTAAGCTTTGGAGTGTGCGTGTTTCACAGGATAGGGCGATTATTGAATTTCAGGAGGCACACAAATATGATCAACTGATCAATCCAAATATGTATTTTGGTCGAGAACAGATTTACGTGCTCCATGCATATCTCCTGAAATTCAATAATCGCCCTATCCTGTGAAACACGCACACTCCAAAGCTTAGTAGAAATTCAAATCATGAACGCAAGCCAATTGAATAATAAACCCCAGTGAAAGAATTTGCAGCGTTTTTTTCTAAGCTTGCTATAATATATGCTATAACTCTTGCTATAATAACCTGGAATATCGTAGGTAGGTTCCCATTCTCAACATGTTGGAATACCGTTTCTATTAGAGGTGGCCGATTGTCGATAGTAGCCAACAATCGATTGTTTCGATGCTATCGACAGAAACAATCGATTACAAATCTAACATTTTTAGTGCCCTTTTATTTAGAAAATTCTAATTCGAAATAACAACTTATTTGTCATTGGAATATATTTTCAAAAAATGGTATAGTTGGACTCTAAATCATAAATTAACAATGACAAAAAAGGAATGAGCGTGGGTACATGATTTTTTAGTCAGATTTTTTTGAAACAGTCATTAGGTACGCCCTATTTTTAAACGCCGATAAAGTTTGTCCGAATTGAACGACATCACAATCCAGTTCAGTATTCCAAAATACATCTACAATTTCTAATGTTTGATTGATTGAAGATTAGGAAGTTGGAACGTATTCGGATGAAACACATCACAATGTCACAATCTCAAGGGATGTAATACGTGAACACGTGTTTGCCTTCATCACATATGAAAGCACTTCTGCACCCTATCACATCATCTCTGACAATCCAGCGACTAGAATTTCCTATTTCCCCTCGTCAACAATCTCATCGCGGTACAAGCAACCGAATCTCGTTATAAACGGAAAACAATGGCGATGTAGATACGATAGATTTCCCTCGAGATATAAACTGGTGGTAATCAAACCTGGATAGCCCTATTCACCATTCCAACTCCACTAACCCTCAAGTTCGTGGAGTCCCTCGCCATCATTCTTCTCCCTTTTACAATTACTTGGGAGTTCAATAATTAATTAATGTAAAAACGCTGCAAATTCTTTAACTGGGGTTTATTATTCAATGATCATGATTTGAATTTCTACTAAGCTTTGGAGTGGGCTAGTTTCACAGGTGATTGAGCGATTATTGAATTCCAGGAGGCACACAAAATATGACCAACTGATCAATAAAAATAGGTATTTTGGTTGAGAATCGATTTAAGTGCTCTATGCATTTCTCCTAAAATTCAATAATCGCTCTATCACATGTGTGTTCATTGGCAAGCCAAATGAATGAAATTGAATAATAAACCCCAGTGGAAGAATTCGCAGCGTTTCATGCACATCAGAATGCATCAACCTGTGTATCGGCTACAAATCCTTTAAGGAGTTCCCTCCAGTATCCACATTCACTACATCACTAGATTACTGCGATCAAAACAAAATCGCTGCAAATAAACCAAAACGCAAATGTTTGCAGCATGAATCGGGCCATATATCGGAAATGGTTTGAGCCGCCTCACGACTTTTTTTTCAAATAGGTATTGAATTTCAGGGATTTTTTGACAAAACTTTGACGACCCTTAAACGGGCACATTATCGAATTAAGTTAGAGAGCCCATTAAAGAATTTGGGACGTTGTCGGACCAACATGGATTTTTCCTGAAAATTTCAGATTTTTTGCTCCAGCCGTTTGGGAGAAATTGTGCGTACGGCGGACGGAAGGAAAAGTTTTTATTGCAGATTCGGATTCTACACCCTTTGAAACGTAAACCATGAACTTTTCAGGAGGGGTTAGCATTTTTTCTTCAAGACCGATTACAATGGTTTACTTATTATTGAATAATAAACCAAAATATCTGTAAATTCAGTCAAATTAAAACTCCAATTCATTTGTAACAGAAACGCTTTTTAGAACACATCCTAGAGGTGCTTGGTTGTAGAACTGACGGAACACTGCTTTCACGACCGTAAAGTTCGGTGTATAATGCAGAAAAATGTTCAAGTTTTTCAGGATGACCGTAAGTACTATTTAAACAATAAAAGTTATAGGAAGGATATTTTGTAGTGAATGAGCTCTCGAATTGAACCTTGAAGTTTGATGAACTTGTTGAGGAACGCCCTATTTAGTCAATTACCATGCAATTATCTTGTTTCAATATTCTTTAAAATGCCAGCTTATTTTCATTCCTTAATAATTAATTCTCAAATATATTCCCAGCCCCTTCGGAAAATCTACTCCAAACAAAAATAGGTACATATTGAACTTTTCCCACCTTGTTCGAAATCACGAAAAAATCACAAGTACAAGTGATTCCGGCTTCCGAATGAGACCCTTCTCCCACGAAAATGAGGAGCATCTTATCAAAAGTGATGATTGCGGAGTATGAGCTTATCAAACTTTCATTCAGAATACTCTACTCTGAAGAGTCCATATTTCTCTGCCTGAAAAATGTCCATATTTTTCTGAAACAGCTTTCGTACAAGTACGCAACCACGAGGGACATTTTGTCTTTGCGCCCCCTCCCGCACACATACCACGTACCCCGTACCACCCGTGGGTACTTAATTGAATTCGCGATCGTGTTGACTCATTGTTCCAACACTCGTGGGTACTTTGGTCACTGAGGTTCCGAATGTCCAGGGGTTAACGTAACAAGATTAAGTAAATCAACAGCTTTCAAATGAGTGGTGAACAAGTTTTGTACGATCACTAATGTCGAAGATAATTGATCCGTAGCAACGAATCGGTTGTAAGCGAAAACCATCAGAAATACTTTCGTGAAGAGTCCCCGTTACATTTTTGAGTTTATGTAGCAAAGTAAAGACATAGAATGTCAAAAGCTTTTATATTTACATTATCGTAGTGAATTGCAATTGAATTTTTATAATGGATTTTTTCAAAATTCGAGCAGGTTGAAGAAAATTTATCAATTTCTTTCTAACAAGAAATACAGTTTTCCTAAAAAAAACATCGGCTAATAAAGGAAGATTTGGGGTTTCAGCAATGTTTTGCATATTTAATATATCCCTTTACATATTTTTAAGAAATTTCCAAGAATAGTTCATACTAGATGGGTTGTTTTTAACGAAAGGACTGGGAGTGGATTCTAGAAAGAGTGGCTAATGAGAGTAATATGAGCAGGGTTGATAGTTTGTTAAAATTACATTCTCTTCTGCTTTAGACTGAATTGGTATGAACTAATCTGCGCCGCCTTAACTTTATCGAGACATCTTTTCATTATGAAACAAAGTCAACGGCTTCTAACAGTTTCGTTTTAGGAGTTTAGAATATTCAGATTTTCAATCATAGCTATTTTGAATCAATATTCGCTTTCAGTGGAATAGCACAAGCGTTTTGAGTGAAAAACATAATTTAAGCGTTTTTTTCCCCGGTCTCATTCAATTCGACTCAAATCGTTTAATTTCAACAGCGGCAGTGCGCTCTGCGAAAGCGAGTCCCAACAAACTTTTGAATGAGAGAAATTAAGTCGTCGCACAACAAAGACTCCCCCAAGCTCCGAGTAACGGAGCACAATATCCTAACACAATGGCTGAAAGGAGGAGGATTTGAATGGTGAACTTTTCACTAAACTTTTTATCACTCGGGCAATCTACGAGAATTTCAATTTGATTCACATGCAGTAACAGGCTGAGAACGAATTGGGATAATATTCATAAATAGAGATGAAGATGAATAATTGATGAGATGAGAATTGATGAATAATTCATTGGAAAATAATTGAAGACACTATATCGTGGGATTCTGTGAACAAATATCCTGAATTGAAAACGACTGGTACGCCTGTTTAGTATGGTGGCCAAAAACCTGCCAAACCTCTGCTTGTCTGGAGCTTAACGAACTTCAGAGGCAGGTCTGTATTGGCATAACAGGGGCCATGAACACCAATCCCACAGCAGCACTAGAGGTTCTCTTGGACCTCACCCCTCTGCACATTTATGTGCAGGGAACGGCCTACCTGTGGCCCATTAGAATGCAGGAAATGGGAAAAGTTAAGCCCTCCCCACAAAAAAGTAGTCACTTGGAAATACACTCCTACACTTGGGCTCACATCAATTTCACGAACAAGCATATAATTAAAATACCTGTTATACTAAACGGAAGATAAATTCCTTTTGCCAATACAGCAAAGTATCTTGGGATGACTCTAGATGCAAAACTGAGATGGAAAGAGCATGTCATTAAAAAAAAAAAAAAAATTAAACATCAAGTTCCGAAAAATGTATTGGTTGCTTGGAAGATACTCCAAACTATCCCTAGGTACATAAAAAAAAGCTTCTCAACAAGCAAATTCCAAGACCAGTTTTTACATATGTTAAAACTTTTAATGTTTTTCACATATTATGGAATTCAACTCTGGGGCTGTACAAAAAAGACCAACATCAAAATAATCCAAACATTTCAAAACAAGGTACCTACTAAGGAATTGTCAACGCTCCTTGGTACGTACGCCTAATGACGACCTCCATCGGGACCTCAAGACAGAACCAGTCAGTGAGGTGATCAAACATTTTGCCGCTAAACACGAGCAGAGGCTTCACCAACATATGAACCCAGAAGCTCTACGGTTATTAGACAACAGCAACGTCATCTGACGTCTGGATAGAACAAAACCTCTCGACCTTGTGGCGTGACAATGTGACAAGTGTTTGAAGTGATCATATAGAGTAGTTGCCATTGGGCTATTACCTCTACAAACTGTAGTTACTGTATTAATGTAAATTAACTTGATGGGCCATGCTCAGTTGTTATGTTATGTTTCTAATAAAGAAATATTTCGAAAAAAAAAAAAACTTGGAAATACTGGACAAGTTAGATACAGTCCATTGACTATGTCCATCTCTGACGTAATGTTAGAAAAGATGAACTTCGATCTACCTTTTAAAGTAATCATAAATGATCGTGAGTTTTGGAGTCAAATCATGAATGCAAGCCAAATGAATAATAAATCCCAGTGAAAGAATTTGCAGCGTTTTTTTATTGAACCTCAACACCCCACCACAATAAAAACATCTATAATTTATCAAGTCACTTTAGCACTCGTATTGCGTCAAAACTTCCCCAAATCCAAATTTAAACGATGTAGCCACAGGTAGACTGATGTAGAGGAGGCACACAAATATGATCAACTGATCAATCAATTAGTACAAATTCAAATCATGAATGCAAACCAAATGAATGAAACTGAATAATAAACCCCAGTGGAAGAATTTGCAGCATTTCATGCATTTCAGAATGCTTCAACCCGTGTATCGGCTATAAACCCTTTTAGGAGTTCACTCCAGTATCCACATTCACTACATCACTAGGTTACTGCGATCAAAACAAAATAAAACCTTGTTGTGTTTGTTTTTATCGCAGTAACCTTGTAATGTAGTGAATGTGGATGCAAATAAAACGGGCCATACATTGGGAATAGTTTGAGCTACGGACCTGGGGAGGGGCTCATTCGATTGATCATGGAAAGCTCTTCAAGAAAGTCCGATTTTAGGCCGCCTTGACTTTTTTTGAGGTTTTTTGGATTTTACAAAACTATGACAACCCTTAAAGGGCACTTTAAATTAAGTGAGAGTGCTGGCTGAAGAATTGGGGCGTTGTCGGACCAACATTGATTTTTCCTGAAAATTTCAGATTTTTTGCTCCAGCCGTTTGGGAGAAATTGTGCGTACGGCGGACGGACGGAAAAATTTTATTGCAGATTTGGATTCTACGCCCTTTGAAACGTAAACCATGCAATTTTCAGGGGGGTTAGACATTTTTTTCAAGAGCGATTACAATGGTTTATTATTGAATAATAAACCAATACGTGATTCAGACGTCAAAAACACCTTAGATTGGCGTTTTTGACCGGTAATTTTCAAAATTTCCCGGAGGAGGACCCTCTTTCTTTGCTGGGGGGAGTGCCCCCCAGAACCTCCTCCCCCCACTACTGGTCACTAATTGCCGCCACTGGCGATGACCTTGCAAAAATGTCACGCCTCCCTACTGATTACACGGGTAGATGATGATACAGAATGGAATATTACTTACAGAACATGTTTTTATTGCTGGTACTCATAGTTGGTATTAGGTTTAGTTTTTTTTATTTTGGGTTTACCAGTGTAAAGTGAAAAATATTTTCGGAGACTATTCATCAACGTTGACGATAAAATACGAACTAGTTGTTACGAAGCCATCATCAAAAACATCACCAACATAGATAAAACTTCTACACTAACATTGGTTTATTTCACACTGGTAAAACCGAAGAGCTTAAACTTATCCAAATTCTAGCGTACGTCAGAAAGTGGAAAAGT
Organism: Creontiades dilutus; assembly: GCA_031894815.1. Lineage (NCBI taxonomy): Eukaryota > Metazoa > Arthropoda > Insecta > Hemiptera > Miridae > Creontiades > Creontiades dilutus. The sequence goes on along the minus strand of JAVIWC010003376.1, from coordinate 34,421 downwards.
CAGAAAAGAGGCAAAATTCGTCAGTTCCATTGGATTAAATGGCACATTGGAACAGGTGGGAACGGGAGAGCTGATCACTGGGCTAAAACTGGAGTAATTAATGGAAATCGCCTTCTTCTTGGTCTGCCGTTATCTGATTCCTACCCAAACTTTGAACGAAAGTTCAAAGGAAGTGGGAAAGCGAATATAAAGGCTCGAAAAACGGATTGTACTACAAGAATTTTCACCCCGTAATTCTCAAGAGACCCTGGTTTGTAGGCTCGTCCATAAATCGTTGTGCTGAGCTATGATTCGGCTGCGAACAAATCACGGAGTATTTGTGGCAAATTGAAACCGAATACACCCTGACGTACGTAGATTTTGTGAATCAGATATCGGTACTCTGGAACCAATGGCAATCGTCTTACACTGGCCAAAAGATACAAGGAAAAGGGAATAAAAAGTTCTAGAAAACTATCGGGCATACAATACCAAACTTTCTGGATGTGTTATCGTGCATGTTCAGTAGGAATATAACTTTGGGAATGAATTCTTGGTAAACTACTGCAACGTATATAGAAAAAATGTGGCTTCAAATCGTGGAGAGAAAGGGTATAAATTGGGTCGTTTCGCTCCCTTAGAAATCACACAATAGGTTCATCAATACTCAATATTTTCTGAATCCGTTCACGTCAGATTTTATTCTGAGAAACAATTATTTATTCACCACTTTTAAGATATTCTCGGAGAAGAGGGAGTTTTCTTTTCTCGAGCATTCATTATCAACCGAGGAAAAGAAGAGACGGGATGATCTCCAGCCTTGAAAAAAAAAGGATAACGAACCGTCTTTTGGAAAATTCTACCTCAAGGCAATTCCCGCCGGGACCTCCCGCAGGTTCGAAATGAAGGTCTCATTTCGCAATTCCTTTGCTCGTTAATCAGAAGAATAATTCCTTTTGGGCATTACACCTGATGGGCTGTAGGCATTATTATCGTCAAGGCTTAGCAATAGAGAGGGTACGAGTGTCATTCTAACTTCGGAATAATCTTTATTTCTGACAAAACGAACGACTGAGGCAGTACGAAAACAAGGTTGCTAAGTAGAAAAATATTATTCCTTTGAGTCATTCAGTTATTACTTAATTATGTTATTGTAAGAAATACTAGGTGCAAATACCCGGCTTTGCCTGGATTTAGAATAAGGTTTTTGTAAAAGCGTGAAAAACTCTTTTTCGTAGTTCCATTTGGAGTGTGCACGAAAAGATTTTCCTCTTTGCCCACATACAACTGTCCATGAGAAAAACATGGTGTCTGCAAGTCTATACCAGCAATCTCAAGAGACTGTCCCTGTGACTTGTTGATTGTCATCGCAAAGCACAGTTTCAAAGGAAACTGTATTCTCTTGAATTGTATGGTTTTGTGTGAGGGAATAATAGGTATTCTTGGAGAGAATACATCTTCGCACTTAGCGCACCCTGTCAGTACTGAGGCTTGAATGATTTGTCTCATCACCTTTTTCACGATCAATCTTGCCCCATTACACAGCCTGTGTGCATCAATGTGTCGGATTAGCATAATTGGTGCACCCACCTTTATAATCAAGTTGTGAGCTGGCAAATCAGGAGTCTGGATGGAATTCAAAAACTCAATGGGATACTGTACTGTTTCATCATCATTAAGGATGCAGTCTACGGACTTTTACGCTTATTCTTGCCATGGAAGCTGCTTCAGAATGGCAACATTAAACTTCTCGACTACTTCATTTCTGCTTGCCAGAATTGATCTTTCTGAAAGCCATTCCGGGTCCTTGAAGGTTTCTAGAATATTCGGAAACACCTTAGACAGAAGCTCGTCAGAAGAGTTAACAACTTGACCACGTGGCATAATGATGAGGCCTGTTGAAGGATCGTCAGTAATTTTGCCATTTCCAATCTGGAGTAAGTTGTTTGCAAATTAGTAGTGGCTCTCAAGGAAATTAAATTAACCCTTGTGAGTGACAGATACATAGGATTATTTTTAATGAAACCTGTCCAGAAACATTCACAATGTTATTTAGTGAATGTTTATAACATTTTCACGTTACTTGGTGGCCTAGATGTTGCGTTTTAAGGAAATAGACAGACAGACAACAAATCCGTTTTATACATAGCGATAAGTAATATGAATCTATTTATAAAACATGAAGTTGTTTGTATGTATATCTGTATGTATATACCTATGTTCCTAATAGATGGCTAAACTGGCGAACCGATTTTTTTGGATGCGGTCATAAAATGCTCAGAGCTCCCGCGCACAACATGAGCGAGGTCCGAAGCTCCAAACATCATTTTTTGATTAACGAACTTTTGTTATTATGGTTGCTGACTGGCAGTTTATTGGCCGCGGACAATCATGACAACTAGAACATGCCGTGACGGATTGTGAAATAACTGTATATGAATATTTCGGGCGAATGTCACAAGTAATTCAATCCGTGATTGGACTTTTCAATAACTGAAAATATAAGTACAATCTTTGTGTAGTTGATTTAAAAGAAATTCGAATCATTACATAAAAACTTATTATTTCTATAACTGAAATAATTTAATAATAGGCAACTAATAAAATCTTTACTCACCAATTATTCACACGCAGTTGAAATCCAGTGGAAACACGAGTACATCCTGAAATAGAATGGAAAATTAAATCAATCATCATTTATAAAATATTATACTTCACTACCGGAAGCTTTACTGACAGACATAAAGAGTTATCTGACAATACATAAGATAATGACTTATAATGTATTTTGTATTATTTTTTTAAGGGATGTGTGACACGGTAGAAACGTCTAACAGAATACTCAAGTTCCAAAGCTGGTATTTATAGGTAAATTAGACGTAGTCTGAGGACCACTATCTAAACTTGACATCTCGCGCCTCTATAGTTCGCAATTGCATTAAATGAAAATACTTGAGCGCCCGCTAGCCACACGGTAAATCCGTGCAGTACTGGCACTGCAGCTCGGCTCCCCAGCCCGACCGACTACTTGGTCGTATATGACTAATTTCAAGTGCAGGAAAAAGAGGTTTTTCAAATGGTGAGAAAACGGATGATGGTGCAGCAACCCGAGTGGTCTCATTCAATTGAGGGAACTAATTTCTATGTTACTTCAACAAAAAACTACCCTTATACATCAAAAGTTTATGAGATTTCGATATTCTGCTTGATTACCCTTAGGGTTGGTTGATTAAGATGCTGAATTGTCTGGCACATCCCGGATCATTGTTGGATTTTGGAGCGCAATTCCATGAAATACGCCTGGCTTGAAACTTTTAAACACCTAGTCAAACCACCTAAACAAATTCAAAACTTAGAATTTATAATGATATAAGTGAGAGAGTGCAATTGCGAATAAATGGAATATATTAATATCAATACAACTCTGTTCAAGCCCAAGAAGCCCATTTATAACCGAATCCAATATATGGCCAGATAAATATAAAAATTATTCGACTGACGCATTCCATTCGGAAGTATAATTTGAATAAAAGATTGTAAAAACCGTTAAATTTATATTTTTAAACATAATATCACTCGAAAATTTTTTTTTAACAATGAAATAGTTAATTTATTATTTGAAGCTAACGATTATGCTAAAAAAGATTCCTAAGTTTATAAAAATGTGATTAAAAAACAAAAGCTTGTAAATAACATGCTTTTGTTTCATCCTTCACTATTATTTTGTTTCAATCATTAATCACAATGATTTTGTTTCAATAATTAATTATTACCCCTCTATTCACCCCTTTCCTTGAGTATGTTAGAAACATTTGAAATAAGTTTCAAAACTTGACCGACGTTCTTAATCGAACAAAAAAAAATTAGCAAAATAGGAGGTATAATTTTCATTTTTGCATAGTAATTTGCAGCGTTTTCATTAACTGTTTAAAAGAGAGAGAGAGAGAGAGAGAGAGAGAGAGAGAGAGAGAGAGAGAAAGAGAGAGAGAGAGAGAGAGAGAGAAAAAAAAAAAAAAACATGGGAATAGAGTAATCTATCAAATCAATATTAACAGAAAATAAAGACGAATAAATTTACAGAGTAATATAGCTCGCCTTTAGGCAGTGCCAGTGTTGGCGAGCTAGAGTTGTAGAACCTAATACCAATAATTTCTAACTTGCTCCTTTAAAAGAAAAAAAATCATAAATTTCCTTCATTTTATAACAAAAAGAATTAAAAAACAAAAAACATTATCTTCCACTTATTCCCTATACATGCTTGTCAATAGCTCTTCCACATTTTCTGGACCCAAATTAATTAACCATGTAAATATACATTTCTTAAAAACAGAACGTGGCATGCTATTAGCAGTTATTATATTAGCCGGTAGTGAATTGAAAACTAAATAAATTAAATATTGGGGGTTCCTAGAAGTGAGGGTCAACGAAATTTTTGGATTTACAACATTTTTGAGAAATCGGAAGCGCGTTGAATGCTGATGACCATAGGGTTTATCTAAAATGGAGGGGTTCTTGTGAAAAAAGAGAACGAGGGCTTTTACAAATAATGGCGAACGGTGAACACCTTGGCTTCACGTTAGAAAAACACACTTGAAAAACGCTTGTGTTTCGACAGCATCAGTTTCAGGATAGCTTTTTGCAGAGTTAACAGTTTACTCAGGTGGCTCGGGAAAGCTCCACCCCATACTAATATGCCATACTGTAGAACAGACTGAACAAGGGATATGTATACTAATTTCAACCGTTCTGTTGACAAAATAGACTTTACATGGTAAAATATGTATACAAATTTTCGGAGTTTGGAGTACAGATAATTAATATGCTGATCCCATATGAGGGCCGAGTCCAGGATGACACCAAGATACTTGTACTTTCCTGAACACCTCCATTTCCCTGGCTTTCAGAAGGTAAAAAACGGCTACCAAGTTGGGTATGGCACATAATACAAACGTGTAGATATTTTGAACTTTGTTAGATAATTTTTGAAAAACTTCAGGTCAACGTAACTTAATATGAGTTGCAACCTAACCGGCTGATTCCGTGAAGACTCTATCTTCAATGAAAACTGTAGGATGAAAACAGTAGGGATTAAGCTTGTTAAAGAGATTTCACATTAGCGCGTGTGCTATAGCTACTAAAGAAATTAACGCGTTTACTGTTTGCGTTTACGTTTTATTGATTCGACGTTTTTAAATTGGTCTTCCCCATCTCCCCTGGAAATACATGTTTTCAATCAGACCACTATAACCTGAGTGTTGAGGAAAGTTTAGTACTCACAGAGCTGATATAAATTCAGTTCCTCAATCTAAAATTTGCAGTTCTGATTTAGAACGAGAATACATTAGGAATTATTATTATGTGAGTTATGATGGAGAATTTACTTCACTTTAGATTTCAGTAGTATTGGCTCAAAACAGAAATTTATGTCCGTAACAGAACAATTTTAGTTTCGGTAGGATGCGTCAACGTTGACAGGCGGTGAAAGACGGACAGGGAATGATGGCACCTGGATCCCCTCAGGACTTTCTATGGGAATATAAGTGCAGAGGAATCGGTGATCGGACCTCTATAATGGTTACGGGAACCCTGTTGGCCGCTGGTGCCGCAAGTAGTTGAAGGCACTTAATGCGAATGTAAACGGTCACCACGTGGCTAAAGAAAAGGACTAAGAAAATTTCGTCTTGGACGTGCAATCGATTGAACTATGTTGAAGGTAGGTCGGCGATAAGGGAGATTTCAAACCGCGGGGGCAGGAGACTGAGAAAGTTCAGGCTCACTTGCGGACACATATGCACTTAACAATAATAACTTTCATAACGTGACAAGTTTCTTATGTTATGATAAGTAAGAAAAGAGCCTAAGGTCCTAATTGCCTAAACACTGAGTAAATGGTGATTTTTTGACCTTACGTTTGCGCAGACCCTGTGATTTCAGAGCGATGAAACTAGGGGACCTTGTTAAGCCCAACTCACGCAATTCCTGACAATTTAATTGAGGTTAATTTCAAATCGGATGGAAACTGTAAGAATTTTGTTTCTTACAAGGATCTGTGGACATATGGATAAACAGACAGGCAGGAAAATGATCTTGTTCAAAATTGACTAAAACAAGAATGTTGGTAGAATTTTCGTCTTTGAAGAAAACAAATAGCATCTTCCGAAAGTGAAAACAGCGCTTCTGCTACCTAAATGAAAACCGGGTATCAAAATTGCTATATCGACTAACGACGAGTAGAAGCTACTGCGAAATGGGTAGGTGGATACCTTCAATATTCTCTCTGTTTGTGTTTGGCCTGCGGCTACAGCCCTTTCCTGCTCAATTGACCTTTATCGCCAACTGTTGTGGATAACGTAGTCAACCAACCGTTGCCTCCACTTCCACGACTATACCGCATGAGGTGATACTAACGGCACCTGAGAATCGGTTTCCAATCAACGTCATCCCCCACGACCTGGAACTCTCCTCTCAGGGAAACCCTTATGGCTACCTTAATGGAAATTCAATATACCGGCACCTCAGGTGTGATATTCACGGGAGAATCGAGGATTGGTCGGGTGTTAATGACTGTTTAAAAACGAAAATTGAACCCTCACATCAATGATCAATAGGATAACCCATACAAAGCTTTTACTCCTCGTAACCTACCAGTGTAGTTGGTAGCCGGTTGTAGTAACAATCCAATGGCAGTTGTTGTTAAGAGGATTATGGGTCATTGCGGATAGGATGGAAAATCCCACACGGGGTTTAGAAAACCCGTATAAATAAGACCGGACTAGGCAAAGGCATTCATTCAGATCCTCTGTCTTGATTCCATCAGTCTGTCCTAAACCTACTCTGCTCTTTTAAAATTTAGCCTTAAATTCACAGGTTTCGTAGCTGTTATGCTTGCTCTCTCATGTTTACAGTGTAGCTGGGTTCCTTGGAACCCCTGAACCTGTGCAAAAGAGTTGTAGTTGTATTTCTCCTCAGGGAATATCTTGCTCCTCGACGTGTCATAGCTGATTCGTGATCATGATCGGGGGATCGTGCTCCACGATCCCTTTGTCACCAGTTCAGGAAGGTCTTCAGGAATTTCCTACATTCAAAAACAAATTTATTATCCTAATTTAAATGTTCCAAATTTGTTCTCCCGTCAAAATTCAAATGTTCACTATTTTGCAACTGAACACCAAATTTTCATCCGTTAAAATTTGATATCTTCCTAAAATGTACCGTCAATAGCTATTTGTCAGTCCAGAAAGCAACAAACTCCGTAGACCGAGTTTCTGATGTACGTAAGAACAACCAACCTTTTGTTAAAGACTGACAACTTTAAGAGCATTAAATTTTCAAGTGTGAAAGGTTCGTTGAATCCCCCTCCCACATTCCACAGTAAAAGTTTACTTTTAACTTAATGGGTCAACGTTTAGCACTGTTGTCCGTTTTTTTGTGACCATTTTCGAATGGAAATCTGAATGGGAAATAAACATTCAGTCATGCGAAACTACTACACACTACTTACATAACTACTAACTACGTTTACCTATGTCAAATCGAGTCAAAATCGAATTTCACTTTGTGAAAAATGCTGCAAATTCTTTCACTGGGGTTTATCATTCAATCGGCATTGCGTTCACATGTTATTTGAATTTCTTTTAACTTTGGATGTTTCACAGGATAGGGCGATTATTGAATTTCAGGAGGCACACAAATTTAACTGATCAATCCAAATGTTGTCCGTTTTGTTGTCGACTATTTTCGAATGGAAATCGGAATAGACGGAATAAACATTCAGTCATGCGAGAGAATTTTACATAACTACTAACTACGTTTAACTATGTCAAATCGAGTCAAAATCGAATTTCACCTTGTGAAAAAATGAATCCTCAACTATTATTTATATCGTGGATACATTGCTAAATAATATTCTTCTATTCAAACAAAAATATCACATTTTTCCATTGTTAGCATTTTATCCATTTTAATAAAAACCTTAGGGATTTTTTTTGACAAAATCGTGAGCTTCAAATAATAAATTAATTATTTCATTGTTAATAACATTTTTTTGAGTAATACCACGTTAAGATACAAATTGAACGGTTTTAACAATCTTTTATTTAATTTATACTTTCGAATGGAATGCGTTTGTCGAATAGTTTCTTTGCATATCTGGTCTTATATTTGATTCGGTTATAAATCTTCTTTGGGGCTTGAACAGACTTGTACTTGATATTAATACATTGCACTTATTCGCAATCGCGCTCTTTCACTTATCTTGTTATAAACTGCAAGTTTTGAACTTGTTTAGGTGGTTTGACAAGGTGTTAGAAAGTCTGAACCCCCTGCCAAATTTTTGTGCTTTTTGTTCAATTAGGAATTCATTTAAAATGCAATAAATAATAATGTTTATATATTTATTATGTGTTTACAATTATAAGTGTGATCGGATAAAAACCGGAGGGACAAATTGGTGTCCCTGTAATTCATGCATTACTCACAAATATGTTTACTTTATAAAGTCTTTCGAGGCATAATGAATTAGTGCAAATTCCATTCGTCCGAAATGCTGCCAATGGCGTTCGTCCTTCGATCCATTCAGTATGTCCGAAGCGAAGATGGAATGGTCCCTTACAACTGTTTTCCCCGGATTCTGACGAAATTATCGCCTTTGATGTAGTAGATGATGGAGAGTAATGTGTATGAATCTAATTTTTGAAAAAAGAGAAGAGTTCGTCAAATTTTCTCATACGTGGAGCGACGTTCAATTCAATAGTAATAACTACTTCTCCTATTTTCGAATGATAACGGACGCTTTTCAATATATTTTGAAAATCTCAACTCAAAACTCGAAGAATGCAGTCATTTTCCTTAGACGATCTCCTCACAACAGCTTTTCAAATTCCATGTTTTCCTATCCTTTCTTTGCATCTGTTCGTCTGAAAAATCCCAGCAGGATGAGATGACTCCACTCTTCGTGGTGACCCATGCATCATGGACGCGGCCCGAATCACGTGTTTGGTTCATTCATGCGTTTTTGGGCATATTTGGTCGAATTGAGTTCGACTGACTTACCCACTTTTGATTCGTGGTATTTACACGGCTAGAACTGACAAGAAGAGAATTTCTTACAACGAATAAGGGAGTCAGGGGAGGGGGGGGGTTTCAGTCGAATAATCTGTTCGATTGAAATATCTGCTACTAGATATATCTGGACAGTATATTTCAACGAAAAAATTTAAAAACTATACATAGAGTATATTTTAATCACAACGGACTTAAGCTTCTAGGAGCATGTTTTTTAGACTTTCGGAAGAAAAAACTGAAGCTTGAATCATGGGCAGAAATTACTTTCCTTAACGCTTTTTGACTATCTTAGTGATTTGGAATCGATCCACCAGTCATTTCATCAGCTGGTGAAGTAGGGGCATAAAATGGGCAGCTGCCAAGGAGGTTACGCCAAAATGCTGATGAACTAAGTACCAAGTGTGAACATGATTTTTTTAGTATTTTTTATGCTGAATCACATGATAATGGCCATTGGCTGATTTGACTGCAATTTGATCAATGCAATCAATCGCTTTTTTTGAAGAGGAAAGCTACCTTTTTAAAGGGCAAACCGTTCTGTCAACATTGTAACTTCTTCAGTAAAGTCGCCTTCTCTCCTCTGGGAATGAGACATGCTGTCACACATGGGTACTTCATATATCTGGTAGAATCCAAATCTAAAATTAAAAATAGGGTTTACCATTTGAAAAACAGAAGTTAATGAGCACTGGGCCCACCTTACCCGGACGAAAAATGTTTAGATGTTTAGCGTAGATGAATGCAGGGAAAAAGAGATAACACGTAATTTTGTGTGGGAAAATAACGCTAATACTAATTAAAATGAAATAAACATCAATTTATCAAGAACCACCCTGTATATGAACACACAGATGTTATAATATAACATTTTTCGAACCATATATGGTAGGTGGTGGGGAATCTCTCTTGTAGAGTGAAAACAAAGGAAATGTGTAACTTAACTCCCCACGGAGGTTCTTTTTCCAATTTATACTTCCCATAGTAAGACTAATTGTATAAAAATTGACAACTGTAGTATATAAACTGAGTCCTGGATATAAATATCTTATACGGTTTATTTCCAAAATTTGCTACTAGAATGAGTTTCCGTCGCTAATTACTCGTTCCCCTACGAGATATCACCTGTAATAGGTATATTGTGCTTCTCAAATTATGGTGGAGAAATCGGTAAGTCATTTGATCTATTCAGTCATTCGATGTGTTTGATTCCAATATCTGGTAGTACGGAGATTACACTTTTTAGTTCCAATATTTGGCACTAGAGTGAGTTGGCATCGTTCATCACCCATTTCCATACAAGATATTTGACTTGTAATAGATGTGCTGTCTCGAATTAGGGTGAGAGTGGAGTAAATGGGGAGTCGTTTGATTCCATTATCTGCTACTTTTTATATTACAAGATAAGGTTTTTACATTGCCTCCCCAACCTTCACAGCAGGGATTAGCGGAATTGCATTGGCCCAATATGAACCCTGTGTTTGGCTAGACTCACAGTTCCGTTTATCATACTAGTAATTTACTAGAAATATGTACCTACCTATGAAATGGTGTTCTGTACATTAAAATAGTCTTCCTATCCTCCTGTGGTAAGGATGAAGAATAACTTTGCTGCCATATCTTCGTTTATAGCAAAACATAGATATGAAAACAGCAACTACTAAAAGGATGGGAGCAGTTCCCTCGTGTTAACGCCGCATGTTGGTCTCTTTCGACCCCTCGAAATTAACGCCGTTACCACTTTCCTCTTCATGAACGCGCTAAAATGTAAGTTTCCACTTAAACCCGGCCTCCTCGCCCCTCTCATGTGAGACTATTCTCGGGAGTTTTCTCGAGGGGAAAGTTGCGGGGGAAATACTCGTGTTTATGAAAACATTTACCTCCTCGCTGTTCAAAGCTTTTCCCTTACAGCTGGTATGTAATGGATTGAATCTCGTCATCTCGGCATCTGAGTGTCTTAAGTTCCACTTCCTCCAGTTAGACAATGAAATGTTGGAATAGCTACATCTCCATGTGTTTAGATTCATCAATTTAATTAACGTTGATACTATGACGCGATCTTTCGCAATAAACTTGAAGCTGTACGGAATGATTTAGCCGCACTATTACTGGAAGGTGATGGAATTGAACACTTGAAGCTACCGAAGACGAGGCTATTTGACCGTATCCTATAGGAGATACCCAAAAAGCTGGAAGAAGCAGCAATTACCACAATACAACAATGATGAAATTTTGCTTGTAATCTGAATCTGCTATAAAAACGCTACTTTCTATTAAGCAGTAGTGATGGATATTTATAACAGCCTTTCCAAGCTGATCACTGTTCTGTATATCAATCTATATATGCCACTATGATGTGATCTGTCGCAATAAACTTTAAGCTGTACCTACAGAATGATTGAGTCACACTTTCACTGAAACGTGATGGAATTGAACACTTGAAGCTACCGAGGACGAGGCTATTCGATCATATCCTATATGTAATACCCAAAAAACTGAAGCCAGCAACAATGCTTCTGCAACAGCTTCGAGAAACGGAAAATGGAATGGTCCATAACCATTACAACAATGATGATATTTTGCGTTTATTCCAAATCTGCAATAAAGGCGCTGCACAACGTTAATATACATTTATTATTTTATTACAGCCTTTCCAAGTTGATCACTTGTTAATAACTTTTGAACTTAGTCTCTGTTATACCATCAAAATATAACTGCTAGAGGGAGCCATCCCCTAATTTGTAATTGATTGAAATGAGACGACAGCCTCATTCCACCACTTCTCTCTCTCGGAATCATTATTATTCTACTGTTAATAGTTATTACACCTCTAAAATGGGGAGGTGATGGAGTATAATACTTGCCCCTTCCAATGGATCTGAGACAGTTAATGCCACTAAACTCAGAGGGTGACATTGACGCTAAAAGGCGCTGTGCTATTCCCAGAGGCGGAGTTTTCAAAAATCTGAAGAAGGATAAACTATCCATATCATTGCATATTACAATAGTCAGTACAAAATCCCAAAATTGGAATTTTTCTCCAACACACTTACCTTAAGTCCCCTTCTCTTCGTCTCACGGCTGGTAAGATTCGTTCTTTGAGAAGGCAGCTTTCGAAAAACTAAAAGTTGACTACTCCGTTGGCTTTTCACGATTTTGACTGCCGTGATATCACAGCCTGACTCTTCCAGCTTAACCTGGTCCACCAAACCAAACTTGATGTTAGCAGAAGTAACAACCGATTCGGCGCTCTCTATCGGCCGACCCCAAGGCAAGCTTATTACAATAAATGCCATCGTTCCACATTTCTGTTGATGGAAACAAGCAAACTGTATAGGAAGAAGATGATGGAATGAACTAGTTGAACTTTCTAAGGGGCAAGCCTGCCTGCTACATCCAGGGGGAAATCCATGAAGCTAACAAGCTTTAGGGTTATACTCGGGTTTAGCAGTCTCATGAAATGAAATAAAGGGAGCCTTTCCAATCGAAATTTGTACAAGGGATAAATATCAAGTTTTAAGGGGTAGTATTTAAAAGGTCCATTTCGCCTAAGCGTACATTGCGAGGGGTTGGGGTGGTAGAACAGTCAATATTAGAAAGTGAGTGGTTCAGAACCACGATCTGCTTTCATATCAGAGGGAGGTGAACAGAATGGACGAGTCGCCCCTTCCGACGACCGGTGATAGACCTTCAACACCCAGAGTGTACTCCTCAAGCTGAAAAGCTTCAGGTTTATGCTGAGTTTAGCAGTTTCAAAAACGATCACCCTTCACACTTCTGGGGTTCCCAAAATGAGGTAACTGGAAATAGGTAAAGTGGGGGTAATGATAATACAAAAATTTTGCCCATGGGGTTAGGATTGTATAGTCAGTGTTGGAGTTGTTCGTAACCACGCTCTGCCACCGTATTTCGAGGAAGTGACAGAATGGACTAGTAGCACCTTCTAAGGCCGAGGCGTTATGTTTGCAACACCCAGATGATCGTAAAAAGAAACGGCAAGGAGGAACTATCCATATCCGTAGTGGTACTTGTGAATTGTCTGAATGAAATAATTACCATGTCTTTGATATGTTTCTCAAAGTACGAACAGCCTGCTTCACAAAACCTAAATTATATCTAAACTGTATTACTATAGGTCTGTACGTACTTACGTCAACAATAGAAGACAACCAATGAACTATTCTCGATTGGAACACGATGTTCCTTTCCAACAGAACTCCGACAAAATGTCGATTAGTGCAACTAAACAAGTTTGATATTATGAGGAATGAAACTATTAATGTTTCTTCTTCTGACCGGAGAACAAAAAAGTTAAAAACTGGAGTACATGTTAGCGTTTATCAAAAAAAGGGGACGTAACAGCCGCGTGGATAATTTCGCGAGGGTCGAAAGAACCTCGCGGACCGAAAAACGAGGGGAACTGGTGCGACGTACGGGCGACCGTTTGGGCCCTACTTTTTCACTTCTGCAGAGAAAGAGAAAGAGAGGGAGAAAAGACATATAGAGATAGAGAGAGAAAGAGAGAAAAAGCAGAACGTGATTTGTGGAGTAACATCAACTACAAACAAATACAGGCCTTGAGCGGGGTGAGCTATGGAGCAATAACTTACGCTCATTTGTTAAACAAAGCGTCGAGACTTGGAGTACACAATCGTTGTTATCTTAATTCGCTCAACAGTTTTAGACCGCGTCTGGACCCGCATACTCCTATCGGGGCATTCCGTACTTCCGTAATTAGGAACAACTCAATTAGTTGGTGATTTTTTGAATTTGAAAAGGAGGAGGAGGGTTGTGTTGAAGAAGGTTTTAAGGTGAGTCATTGTTCGTATGGAGCGTAGATTGTTGATATTTCTTCATCATTGGGTCCCTACATGCGTATTATTTGATAGATTATGTTAATTTAGAAGATGTCATAATATGATATACAGGGTGGAAGCGGATAGGTGACGAACATTTTTTTCTGTTAATCTTCATGAAAAATGTAGTAAAACCCCGCCAACCGCACTCTTCTATCTCAACCCGTTCTCTAGAAATAATTTTTTAAAGATTTTTTTTCTTCAGAAAACCACGTTTTTTAACATAAAAACCCACGTTTCTCCACTTTAAAGCAACTTTTTTCTATTTTTGAGCACATTTTTGGTTTCAACGTGAAATTTCCTTTACGTCCAATGTACATTCATAGTCATAAACGAACCCCCAAGGACTGCAATTGCAGTTCAAACATTGACAATTCTTAAAAATTGTTAGTTTCTGAATTACCTTTATTTTTTACTGCATTCCCGAAAAACGTGCTGGAACTTGTCAAACCTCAGGAAAACTTGCAAATTTAACCAGCTATCTGTCTATGTCAGAAATGCCGTTCTTCACAAAGACCTCGACATCCCCGAATTGGCAGACGTCATAAAAACGACCATCACGTCTCTATTTCAAGACATCCTACTCCTATTTTTGATCATTTACTGTCACTATGAGATAGGAATCAACCAAGACCCCTAAAACGAAGGAGAGCTGGACCTACTAAACTGAAGTGCATTTCTGCCGTTTAATCTGAACATTATTATGTTACTGAACCTTTATCTCAGTTACACATATTATTTACTCTTTAAAAACATTCATGGTTACTACCTTAGTATTGAAGGGAGACAGTCGCTGGGCAAAAACCCCACATGTGCCATTGTACGTCCTGTGCTTAATTTAATACTTAAAATAAGCAAAAAAATATGATGTGTTACTGAAAGTTTAAATGAAGTTTTAAAAAAAGCGGGACATTAGACCTCTATGGTTCTACAGCCAGATCATTTAAATGATTAATTTTACACATTTAAGTACCAAAGATGAAAAATTGCCAATGCAACCTACAAATATGGGATTCTAGCTCAGAGGAGGGGAGCTAGTAAACAGAGATGAAAGCTACGACTGGGGGGGGTGGCAGGTTCACGAATGACCCCCTCGGGCGGACGGGAAAGTGGTGATGCCGGGATAACAAAGGGCGGAAGGAACCCACCCGAAGGCTAGTTGAAGGAGTGTTGATTGGGGGGGGGGGGGGCTGTCGGGTCGGTACGGTCACTAAGAACTGGATTCTACTCCTGTTAATCATTTAAATGATAGAAACATTCAAATTAATTTTACGTTTTAGAACAATCCAAACAACTCAGGTGTTGTCAGTCTTTGCGTGTTGGGTCATTTGTTTGCAAATCCCTTGGAATAAAATGTCTACTTCTTGATGGTAGGCTCTAGTGCGCGGACTGGTATCCGCTAGCCTGCCAATCGCTTACCGCCTTCTAGAATTGAAGGTATAATCCGCACCGATGTGTACACAATGGGGCAAATCATGTAGCAGTAAGCTGTGCTCTAAGGGGCATAATTGGCAATTCGGTTGTTTACGTTGAAGTAAACGGGGATGGCCCCACTCGCGCGTGCGCGGTATCAGTTGTTTGCCCGCTCCTTCACCGTTACAACTTGTCGTTCCCTTCACTCCTTCTTGTTGACGTACCGACAGGCTGCTGTCTCAGCTGTCACGTTGTACAGGATGTACAGCTCTCAGAAGGTAACCAACTACGAGACCAGCCTTACTCTAGAACTGTGTTCTCACCCTTGTAGTACGGCTGATCCTCCCACTGCCGCCTTAGTACTAACAAAACCGACGGTGTTAGTACTACATCCTACGCACATCGCTAGATCTTTCTCTCACATTCGAAACGACAATTGGAGAGACTCGTAACAGACCAGGAGACCGAAAATCGGTGGTCATTTTTGGAGAAGCTTTGGGATTTTATTATGAAATTCCGCACCACTCTGATTGAGAAAATTATCATCTACCATCTTAAAATTGGTTTCATAAAAGATGGGAGCCATAGATGATTGAAACATGCACATTTTGAAGTTTTTCTCGCATAATAGATTGACATATTTGACAGGGGTAAGCCCAATACGACCAAATTATAACATGATAAACCTTCAATGCGGAGTAATCTTAAATTAAATTCGAATTAAATTAAAGATGCCAAGTCAAGGTTGAGCAGAAAAAGATTAGATCATATGTGGCTCATCACTTTCCTCCGAATATCAGACGAAGAGGTCAACGTCTGGGAACTCATTGTAGGGAAGGCCGATGGACGATAGTGAGATACTATCGATAGTTCGATACTATCGGTGACTAACTATCGATAGTATCGATCGATAGTACGGAATATTAAAAGGAATACCTGGACCCTATCCCCATTGTCCGCAATTAGATCAGCCTCTTCCAACGTGCATCAATGCTTGCTTGTTCCATGGGGATGGGGTCCACCCTCCTATACCTACATTAACTCAGCTCAATAATAATTATTGTTTAGAGTCAAATAGATAATAATTTACTTTAATCAAATATTGAGAAGGTTCCTAAGCTATATATGAGTTAGGTAAATCATAATTCTTTCCAAGTAGGAAAAAGTGAAATATGGAAAAATGTCCCTATGGTTTATTATTCAATAATAAACCATTGTAATCGCTCTGAAAAAAAAAAAAATGGTTCTAACCCCCCTGAAAATTTCATGGTTTACGTTTCAAAGGGTGTAGAATCCGAATCTGCATTAAAAATTATTCCGTCCGCCCGCCGTACGCCGTACGCACGATTTTCCCAAACGGCTGGAGCAAAAAAGCTGAAATTGTCATAAAAAATCCATGTTGGTCGAACGACGCCCCAATTTTTGAGCCAGCTCTCTCACTTAATGTAAAGTGCCCTTTAAGGGTTGTCAAAATTTTGTAAAATCCCTAAAAACCTCAAAAAAAGTCAAGGCGGCCTAAATTTGAACTCTTTTTGGAGAACACTCTACGAGGAATCGAATGAGCCCCTCCCCAGGTCCGTAGATCAAACCATTCCCGATCTATGGACCGATTTATGGTGCCAACATTTGCGTTATTTTGGTTTATTATTGTTTTTGTGTTGATATCAGTAACCTAGTGACTTAGTGATGTAGTGATGTGGATACTGGAGTGAACTCCTAAAAGGCTTTGTAGCCGATACACTGGTTGAAGCATTCTGATAATTTTCAGGAAAAATAATAAAATCTGAACATTTCAGGAAAACGTTGCAAATTCTTCAACTGAGGTTTATTATTCAATTGGCTTGCGTTCATGATTTGAATTCCTACTAGGTATGCTTTGGAGTGTGCGTATTTCACAGGTGATAGAGCAATTATTGAATTTCAGGAGATATGCATAGAGCACGTAAATCTATCCACAACCAAAATTTCTATTTGGATTGATCAGTTATCATATTTGTGTGCCTCCTGAAATTCAATAATCACTCTATCACCTGTGAAACACGCACACTCCAAAGCTTAGTAGAAATTCAAATCATGAACGCAAGCCAATTGAATAATAAACCCCTGTGAAAGAATTTGCAGCGTTTTTTTAATACGGAGAAATTTGAAAGTTTTAATATTTTAATTAGTTGGCAATGGAATAGATATGTGATAATTTGAATGGAAACTTGAGAGGTTTAAAAAAAAGGAAATGAGACATACGTAGTAGCAAATACCATATTTATTGGCGAATAAGATTTGTTTTAACGCCATTATCTTTTTCCTACGCTCGAGTTCTCTACCTTCTTATACCGTTCGTTAAATCTTTATTAAAGCCCAGGTTTTTGACACCCTCCTGAGGTTTTGTAGACCTATCCACTGTTGTTCCCATTCAATGAATTTGAGTTGTGAATAGGATGAACCATAGATCCATTGTAGATGCCTTTCAATTCTTAGAATGAATTAACTTCCCTACAAGTGAAGCTTTAAATTTCAAGTGAAGCGGGTAGAGTTATTTCGTATTCCCGAATATCGATAGTCAGCCGACTATCGATAGTGTGAAACTATCGATATATCGATAGTTTTACCGACTATCGGCCATCCCTAACTCATTGGGCAGCCAGGTCATCATGCTAGGTAGTCTGCATAACAGACGGGGATGGAGATATTTGGCTGGATCAAGGGTGTCTAAAAGAAGGTCTCTGAACGGGAACCAGAAAGAAGGAGGAGTACATTCCTTTATCCAGGAGAGCTGTTGCACCCGGATCCCTTCAGGATACACACCGCAGATGCGTACTGCAGGATAGACAGGACTTACGCATCGTAAGTGATAGTTATGGCCAGCGTATAGTTGAATTCCTGAGTGCCCCGCTCCACCAAACCTCGGACACGCATTGATCGACTGGAGATGGTTGAAATGTGGTCGGAAAGCGCAAGGTTGTGGTCTAGAAGCGGCCGCAAGTCACGCATGGATTCAACTCAAATTAGATCACCATAACATAACAGATATTTATATATATCCACAATGTGTACTTCTCCTCCCTCAGTCGAACAATTGCCCTTCTGCCTTATGAATCATCGCCGACTCAATAGTTGTCTGATTCCAATCTGCTTCCTTCAATGATAAATATAATTTTTATGAAATATTAATTTTATGGGACTTAGAATGCAATAACAAGATAAGGTCATCACCAGAACCACACACACTGAGATGAGTGATATACATATAAAGGTACTCTAACACAGATATGTTGAACCACTGTGTAATAATTTGGGCATTCATTTGTACAAAGGATGATCTAATCTAGGAACACAGTCATCATGGACTCAAAATGAATATTTTCTGGGAATTCTATTATTTGGCTCGGATACGGTATGGATTACCTACAATGCAATGCAATCCTACATCGACGAGTGTGACTTGATGCTTTTTCGTGCCTCCCAAGTTCACAACAAAAGAACAACTTCGTTATCCGTTTATCACTAGGAACCGATAGTGAGGGGCTTTTCTTTAGGTCGCCCGACGTCGACGCGGCCTGGGGTTGATTCGAGCTGCCAGAAGTTCATTTCCCCGAGTTTTTTGTTGTGATCGCTGTTCTTCTTATCAAACCCATTAAATTGAGTTGGGTATGAATTCGTACGAACAAGAGAATGCATTATATGGTTTTGTGGATTCACATCAAGCCGTATTGATCGCGTTGAGGTTTTAACCACTTAACCTTCGCTTATTACCACATACGAGAACTCTTTGCCGCAAACAATCGTTCGATTAAATGTCGTACTTTCGGGGAAACCCGATATTGTTATCATTCTTAATTGAGTAAAAACCCGAAGACCGCTAATGGGTGAGGATTTTGTTTCAGAATGTTTCGTTCGGGAATACGGGCAATCGTCGGATCGAAGGCTCCTGTTACCGATAGAACTCGAACCCAGATGTGGGAATCGGGGAATCGATCGGAAGCAGAACCGCAGAAAAGAATGACCACATCCATTAAAATTTAAGCGAACGGCGCGAGATTGAGTCGTGAGAACAACCAGCTGCATATAAATGGCTTATTTCATGCAGGCCCATTTTATCAACACCCCCTTCTCGAAAATTGCTCTCAGTGGTGAGCATCAAGTTGAATGTGTTTTTAATTTCATTGAACTTGTTCGTCGCTGTTGGAATTTACTGTATTCAAAAGTTCAGTGGCTAAAAAATCTGAGGCTGAGAGAGTGTTTTGGTTTATTATTTTCAATAATAATCATTTGTAATGGACCACGAAAATTTAAAAAAATAAAAATTAAAGTACAACCCCCCTTAAAAAAGACCTAATGTTTGAAAATTGGGAAAGCGACGTAGGAGGCATTTGTCTTGGTCAGGAGCCAGGATAGGCAATGGCCCGCACGACCTCCCGGTCTTGAAGGAGGGGTTGCTTTGTGCGCCGTGTATTTTCAACCCTAATTTGATTTGGCCGTAGCATTGGGTGATGCAATGTTGATAATTTCTTGTTTGTGACTATTTTAAGTTTTAGTTAAATGTTCGTTGACTCAAACATGTTAACCAGTTATAGGATAATGGTAAGATATTGTGGTTTAAATCGAGTTCATATTTGAAAGTTATAGTTTAAACAAGATTGCTAAGATATACACCAAAAAATAAATATTTAAAAATCAAAATTGATTGCGATGAGATGCTTCAGTTTGTTAGGTGATGGAAAGGTATAATTGCCCCTTCCAATGAGGTGGATCCGGATATTAACGCGGTTTTG
Source organism: Creontiades dilutus (assembly GCA_031894815.1). Lineage (NCBI taxonomy): Eukaryota > Metazoa > Arthropoda > Insecta > Hemiptera > Miridae > Creontiades > Creontiades dilutus. The sequence goes on along the minus strand of JAVIWC010003376.1, from coordinate 14,344 downwards.
GTTATTACTACCAGCTATGTTCAATTGCTGTCAATTCCATGTGCTTGGTTAGGTGTAAAGCCAGTCAAAAAACGGCGGATTGCTCATATTTTTCTTGTGGTATAGCTATAGCGCAACAATATGAATGGAAATACAGCTGGGAAAAGTAGGTAATGACACGGAAGCCTGGTTTGATAAGGGTCCTTAGTGTCAGCAAGAAGATGAATCTAACTCATCGGAATCAATCGTAAATGAACACGAACAACAGCCGTCTATCGGCTCTTCGATTATCTTGACTTTGGCCGGACAGCTTAAAAATGCCGTACACGCTGTTCACAATTGGTTTGGTTTATGCATCTGGCAATACTAACTCAAATCGTCACTTGAGAGGTCTGGCATTGTCAACATTCGATTCAGCGAGGAAAGTTAGGTATATCCCGCCATCAACCCTTTTTTCGTCGAGGCATTGAAACAACTTCTATTTTAACAGAAAACTCACGTTTTTCTGCAGTTAAAAACCATTTCCTTCAGTAAAAATGTTTATAAAAAACAAAACGACAACACCGTTGGAAAGCTGACATTTCGGAGCTCGTTTTACCAAGCCAGCACAGTTCCGTCAGGTATTAATGGAGTTGCTACTCGAGATGGAAAACGGGCGATTTCAAGATTTTGACAAAACTGCCATTTCGTGCGGCGATCGCACATCTTCAATGCAATTTAAAAAAACTGTTTTCTGACATACAATTCAACGCTCTTCCCAACGGTGTCATCAAATTTGAGCTATCTCCAAAATTGAGGGGGTTACGACAGTTTTAATGAGATAAGATCAAAAACACGAAGAAAATCTTAAACCGTGAATAATTCGGAAACGAGGCCTCCGAATAAAATTGCTGAGGCAATTTTGGTCGGAAGTGAGTAGTAGAACACGTGGGATTTCGGTCGGGCATAACTCGTGAGACACTCTGTAGAATAGTGATGGCCTGAATGTCGTTGAACCTCGAGTATTCTGCTCAACAAACCCAATGCCCTGATTACTCCACCAACTGCGACAGTAATGTGGCGTGAAAAGGAAAGCTGCTGATCAAGCAGCACCTCAAGGCCAACAATCTCCTCGACTTGAGAGCCGATCACCACAGAGCACATATTCATAGAGGAGAGGACGGTAAGGTTTGATTTCTTCTTGAAAGAAGTTTAAGTAATTTGGATGAGAAGAATTTGTATTTGATTGGCACGTAGTTTCATTTCGCAGGTAAAAGGCTTCATTTGATTGGAACAAGGTTTGTAAAATGAAGTTGATGTAATAGGAAGGTTCACATCATTGTGAATGCTGCCCACTGAGTACTGATATAAATAACTAAAACGTCAGTTCATAATACATTATCTTTTCTACGTTCAAAGATGCAACGAGGAAGGAGATTCAAAAGAGGACGCTTATTCGTGTGCACGAAGCGAACGCAGCTTCGGGACATCACACAAGAGATCTGGGGTTTTACCATCGAAGCGGTGAAAGCCGAAGCGGAGATGACAGAGAAGACCTAGGGAACAGCCGGCAGCTTTGTGAGAACAGCGCTCAAAGAGAGGGAAACGAAAAGAGAATGGAAAGCAGAAGAATACTAACCCCCAAACAAAAAGGTGACGTGAAAACAGAACAGCTGTGACTCCCACGAACTCAGGAGGGAACAAAGCACGAAACTACGCAAACTGTTACACAATGGTTTATTGCATTAACACATTTCTTGCATACGAAATCATCTAAAACCATTGTGAATTTACAGGGAGCTTTAGAACCCTGGTGCAGTTTCAAAAGGCCGTTGAAACAATACGACGGAATTTTGAAGGTATGAGGTTTGTTTAACTTAACTGAACAGGAAAATGCTGCAAATTGTTACATTATTTAGTAAGCTTATTATGTCTATATTTTCTAGCCCTTCCACGTAGCTAAATCATTCATTTGTGTCCACAAGATGGAGCCTGCGGTATATTACCTGAGGACAGCGCCTTGTACACCAACGCCTTGCAATTTTATAGTAGATGCCATAAGAAGAGATCTTGAATCGATCGGTCAATACCCACCTCCCATTGTCCTCAAGTTTACCTACCTCAAATTCCAAATTTTCCGAGGCTTATTGAGCTTATTGATTAGGAGAGTTTTGTTAAACAAAAATCGAGATAGAATAGAATAATGAAAGAATGAAAATAGGAAGACAACGATTCATCACTATTATTCCCCACTCCATTTAAACCTTCCATGAATGAATCAGAAAGATCTGAAAAATGTAGTATAAGCTTTATGAGAAGCATTTGAATAGGTTGTATATCAACCAATCCATCCCTCCTACCACAAAGAGTAAAATTTCCGATGTTTGTTGCACAACTATGCTAAAACTAAGGTCAAATAAGAAAAAAATAACTTTTTAGGTCTATAAGATCAGGGGAAAATATCAAAGGACTGATGGAATATCACTTTAACCCTTCTGGTTCACCCTACTCTTGGCTTATTCTTTCATTCAGGCGATCCACCTGACATGGTGGGTCAGGTTTAAGTTGGAATTGCAGCTTGGCTGTAAATTCGCCGTGTATTGTTGCAAATTTAGCTACGTAATGGTTTATTCCTCTGTAGTTTTGGACCATCCTTTCTTTCACGCTGGGCCGAATCTGGTATACGTATTATTCCACCTTTATTGCCGCGTGTCCACACTCCAGTTCCTGATTTCATCCTCTGTAGCACACTCTGGTACACCACTCTCTTGCCCGTGGTTTACCAGCCACGTGGATGATGCCCCACGCAATTTCAGATCGAGATTCATCCGTCCCAACAAGACTTGCAGAGCTTCGTTGGGGGTTGTTCGATATGCCTTATTTGCCATCACTAGGGCATTCACCCCATGATAGTGAAAACTGATTGTGCTGGAATATTTTTGAGTACTGAACCAAAATCTTACTTAATTGAACTGAAGAACAATGACATGAATCGGTCAAAAATTTTTGCTTGTTTAGCAACAGCAAAATTGGGATCAAAGCGAAAATAATCATCCCTGCCGGATTCGAACCAAAATGGAACAGTTTGTCAGGTATTAAATACAAAGTTTGTATAGTATAGTATAGTACAGTACACCGTTTATACAGTTATAAGTTGCGGGGGAGTAATATAGACGTTACCGCTGTACAAACGCCATTCAAAAGTCGAGTCGAGAGATTACAATAATATAGATATTCACTAGATTGTTTATCAGTAAACAAAGACAAGTGGAGCGTAATTGGATTTTTACGCAGTTGCCAATCTTACAGTTGTTGAAAGGGTAAACATTGGAAGGGAGACGTCAAGCGATTTAGCTCGTTTGTTGTGCAAGGTATCGACATCCCGTTCAACGTGAGGCAACCATCACTTCTATCGATGTTGTAGCGACAAACATAGAGACCGGTGGTAAAATATTCATACACACAACGGGATGATGCAAAATACTTGTTTAAGGGAAAGTCTTGTGCCTTGGGTCGATTTTTGACATCTTCATGTCTTTGCTCTGGCACATAAACTGAAAAATCGTCACGAAAACTTGCTCACGCGATACCAATAAACAAACGTTGGTAACTACGGTAAGGTGACCATATTTTGCTGGGATGAACTGGGGACAGGTGAGAAGGTCCGACGAAATTGTGTGTTAAGTCTAGCAAAATCGGGCACAGGAACAGGGGCTGCCGAGGGTGGGTGGCTTCCCCTCCGCACCCCCCGAAAATAGTTTATTTATACGGTACAGAAAACACTGATTTGCAGGTCACATAGTGCGGTTAGTATTTTTTGTTAAGTGGACGATAAAAGAGCCTGGATCTGCAGTGTGTCGAATGTGAGGAAAGTCCTTCCGAAGCTGTTCATTAAATGTATACCACCGCTAGGTACCTTTTCCACTCAGGATTCCAGTGTAAATATTTTAATCGGTAAGCAAGAAACTATAAAGAAATCAGGCTGCACTGAGCACTGTGGGAAATCGGTGAGCAGAATTCCAGAAAGCTGAAAGAAGACGAGCCAATAGTTTTGCGCTGAAAGACAATGACGACCCAGTGTAGACCGGGGTTAGATCTTTAATAATACAATACAGTGAGAGTTATAAAAACGCTGCAAATTATTTCACTGGGGTTTATTATTCAATTGGCTTGCGTTCATGAATTGAATTTCTACTAAGCTTCGGAGTGTGCATGTTTCACAGGATAGAGCGATTATTGAATTTCAGGAGACACACAAATATGATCAACTGATCAATCCAAATATGTATTTTGGTTGAGAACAGAAAAAGGTATCTTATATAATGCAGTGAGATAGAGAGAGAGCAAAAACCTTTTCAATGTACATCACATCATTGAAATCATCCGGGGGTGCAGGGGGCAAAGCCCCCGCCGAGGCGCGCAGCGCCGATTTTTTTTTTTTTTTTTTTTTTTTACAGATCTGCCGTTTACCAATTTGTACGAAAAACTCAAGACGTGGGCCCTTAGAACGGACTAAAAAAAATGGTTGCTGCTTAGTTTGGTGGCTTTGTTGCATAGATGGACATTCTGGAACACAAAGAAACATTGCAGTTTTTCCGGTTTTTTGAAATTTCAATGCACGCATGCGTGTCCCTTTTAAGTATCGTAGTACCTGTTAAGCTGCGGCCCAATGCTCGTTTCTAAATCATGTATTGAACTGGAATAAGTAGCTGACCGAGTACATGATGTCTCGGGTCTTGTAGCTGTGGCTAAATACTTGGGAGGACCGATTAAATTTTGATATGGGACAGCTGGGCCCTCCCCCTCTGTTTTTTTCGAGTTTCAAGTTAAATTCCATAGGGGTTCTTACTATTTTTGACTTCTCCATCCTAATGTTTTCTAATCCTAAAAGTTTTTGGATATATTTTTCTTGGCTCATAACTACTCCTCCTTTTTTGTCTCCTGAAAATTGAATACCAAGACAGTAATTTAGTTTTCCTATGTCCCTCACTTCGAATGTAGCTTCTAGGTATTTTTTTTTCAATTTCTGTTTCTCGGCATGAGAAGTTAGATCTGTATTGGGAGTATAAATCTCTCCAGTGACATATTCCCAAAAACCTGCACGAGTCATCGTCGCTTGGGCATGCATCTTCCAGGTGTCATAGTTTTTGCTCGTAAGAATTTTAATTTTATAGTTTTGATTCATGGCGGTAATTTTGTTTGTAGAATATTGAGAAGTTAATGTTAGCTACCTTCTTTATACTTATCTTGAGGAACAACACCTCTTGTCTGCGAGACAATTTGGCTTTAGGAGGGGTGTTGGAGTAGAGGAGGCTCCGTTTATGCTAACGAGGGATATCAAATCACTTTAGGATCGAGGAAAAAAAGGAATTTTACTGACCCTGGATATGGCTAGAGCCTTCGACTCAATTGACAGAGATCTACTGCTGAAATGACTCCCTTCTTATGGTATTCAAGGGATCGAATTGGAGTGGGTTGTAAGCTATTTTGAAGAGCGTGAGCAATTAGTGACAATAGATGGAATTGACAGTACAGAATGTGCAATAGAATTTGGTGTAATGAAGGTGGAACAATATTTTTTCCTGATTTTGGAGTTGTGATTGATGAGGACTTTAAATGGGAATGCCATATCTCGGCACTAATTCAAAAGCTACGTCAGTTCACCCATTTATTCTACAAACTCCGCGGATGCATGAATTTGGAAAGTTTTTTATTAGTGTATAAAGCACTTGTCCAGAACATAATTGGGTTTGGTATTATTGCTTAGGGGGAGCCGCTATGTCCACATTGAACCCTCTAAATATCATGCAGAAATGCATTCTTAAAATAATAGCTAAGAAACCACGTAAGTTTTCAACAGTCGATCTATTGACCATGTAAAAGTATTCTCCGTTCATCAGCTGTATCTAAAGTCATCGCTCACCTTTTTCCATAAACATCCCAACTTCTTCGACTTCTCCAAAACAACGACCTATTCCCTCCAACTCACTTCTCAGGCCATAGTATCTGCTCCAAAAACGCGAATAATGTTTCATGCTCGTTACTAGAAAAACATCTTATTGGTAACGAACGTATTGAATTGTAGTAAAAGAATTGAAAGTGTAGGAAAATAATAAACTAGATAGTACCAAGCAACTTTATGTATCGGTAGTTATGAAAACTGGCAAGGTGAGTGCACTGGTCAAATTTGCCAGGTCTTTCTCGATTCCCTCCCGCCTTTAAACAACTTGATACTCTGAACACGGCAGCTCGTTATTCGGCTCTCGTCTATCCAGTTTCTTAAAGAGCTGGATGCTGGAAGCCGGAGACCGCCTTGGCTGCAGTAAACTTCTGATTGTACGACCGCCAAGCGAAACAAACGTATGAAATGGGCCTCCTTCTTCCTATGACCGGGTGGGGAAGTCTTTTCAGACCGGCAACAAAGAAAGAGATCGATGACTGGTTCTCAAGCTAAATCGAAGTCGGCTTGAAAGAACTGAATGAGACGTATCGCGAAAAGAATGTTTTTCTCTTCAGCTTTATCGGAAACCCATGTCAATCGAGCGACGTCTGGACAGCTACCCCACACAGCTCAAGCCCACTTAGGAAGGTGTATTCACCGTTTTCTCTTGACTACCTTTCTTACTTGTTGATAAGCTCTCGCTTATATTCCTTTCAGAAACAGATGAGCTTAGGGTCAATATCTTTGTACCTGTATTACTTTCAAGGCTGCATCGAACGTTGAGACTAGTTAGCCTTCCCGATTCTGCAAAGCCAAGCTTCTGTATACCATAAAGCATGCAGTTTTTGTTCTTCGTTATACATGCTGTTATGTGTTCGAAGGTGGAAAATATTCCTTGGCGTGAAAAATTGATGAAAACGTAACTTTTTTTGTAAATATATAATACATGGATATGTTTGCCGGATCAAAAATAAATCTATGATTGGACTCATTCAGATGACTTGCGAAGGGAGAATCACCTGAAAATCCTTTTCATCCTTTTTAATTCGTTCCATGAAGTTCCTAGCAGTTTGACCAGAGTATTCAAGCCCACATGAACATTTACAAACTGGCAATATGTAGAATTTCCTCACTTTTGCCCAAAGAGAGGTATGCTGGATGTGCTAGAAAAATTCGAAATTGTTAAGAGTGATTGGTCAGGAAAATGTTTAAATGAAGTTATTCCTCAAAATATTTCGCCGTTAGTGGGTTCATTTTTGCAGTAGGTTTGGCTCCCCTTCTCCATAATGTCAGTGTTTGTGCCCCCCTTTCACTTTGTAAGCCTCAAGTGGCATTGGTTGGTCCTCCTCGCCCTTTTCACTTCCCTGAGCCAATAGGATTCAATCTCCTTCACCTGGGCCTATATAAGATGTGCTATCTGTGATGTACTTTCAGTTCAAATTTGATGCTGATGATGACCTAACCGTTGAAATCGATAACTGTGAACTCATTATTTTCGTGGAAATATAGAAAACGTTCTATTTTACTCCGTTGTTATTTATGTTCCTCCCTTGTTTTTACAAATTATATTCCGGAAGTATGTAGTAGTTCTTGCCCGGTGGAAATTCAATGAAGATTACTCAGTTAGCCCAGAAGTCGTTCATAAAAGTGATGAAGAACTGGGGGCTCTGGGAAAAGCGAGGATGGGCCTTTTGAGCGCACCTTTCAATTTTCTGGGAAGACAGAGACCGCCCTCGTTATACGAACATCCATCATCGGAGCTTCTCACGGACCCGTCTGTGGACGATTGGTGAAAAATGGAATCACTCACTCAAGCAGGTTTTTCCTGGATTTCTCACTGCTGTATTCTGGTCACGCCATGCCATAACGGCCTACTAAGGGCCACCTCCCGAGCACTTGCTGTCTTATTAAATCATATTTATGTTATTGGAATTAATGGGCTTTCTATTTATGATTAAGAACATTTAGATTCACCAGCCGACGTGGTATGCTGCATTTCATCCGCAACGTAATATGCTGCCCATTTCTACATCGATGATCGATATAATAATGGAAACCCTGATCACAAATATATTACTAAAATCAGGGTTTCATCCAATCCTCATTTTTTCAGGTTTTCCCCGGTCCGATCTCGTTCAAATTTGGAGAGTAGTAGTCAATTTTCGCTGTGACTTCCAATAAGACAAAACTTCAAACCTCTTCCGACACTACAACGTTAGCATAACTTATATTCTATTTTATAATCAAGTTTATCTACTAAGTTTACATTGGGAGAAAAGTGGGATTCTGACAAGTGGGCAATATATTTCGAAGACGGGACAAAACTAAAAATGAGTGGGCAAAGAGGAGTTCAACAGACTTGTGGCTTACAAGCAAGCATTGCCATCATCTCTACTATCGTTCTTGTCGGACGTCCAGACATCCCTTGTCTCAAGTAGGATGTCTCTCCACTTTCGTACATCACAGCGGTTGTGTCAAGATGCAGCCATTTGTTGTAGCAAATGAAATTCGACAGGAAGGCGGCCGTCGCGGTTGTATAAGCGTGGTCGCCCAGCGGTGAATTGATCAGATCGGCTCCGTTGTTCCCGAACTCGACTTGTTCATGATACGCTTCCCAGAGTGGAAGCCGCCACACTCTGTCTCCAGTGTGGATACTGGCAGCTTTGACGCTGGTCCAAAGGTTATCATCGTTGGTGAACACTGTTGTTGCTGCAGTTCCCATGAGAAATTGTGATTCCCTCGTCAATGAAGCGATATCTATTATGAATTTCGGTTTATATTTTTGCGCGTAGCTTAAAGCGTCTGCTAGAAGCAGTTGACCTTCGAATTCCGTGTTTTCGATCAAGATGTTCTTGCCGTTCATTGCCCGAACTATATCACCTGGTTTGTAGGCTCCTGCTCCTGGCATGTTCTCACAAAGCGGTATCAGACCTCTCACGTTGATGGGTAAGTTCATCGAAGCTATCGTTCTCATAGCTGCAACGACGGAAGCAGCACCTCCTACGTCTCCACGGGAGAGAAGCAACTCGTTAAAATCCCGTTTCAAGCAAAGACCTCCAGAATCATACGTGATACCCTCTCCAACCATCACAATCGGAGGCGTGCAAGGGTCACACCCGTTGTAAACCAATTCAAGAAATATAGGTTGCTCATACGATCCTTTAGAAACTGCTAAAAATGCATCCATCCTATTTTCAATAATCCAATTTTCCACTCGAACTTCTGCACTGATGCCAGTTTTGCAAAGCTCGTCCAATGCCGTCATTGTAAATAAAATTGGAGTTGTTAAGTTGCTAGGTGCTTCCATGAGCTGTCTAGCTAGATTTTGGGCTGCAGCTTTTTCTAGACCAACTTGCCACGCAGTCCAATCGCAGTCATCGTAAAGGCCTAAATGTGGAATGATTTTACGTTTCTTCCTGTTTTTCAAATCCTGGTAAATCCATAGTGCTAGCCCGGCACCTTCTGCGGCGGCCTCCGTGTACCCGAAACTTTCGATGTAAACTTTTCCCACTCGGAGGTCTTGTACGGCTTTACAACCTGCGCCAACAGCTATTCTAACTGCTTCTTTAGCTTCGTCCCGCTGTTCGATTTTGTTATAACCGTAACATTGGTTCCCGAGACCTACCAACACTGTGATCGGAAATGTCGGTTCAATATTGAAGAACATTCTGGCCTCTCCCAGCGATAGAGGATTCCCAGAAGCACTGAGTTGTTTGAACAATTCATGACAGCTGTATTCGTTATACTTGGAAGCTGTCGAGGTAAAAACCACATTTTTGAGTGTACACTCGTCATCACAAGGGCTGTACATACCCAAAATCAGTGCTTTGCCTGTAGACGCTGTTTCGCCTGGGCAATTGGCAGGTATTGCAAAGTCCTTCACCCAAGCGTGATTTATTTCTGGAAAGGATTGGGTTACCTGACGAATGATCTTTTTCCCCGCCAGACCTCCCAACAGTTTTCTGTGTAACAACATCCTGATTTTCTCTACGATGTTCTGAATAAGTATGAGTCACGGAGAGAAGTTCATGAGACGAATAGTCTTGAGCGTTTGTTCGTCAAAATTTTGATGTGGTTGTGTTTTTTTCAAGAAGTGTTTTTTGATGAATGACAGAGTTGGAGACAATAATACTGTCATGTGTTATCGAGAATGTATCTATTGCCATGGGTTCAGAAAGTAATTCGTTACTATCGCGAATGAAATATTTGAGGTCGTTCATTCGTATCAATTATATAGGTAAATGTGGATGTATGGGAAAACTTTCAGAGTGGAGATTCTCCAGATGCGAATTCCGAAACTGAGTAATCCCTGCATTAGAGACTTGACACATAGACTAGGTTTTAAAGTTTAATTGAAGAAGAAGAAAAACATGCTTAATTACAATAATCACAATTCCCAAAAATATATCTCCACAATATTACACTGTATACCCGTACAGGAATAGATATGTTAAACATGTATTCATTATTGTATTGATTCATTATTACAAGTTACAATAAATATAAATTTACAGTAAAGACAGTATGCTGTCGGAAAGAGCCCGATAAAATGGTGTCGGTTTATTTTCGCCAGACGAAACATTGGGGCCTATATTTATCAATTAAGAGTGGAATCACCAGTTGAATTTGATAATCGATTCGGCTCGATAACGCCACGCCACCCTACAAAAACTCGCAAACCGAGTTACTTCTTGCCCCAAGTTGCCCTTTTTCCAAAAGAGTTAGTGTGGAGTCAAAATATACATAGGCCTAAATCGCTTCTGTTTTTCTCCCCCATTGTGGTCTGTGACGTTTTCTGTAGGAGTTCACCCTGTACTGCCACGCAACCGTACAAAACTCTCCTCGAGTCAGGAAATTTGGCTCTATCTGAACCTTAAAGGCACCCCTTAAAGGGTCAATTTGGCTTCTCGAATAACCTGGCAAGGATTGAATAGCCAACCACAAAATGAGTAACAGGCAACCAGGGCATCTTTGTTCTAACGAGTGACTCCATGCTTTATTATTAAGCTGGGTTAGGACTTGCTTCTAGTGCCCATCTAGCTTTTGGCCAGCCACTAAGTACAGCTGCTGCAACCTGGGAAGTCGTTGAAATTTCGAATATCTTTATAGTGAGCATGGAGACTGGACCCCGCAACTCTATTAAGAAGCCTCCGTCTTTATTTCTGAATAAGTTTTCCCTTTATCACATCCCATTGGGATTTGATTGTATCAGGATTTCTTGACAGGTCCAGGCGGTGTTGATAAGCGGTCAGCCCTTGTTCTCCAACCTGCCACCTAAGCTATGTTCAGTTAAATTCAGTTATACATACCTACATTTGTTAACCACATGGCACATTATGGGATGGATATGACATAAATTTTGTTATAAAATGTAAGTGGGTACGTAATTTGCACAATGATTGAGGTCAAAGCGTTAGCGCGCATCCAACTGTATGTGGGTCATTTCAAAATTTGGGTCACATTTGGGTATCGACTTTTCTAAGAAATGAAAGTTGATACTTGATAAGTTTTCTTGTTCCTAATCAATCACTGCGGTTCTCTCGGCATATTACCCAAGTGAGCACACATAATCTTGAACCGTACTGCTAAAAAAAACTTTTGTAGGGAGTGAGGTATACACTATTATTTTTTCCCCTCTTGAGCCTCCAACCTCCATGGGAATCGCCGCTCAAGTCTATCAAATTAGGTGAGTGGAACAGCACAAATTAGCCTAATTGTGTAGCTACTGCAAATACTAAGGTTTTCTTGCCAAAATCTCACTCGCTACAAGCAGATCTCTCTCCCTACAATTTAAGGGGCTATTGGATGGATATTGTAGGGAGTGAGAGAGTAGGGAGTGAGCTTATAGCCTTTCACCGCCTTTACAGGCCACAAATCAATTGAAACTGGTTGAACCAAAATGTTGTCAACGAACTTCCAACAACTACACTCAACAAGTGCGATCAAGTTTCACTTGCCACAGTCAGAATGTTACTGGAGTAAGGAGTGAGAGTTAAAAAACCTACACTACTGCCTCCAGAGATGGTTTCCCCGGCAGAACTGAGTGGGAAGGTCTAGGAAAAATCCAACCACCAGAGTTACCACCATCTTGAATAAGGGATGTCAACAAAACAGAAGCAACTTCATAAACACCCTTTCCTGCCTGTTGGGGGCTACTTTTCAAAACTTAGTAGGGAATGAGGAAAAACAGCGTGACACTGAAATAATGGGCTGATTAGGCTACTTGATTTGATCCAATTTTTTTTTCCTGAGGCCCAATTTTTTTTATCCATTGTAGGTGGTATGTTCTTTCATAGTGTAAATGGATATAACAGCCCCAATAAAAATTTCGCTGAGTAGGGTCGATGGAAGTTCTATACCTCTAGTTAGTGACAGCTGTAGGAAGTGAGAAATACGGACTTTGGTCTTTTCTCTTGGGTCCTGTAGGCACAACTTTTACGTGCTTTTCCGTGGAACATGTACATCCACATAGGAGAAAATTTTAAAACACTTACAAAACTGTATTTAGTTGAGATTTGACGGCAATACTGATCAGTGACATAAAGGTGACCGAAATTTTGAAATGACCCATATTACCACCAAATCATTAGTCGCTTCGGAAAACACGTTTTCCCTGATATCACCCGTGTTATTGATTCAATCCAAGTTGTTGACACAGGTAGCGATATTTAAACATTTCTCATCCCTCCACTGGAGAACGTTTACTTGGGATCGGACTTTGTTGTTATCGAGGAATAATTATTCCCCCCACGGAATTTCCATTTCCAGTCAGATGTTTACTTACCTGAATATTAATGGTTCATTGATTGACAAAGCCTTGTTTGAAAAAAAAAAAAAAAAAAAAAAGAAAAATTGTGAAAATTTATTACGGTGGATTCGCTTGTGGATAAGTCGATTTTTGAACGAAACGGCCAATTTTAAGGTCCCATTTAGTTGATATAGTTGAATTTTGCTAAATCTTGCGCAGCCATTGGAACGGATAATCGGAATCGACCAAAATACAATTTTTCGTGAAAAGTGCAAAAGTTGAGTTTTGCTAGAACACTCCTCAACTCTCCTTACGGTTGAGATTTAAAAATGATCGTTCTTCAGCCAAAATACCGTCCTTTCTAACTGAAGGATCCCAGAATTAGGAGAGCCAAATCAATAAGCTATCATCTCTAGGTTGAGCATTGAAAACTTCTCGAGTAGTGGCTCAAGGGGAAAAGAAAATGCTACCGAAAGTGTGTGATTCACATCCAACAAGCTGTGCGAATCACTTCATTATTTACTGCTAATCCCCTTTTTTCTAGGTGATTCTGGTCAAATCACAGAATTGTTAATACTGTGCTTGGGCTTCCTGAATGAATACCACATCAAAGCCATTCAATATTAAATAGGTTTCAACCGTATGTGATTGAAAGCTTGAAATTTGAAAGTTCGGACCCATTGAGCACTCTCTTCCAATTACCCTAAGATGATGAAACTCGACCAGTGGGATTTATTCATGGAAATGAACAAACCGGAGGGGTGCCCCGACCATTTGAAGAAATTTTCAGTTTTTTGGCCCACACTAATGTATACGAAAGAAGGTATAAATGTCTTCTTTGAACGGTTCAGATAGGAGAACAACGGTTCTATTCTGGTGAAATTTTCGTGCTGTTTTTACAGTCTCTGAAAACTCAATTGTTCTCCATTTCTGTTCGACGTTGTTTGAAGGTGGGAAGCAATCGGTATCCAATCAGCCTTCCGGTCCACAGACCTGCTCAGTGGCTGATTGTGCGAATCGATCCAATTATCAATCAGGTCAGATTGAAGTTGGTCGGTAATTACTAAACCGTCGAGCATGTATCAACTCGGAATGTGGAAATTACTGATAGGAGTAGAGTGGGTTTTAGGGGGGAAACGATTAGAAACCAATAATGGATGTCGAGGTAGCAAGCGATGGGTAGTTTAAAGGTTTCTATTGAAACGGCTCAGAACTCCGGTCAGATGATCGTTTTCCGAATTAGAGGTCAACTTCTCGTCCATAATTATGTTGCGAGAACTCGAATGACGTTGGAACAATACAACATAAAGAAGTATATTGTACCAGAATAATAGATTGCTCTGAGCTGAATCATTCTGGATAAGTGACAACTTACCAGAACGGATGAGTGAAGTGTGCTGTTTTGCATTGGAAAGTAGACAAATTTAAAATTCTTGAACTTCTGATTCCTATTTAATAAGGGGGTTTTGAGAAAATCGAGTTTGAATGTTGAAATGCATGTTTTTTTTTCGCTAAATCAACGGTTTACAGCTCGAGCAGCTAGGAAGGTAACTACTTTGTAATCATTCGTAAAACAATGATCAACGGGAATACGATGGCCTTGGTGTAGTGTTGAATCTACGAAACAGTCGCGTTTGGTCTGCTGGAAACAGACGGTTCGACGTAAGGAAAGGTGGTAAACGGGTGTTTCTGAGGAT